>JACDOX010000173.1:774425-810345 GCA_014549065.1 Cardinalis cardinalis
CCTGTGTCACCACAGCTCAATCATCTCATTTCTTCTGACCTCTCTAGTGACAACTAAGGTGTAGGAGAGACATTCTGTGCTGTTCTTGTGAGCCAGCAAAGGCCTCCTGAAAATAAAGGAAAGCCCCATATCTCTCCTGAGGAAGACACCAAGGCTGCCACCATGGAGATGTGATGAAGGAGAGAAAGTTAAGAGATACGGACTCCAGCTGGCTCACAGAATGACCTGGCTCCTTGGTCACCCACTGAGAACTTTGTTTCTTTCCTATAACCACTGGGCAGTGAATGTGTATGTTAAGTGAATGTAAATATCTTGAAAAAGTACAAAAGCAACATGTGGCTGTAATAAATCTCTCTTGCACCCTTCTGATGGAGCTGTGGTACTCTGTGCTGTGACGTGCTCTATAACAACCCTAAGGCCCCTCAGTGCCCCCTGTGCCTGCTGGGATCAGAACACCCCACACAGGATTTTGGTAACTGCAGTGCCACAGCTCCGTGTGCCCTGGGTAAGGATGCAGAGGCAGCTGCACTTGCACATACCGTGGTCTGAAGGGCTCGTAGTCCTGGGCAAGTTTCATGAACAAGCTGTGTTGGAGGTCTAATGGTGTTTCTTTAAAATAAGAYGCTGGTCTGTCATACAATGTCACAGCCCTGGGAGGAAAGAAGTGTGCAGCTTAAATAAGATACAGATGTAACAACATGCACATGGTACAGTAGCAGGCTGTAACAAAGTAATCAGAAAAAAACCCCAAAAACCTAAATCAATACAGCAAAAAAATTAATTTTTTGACTCTTACAACTTCCTGTATTCCTGAAGTTTACTGGCACACAACAAGGTGGGCACAAGTAASAAAGAACCCCTTTCTTGTCTGCTTATTCTAGGGGTGAAATGCACCTGTAAGAACTGCAGACATCACTGTCCTGATTTTCAAACTTACTCCAGAACTGCCCCTGATCTTGAAGTCCTCAAGATAAGCTGGCAGCCCAGAGTAATTGCTCAAACCCCAGTGACACCTGTCCCCCTCTGGCTCCACAGGCAGCCTGCAGCAAACTGCCACAGCTCCTGGAGTGCCACCTCAGTCAGTGGGGTGTGTTAGTTTAGAAGGATGATGAAAATTCCTGAATGCCCACATCACACTGTCCCATCACAAAACCGAGCTGATGTGTTTCAGTGGTGATGGGTGAGCTCAGGGGAGCTGCTTTTGTAAGATCCCTCTGAATCCTGAATCCTCAGGGATCTGTTTTGTCATTTACTTAGCACACACACACTAAACTGAGGCACATGACTTACTTTATCTTGAAATTCACCCAGAGATCTTTCTTCATGGCATCAGTGACACACAGGTTATAGTCAGACAAGCGCCCAAAAAGCTTTTCATACCTGACAAAAATGAAATATCAGTCAGAAACCACRGGCAGGCAATTGCAGCAACTGCTCCCAGTGCCCATGCTTGATGAAAGCCAAACAAAACCCAAAGAAACCCAACTACCCCCAGAACTGAAATGTGATTGCCAATTTTTGATGAACTCCTACTCTCCAAAGTCTTTAAAGCCTTTAACTACACATAACCAATTCTGTTCAGCAAGGAGTTGCTCAAAGAAGAGCTGGAGTGTAAGGCAGCATTAGAGAACAAAAAACCCAGGTCATACAAAGAAATTCCAATAACCAAGATCAACATTTGCATAGGTAGGTAAAAGCAACCTGCCCAATTCCTGCAACCTCCTCCCACATGTTCAACAAAGCAGCTGCAAAACAGAAACCACACAGCAAAGCCCAGAAACCCCTCCCTGTGCCAACTACATCCTCCCCACTGGCCTCCATTCTGAATTCACCAAGGCACATCATTTATAGAGGGCAGAAATGAGTGCACAAACCATTTTGCAATCAGGACCAGTGGGTGGCTCCTCCCGTGACTCAGGCTCATGATGCTGTACCCATAGTTGTGCCAATCAATGATGAGTTTGCTCCCCCACCACAGCCCTGCCACCCAGGCAACAGCTATACTGGGTAAGCCTGGGGGATTCTGCTCAAAAACAAAACCAAAATAGCATCAGGTGTGACCAAGGGACAAACACAAAGCACATACCAGAAGCAAAAATCAAACTGAAGTTGCGTCACCTTAAAGGAGCTTCATGAACAGACTGTATTCACTTATGAACACGGGCAGGTACTTCAAATTTAACCCTGGATCAAGATCAAAATTCCCCTCCAATAAACACACCAACATTTCCAGTAGGATTTATTCTTTACTGCTACCCATGACAATGAAGTTTGGAAGCACAAAAACTATCAGGAAGAGAAAACTTGACTTGTTAACAGACCAATCAAAGTTTAGAGCCAAAAAATAGCTGCATACAGGTTTACACCACTGATGAGGCCAGCTCAGCTCTGAAATAATTACAACAATGTCTGAGATGGCTACARCCATCCTGTGAAGCATTTATTTGTACTGAAATTAGTCCCAACACAAAACATACCTGAAGGAGAATATAGGATGGCTGATCTATCCTCAGAAATGTGTACAGTAACTGCACTGACTGCACGAGCACCTTTAGGACGTACTGCAAAAGCTTTGGCCCCACTGCAAAGTGACAGAAAAACAGGTAAGAGAATTACAGTTCTCCCCACAGAAATGTGAACATCAGAACCAGCCAGCTCTGCAGAGACAGGGGAAGAATAACATGAAAATGGACACACTTTACCAAGGACCTGGGTGAGTGACTGGGGCACCTCAGCAAGTTTGGAGACAGCACCAAGCTGGGGGAGAGTGTCAAAGTGCTGGAGGGTAGGAAGGCTCTGCAGAGGGATCTGGACAGGCTGGATCACCGCAAGGCAGACACTGAGGGGCTGGAGGGTGTCCAGGGGAGGAAACAGAGCTGGGGAGGGGCTGGAGCACCAGGAGAGGCTGAGGGAGCTGGGAAGGGGCTCAGCCTGGAGCAAAGGAGGCTCAGGGGGCCCTTGTGGTTCTGCACAGCTCCTGACAGGAGGAGACAGCCGGGAGGGTCGGGCTCTGCTCCCAGGAAACAGGGACAGGAGGAGAGGGAACGGCCCCAGGCTGGGCCAGGGGAGGTTTAGGTTGGACATTGGAAACATTTCTTCATGGAAGAGGTAGTCAGGCACTACCCATGGCAGTGGAGGGTCCCCATCCTTGGAGGGATTTAAAGACATGCACGTGGCACTGGGGACACGGGTCAGAGGTGGCCTTGGCAGTGCTGGGAGAATGGTTGAACTCAATGTTCTTAGAGGGTTTTTCCAACCTTTGTGATTTTATTCTATGATCGCTGTAAAGCTATGTAAACATCTCATGGTCCCTACAAATTCTCATTCTGTATTTTGTACAAAGAAACTCTACACTCATTGAATGGYTAAGGTTGGAAAGGACCTTAAGGATCATCTCATCCCACCCCCTGCCACGGACAGGGACACCTTCCACTGTCCCAGGCTGCTCCMAGCCCTGTCCAACCTGGCCTTGGATACTGCCAGGGATCCAGGGGCAGCCCCAGCTTCTCAGAGCGACAGGGCTAAACACAAGGTGGGGGAGAAAGAGGTAGAACGAAAATCGTGTCCCCATTTCACTGTGCACGTGAACAGCACCAATGCAGCGGCAGTGTTTAACTCCAGGGCTCCTGTTTACAGAGAAAGGCAGACCAGGGTGGGAGCCGGCCGTGCGGCGGGGCTGGACCCGCACACGCTGCGGGCTCTTCACGCTCCCCCGTAGCCTCGGCTCCCCGGCCCGGCCCTCACGCACCTCGCAGCCCGCTCAGCTCCGCCACGGGCACCAGCCGGATGTTCTCGGAGTGCAGCACGTCCCGGTGCGGCCGGCTCTCTGCGGGGGGAGAGCCCGGTCAGCGGCGCGGCCGCCCCGCCCGGCCCCGCGGCCCCGGCCGCCCCTCACTCACGGAGGTACCCCAGCAGAGCGACCTCGCGCCCGTGCCGGGCCAGCGCCAAGGCGTGGTACTGCATCCGCGGGCTGCGGCCCAGGTCCCCCAGCACGGCCACGCACACCCGGCCCGCGCCGCCCGCCCTCCGCCGCCGCCAGAGCAGCAGGAGCAGCAGGGCCGCCACCACCGGCCACAGCCCCGGCCACGGCCCCGCTGCCGCCATCTTGGAGCGCCCAGGGCGGGAAGGGCGCGGCGGGAGCGCCCCCTGGCGGAGCGGAGGTGCCGCTCTGAGGGGAGCCGGCCCGGCCGCGGCGCCGGCAATTACCGAGAGAATGRTTCATTAATTAAATTGATTACAGCATAGACGGGGCTTAATTAATTAGGGCGGCACTGGACACTCGTCCGCAGTGTGGGGTTTCCTCGGACATTTTAGAGCATCTCGAAGCCAGGGGTGGTTTCAGTGCAGCCCCATTACCATCCAATGCSTGTGCTTTTCCTTAGTTTGAATTCAGCTAAACTCTAACTAGCCCTTCTCTGGATCTGAGTTAACACTCTGCATATTTCTGTGCTATCCCTCACTTTGTTGTCTCAATCCCTGATCCTACTAGGTACTAAATCCTTTCAACATCTGCATCCCACTGGTTTCTCATATGTGTAACTAATAAACAATTTCCATCTGTTTTCAGCTTGCTGATCCCTGGCTTCTGGTACAGAACAAACAGAAACCTGCCGACAGAAGCATTTGTCACGTTACCTTGGCACCATGGAAATGACTGAACAACACATTGAAGAAATCATTAAGTTGTACAAAGGTTTAAAACAAGGACAGTTGTACTGGATAAGTGTGGTATTTTCTGAGGCCCCCATCGAGGGGAGGAAATGATAAATCTCACTCCATGTTCTTAGGAGGCTAATTTATTATTTTATGATACTATATTATATTAAAGAATGCCATACTAAACTGTACTAAAGAATACTAAAGAATAGAAAAAGGATACAGACAGAAGGCTAAAAGATAATAATGAAAAACTCGTGACTCTCTCCAGAGCCCAGACACAGCTGGACGGTGGTTGGTCATTAAGTACAAACAATTCACATGAAACCAATGAGACAACCACCTGTTGGTGAACAATGYCCAAYCCACATTYCAAAGCAGCAAAACACAGGAGAAGCAAATGAGATAATATTGTTTKCCTTTTTCTCTGAAGCTTTYCAGCTTCCCAGGWAAAGAATCCTGGGCAARGGGATTTTTCCAGAAAATATGATGGTGACAGGTCGAGAATCCAATAGGATTGTCACACAATGCAGAGAGCAAATGATATTTCTTCACTACAAACAGGGATAAAGACACAAATTAAAGATGTTGGTGACCAGGGACAGGACCAGAGAATGGCTGGAGCTGTGCCAGGGGAGGTTTAGGTTGGAGATCAGGAAAGGTTCTTCCCCCAGAGGGTGCTGGCACTGCCCAGGCTCCCCAGGGACTGGGCACAGCCCCGGGGCTGCCAGAGCTCCAGGAGTGTTTGGACAGCGCTGCCAGGGATGCCCAGGGTGGGATTGTTGGGGGTCTGTGCAGGGCCAGGGGCTGGGCTGGATGATCCCTGTGAGACTCTTCSCAACCAGGAAATGTCACAAATTCTACGATTCTCTCTGCAGACCTTGTGCCCCCCCCATCTGAATGGTATCCTACTGTTCCAGTTTCTTTCCCCCTTTGACAAAGGCAGATGTCAGGTGTTGCATTTCCAGTGTAACTCTCCATATTGCCAAACAGCAAGTAGACAGYAACAACGAAAACATTGTTCCCTTTTAAAACATATAACTAATTACAAGTGTGGGCMGACTGGTTCCACAACAAAATAAAGCCTGCAATGTTTGTTCAAAGATTCTGCTTGGATTGCATATTTTTCTACTGACAAAACATGGAATCATAGAATCTTCTGAGTGGGAAGGGACCCAAAGGAATCATCCAGGGCAGCTCCTGGWCYTGCACAGACCCCCAGCAATCCCACCCTGKGCATCCCTGGCAGCACTGTCCAAGCACTCCTGGAGCTCTGGCAGCCCCGGAGCTGTGCCCATTCCCTGGGGAGCCAAGGTTTCCTCAAGAAAAGCCCCACATCCCATCCTGCTGTTACACACATCCATTCCAACCTGTGGGAGGTCTGATCTTGTGGGAATGCCTCTTTTCAGTCCCTCCTATCTCACCTGACAGCTCCTTGCTTGTACCATTTTAATGCAAAATGCAAATTGCTTTTCTGTTTACTTCCTTGAGTAAAGTGCAAATATCCTGGCTGCAATGGAATAAGGACTGATGGATTCTTGCAGGCTATCAGGCATAACACCCCAAATCCATACAGCTGTATTTTCTGGCAGGTTATSAAAGTACTTAAAATTACAAGTATTTCAGCTTTAGGGATGCAGTGACTTTTAGTTTATGAAGGTAGAGTTGCAACAAAAGGCCTTTTGACCTATGCAATCTTCAGAGTACTTAGCTGGAGGAAGATAAAAAAGGTGCAGTCATCACTTCTGGCTGAGGCCCTGAGAACAGGGATACACTTTAGAGAAATGCATTTTCAGAGACTACTGATATCTGCCTGGAGAATTTTTCATATGTATTGAACAGCAGTTCTGTTTTACAAAAGCCTTTTCCTGTCTTTTCTTCCTGACCATTTCAGAAAGTTTGGAAATGCTGTTTACACTTACCCTAGAAATAGTCTGTTTAAGCTCCATGCCCAGTCCTCCTGCCCTCGATGCACTGCTGTGAGTGCAATAAACAGAGACAGAGCAGCCAAAATCCCTCTCACAAATGGAGCTTCTCTCATCCCAGAAGTCTCCAATTCAAATGTCTGAAGCATATCTCAGGACAGCCTGCTGCTACTCTGGTTACTCTCACAGCCACATGATATATGTAGTTGGAACCTTTTAAAACCCACTTTTTTTTTTTTTTTTCACAGAAAAAAAAAATAACATGGACTATTCCAGTAACAAGTATTTGCACCAATCACAGCTGCACTGTGGGGTACACTCCTTACAAACTCACCATGACTCCAAAGGGCCGCGAGCACTGGCACTGTGCTATATCATGAGGAATAAATTATGGGCATTTTTAACAGCAAGGCAATTTGCTTCTTGTGCTTGTTCTCTTTTTGCTCCATTGCTAAGGCACAACCCCTGCCACAGTGGAGATGAAAGGAGCTGGTTGCAGAATAGCCTCAATTTGGAAGCTATTCCAGGTGGCCTGAAGTGCCACTGCAGGTGTCCCAGCACTGAGCCCACAGCCAGGTCTGTGCTGCTGGGACACCCCTGGGCTTTGTCTTGGAGATGGAAAACCTTTGGTGTTTGAAGGGAGGACTGACCCTAATGTTCCTCTAACAATCCCCATGCTCTAAAATCCTAAATTAATGTTATTGTTTAGTACCTGCACCTGCTTTACCTCACCTAATGTCAGCTGTTTCCCATAAGCTTTTCACCAAGCCTCCCAACCTTCCTGTCAGAAGGGAAAGTGGCACAGGATCACAGAATCAATGAAGAGYTTGGATTGCAAAGGACCCTAAAGATCATCTCATTCCAACCCACTGCATGAAAAGACACTTTTAATGMTCCTTTTTCCTCAAACACTCCAAACTCTGCACCCTTCTTGCAGTTGCTGCCTTTTAACCTCAGCAGCTGCTTTTAATCTGYTTTATTCATTTTCTCCTCACCCAAAAAAATCCCTAAGGAAGGARTGAAGGTAAAAGAAGTGACCTAGGAAATTTTTACATAATTTCTCAAAGACAGTCTCCCCTGAATGGTTTGTATTGGCTTAGACAGCTTTTCAGGCAGGTACAGGTCTAGGTTATAGAAATACATTTTTTATTCCTCCCAGGGCGTAGAACAGGAAGAAGGGAGGTAATCAGGAAAAGCAAAGCCAGTGTGGTTATCAGCCATATGGCTGATACCCAGAGGGAAATTCAATTTAGTAACTATTAGACAAGTTTTTTTTTCACAACRCAAATTTTCAAATTGCAGGAGAAGGATAAAATACTTTCTGATTGCAGTCGTGCCCACATGTTCAGAGCTGGAGTGAACTTCAGGCTCAAGACAGAAGAATATCTGCCTTATATTCCAATATATAATTGGAATTAGTATTAGATCTAGACATCAGCATGCACATTCCTCTCATGATTTTCACTCTGATAACAGAAAAAACCACCAACTGGCTGACCTCCACTGAGTGGATAAAACAGAGATATTCTGACTTAGAGCCTGCCTTAGATTTCAGTTAGGGCTGGGGTTGTGTCTTCATACCAAAGCTCATTGTGGTCACGAGGTGTTTTCTCAGCCTCTGCACCTGTACTTTAGAGCCTGCATTTTGGGGACATGAATGTTGTTGTGACACAACCTGGAATGGAGACTGGTTATCTTTAACAGCAGGTGGTTATCTCAATTAGTGGGGAAATCATATGTCACTGCAAAGCAAACACTGGAATTCTGGCAATGCCACCCTTTCCTCTGAGCAATTCTGGAAAAACAAGTCCCTTGAACTCCACTTCTACTTAATATTAATCAGGTGGAAGGAGCTGCTTTAGAGAGGAAARTAAACTGAAAAGCAATGCACTATGTGGGAAGGAGAGACTATTCYTTTTTGAAGTACTGCTTTGTTTTTCATTCCAGTTTGGAAGAGGTTKCTGTTCCCTGTGGATTTCCAAAGGTAGCTTTTGGCCCGTGGGTTCTACACTGCATGTTGTGATTCCAGGCTCTCTTGTAAGCCATGGAAAAGACCAGGTGAGTTTGGCAAGTGGGTGGAAGCCTCCCAGTGGAACTCTTAGTTCGTGAAGGTCTCTGTGAAAAGGTGAAGCTGTTTGAGCAAAAGACCAAGCACAACTTGCAGCTCTATTCATGCTTTATGTAGAGCTGAGTTCAGACCATGAAAACCACCTTTAGGCCACCCTGGAGTTCCACTGGACAGCTTGTTTCCAGCTGGAAACACAAGCAGGACACCTGCAGCTCTCCATGGCTGAATAAAACTGGAGGCATAATAACCCATCAGTTAAGATCTTTTAAWGCACTGGCTTGTCCTAAGGGAGTTTTCTGGTCAATTTGTGACACAAAACTCCATTTTTCCACCTGCAAGACACCTGAGAGAGCAGCACACTTATTTACCTGAACCAGATGTGCTAATCCTGGGAAAGCTGAGGCATAACCACTGGCTATGGAAGCACTGGGCTCTCCTCCTGCAGTACAGCCTCAGGCTTGTGGCTCCACAGCCCCAGGGCACAGGAGTGGTTCCTTGTCATTGTCATATTTTCTGGAAAAATCCCTTTGCCARGATTTCTTCTCCTGGGAAGCTGAGAGGCCTCAGAGAGGAATGCAAACAATAATTATCTGATTGCTTCTCCTGTGTTTGCTGCTTTGGAATGTGGTCTGGACATTGTTTACCAACTGGTCATTTTGGTTGGTTTCATGTGAATTGTTTTAAGGTAATAACCAATCKTGTCCAGCTGTGTTGAGGTTCTACAGAGTCACAAGTTTTTCATTATCATTCTTGTTAAGCCTTCTGTTTGTATCCTTTATTCCTTAGTATAGTTTTTAGTATAGCATTCTTTAATATAAGTACATAAAATAATAAGTTAGCCTTCTAAGGAAGTGGAGTCAGATTTTCAATTCCTCCYTTGTCCTGGGGACCCAGCAAATACCACAGTTCCTGTCCTTGTGCCACCTCATTGATGGAATCAAGGCTTGAAGAGAGCTGGGGAGGGACTTTGACAATGTGATAAGACAAGGGGAATGCTGTGTGTCCAAGACCCCCATTCCCCCCAGAAGGGAATGTGGCCTGTGGAGAACCTACTGCATGTCTGAGGTGGGCAAAGCCACTGCTGCAAGTGAACCACAGGCTGAGAGTGGAGGAATTTGTGTTCTTGAATACCTCAGTCCTTGAATGCCTTAGTAAAGAGTTTTGCTACTATGGGCAAACATGGATCTAATTACTACTGACTGAGTAAACCAAGCTGCTGCCTGCCCTCTCTCTGAGCAGGCTGAGTGTCACTATCACCCCATTAAACTCCACTCCAGCAGTAGAAACACTGATAAAAAATGTGGTGACAGGACAAGAGGAATGGCTTTRCACTGCCAGAGGGCAGGGATGGATGGGATATTGGGAATGAGGAATTGTTCCCTGGCAGGGTGGGCAAGCCCTGGCACAGGGTGCCCAGAGCAGCTGGGGCTGCCCCTGGATCCCTGGCAGTGCCCAAGGCCAGGCTGGACGTTGGGGCTTGGAGCAGCCTGGGACAATGGGAGGTGTCCCTGCCCGTGGCAGGGGTGAGATGTTATGAGCTTTCAGGTCCCTTCTAACACAAAACATTCCATGATTCTGTAAGTTAGAGTCACTGAAGTAGATTCAGGATAACCTAGACCTGCTTCTATGTACCACCATTCCCTCAGTGTAGCAATTTTTCTCTTCTGGAAAACAGACACAGTCTCAATCCTCCGAGAGGGGGTGATGGATCTGCAGTGGCTGCAAGGGCCGTAGGTGCTGTGCTGTCCGTGACATGTGAGGGTCAGAGGTGCTGTGGAGAGAGAGCCGGACCCTCGGAGCCCGGGCTCCCGGCCCATGTCCCTGGGGGAGCTGTCCCGGTTCCCGCCCGTGTCCCTGTGGGAGCTGTCCCGGCTCCCGGCCGTGTCTCTGTGGGAGCTGTCCCGGTTCCCGCCCGGGTCTCTATGGGAGCTGTCCCGGTTCCCGGCCCGTGTCCCTGTGGGAGCTGTCCCGGTTCCCGCCCTGTCCCTGTGGGAGCTGTCCCAGCCCCGGCCCGTGTCCCTGTGGGAGCTGTCCCGGTCTCGGCCCCGCTCCGATGCCCGTCCGGCCCGGCAGCCGCTAGGGGGCGGTGTCGCCGCCCGCGCTCCGAGCGCCCGCCAAGATGGCGGCGTGTGGGACGGCGGGGGCCGCGGGTGGCGGTCCCGGCCGGGCGGGGGTCGGGGCGGTGCCGGCCCCGGGAAGGGGATCGGGGCGAGCAGGGGTCGGGACGGTCCTGGTGGCCGCGTTGGCGGTGCTCGGCTCGCTGCAGGTGGCCCGCGGCGCCGGGTGAGTGTCTGGGCACCGTCTGTCCGGGGGCTCCCGGTGCCCTGAGGTCGGGCCGGTGGAGCGGGTGCCAGGCGGGACGGCCGCCCTTGAACCGCGGCGGGTCGTAGCGGCGGCGCGGGAGAAGCGGGCCTGGGTGTCAGCGAGGCCGTGCCCACCCCGAGCTGCGCCGCTCTCACCACCCCGCCTGTGCGGCCTTGGGGCAACCGGGTGTTGTCGTTGCAGGAGCGGCCCCGGCGAGCCCCCGCTGCAGCCGTACCCGCCCGGGCAGCACGGCCCTCGGCACGGCCACCGGCACGTCAGGGACTGCCAGCCCGTCAAGTACGGAAACGTCACGCACGAAGCGTGGCCCGGCGACAGCAGCACGGCCGGGCCGGTGGCTGTGACCAGGACGTTTGTCTCGTACATCCACCCGGAGAGCAGCGAGCGCAAGGTGATCTACGGGCACTTCACCTTCGTGAGGAACCCCCTGAGCACCTTCTCCGTGCTGGAGCCGGGCGGGGCCGGCGGCTGCCGGGCTCAGCGCAGAGCCCCCGTGGAGGAGACCGCGAAGCTCAGGAAGTGTCTGGTGGCCCAGAACGGCGGGTACTTTAAYATGGAAACTGGAGAGTGCCTCGGGAATGTTGTGAGCGATGGGAGGCTGGTGAGAGACTCGGGAGGCCTACAAAACGCTCAGTTTGGCATCCGGAAAGATGGCACCATGGTGTTCGGGTAAGAGCTGGGGGGCGTTTGGAGAATGCTCTCCAGCCTGCGGACTTGCAGGCATCGCTGGGCAGGAAGCTCATCCCAGCACTGCCTCCTTGGCCTCCCCAGTTAGAGCAGAAGCTCACTTGGAATGCTGAAGCTAGGGATGTTCTAGCTGTACCTGGTGGAGCTGTCTCTGTGGCCCTAGGCTGAAGAGAAGCTCAGTAAGTGCTGATCTCCAGCTGCTTAGGTTCCAGTGTCTCCTCTCCCAGCTTGCAGTGGGGACACTGGGTGGGGTAGAAGGGGAGAGGGCTCTGTGTTTCCCACAGAGGAGACACAGAGTGCAGTGTGTGTGCTCTGACTGCAGTACAGAAAGGCTGRGTTTGGCAGGGCCCTCAGGAGGTGCCTCATCCAGCACCCTGCTCAGCACAGGTTGGATGGAGTGGGCTGCTCAGGGCCATGTCTGGTTGGATTTTGAACATCTCCAAGGATGGAGACTCCACATCCTCTCTGGGCAAACCTGTGATTGACCATATTAACACTTTTTTTGAACACTTTAAGGGTGTTGACTCCACCACTGCCSTGGGCAGCTGTGCCAGTGCCTGACCACCCTTTCCATGAAGGAATTTTCCCCATGTTCAACCTGACCCTCCCCTGGCACAGCTTGGGGCCGTGTCCCCTTGTCCTGTCCCTGTTCCCTGGAGCAGAGCCCGACCCCCCCGGCTGTCTCCTCCTGTCAGGAGCTGTGCAGAGCCACAAGGTCCCCCCTGAGCCTCCTTTGCTCCAGGCTSAGCCCCTTCCCAGCTCCCTCAGCCTCTCCTGGTGCTCCAGCCCCTCCCCAGCTCTGTTCCCTCCCCTGGACACCCTCCAGCCCCTCAGTGTCTGCCTGTCATGAGGGGCTCAGAACTGACCCCAGGACTGGAGGTGCCCAGCAGTGCCCAGCACAGGGGATGGTCACTGCCCTGGCCACACTGTGGCTGGTCCAGGCCAGGTGCCRCTGGCCTTCTTGCCCACCTGGGCATGTGACCCTCCCCAAGCAGATGGAGACAGAAGTTCTGATCACCCTCTGATGAGGAATATTTGACTGAGAGACTGTAGTGCTCTCCTGGAGAGCAGGGCCTCCAGGAGCTGCCCTTCCCCAGCGGCAGGAAGATCCTGAAAGTCCCAGAAGGGTTCCCAGGAATTTGCATCCTCCACCCTTCTGGTAGCTCAGTCCCAGACCTCGGGAAGGATCCCTGCAGAGCCACACTGAGTGTACCAAGCCAGGGCTTTATTCTGCAGCCATTCTGGCAGCCCTGAGCACCACGGCCTTGATTTGTGTGAGAGAGGGGCTGGGTGGGTCAGTGACRTGTCCTTCAGCGAGGGGGATTCTCWRCTCMACAGCAATTTCAGGGTCACTGCTGAGTCCTTAAGCTCAGCTGTCCCTGCTGCTCCCCAGCTCTGGCAGATGTCCCTGTTAAGGGGAGCTATTGTGGTCTTTGGTGGCTTTGTGCCTTCCAAACCATGATCAGAAAAATAGTTTGGGTGTAAGTAATTTTGGCTGTCAGGACAGTGGGGAGTGTCGTTCACACCTTCACTCTCAGCCTGCATCACGGCCAGCAGGRCAGCCCAGGGCAGCCACCCCACCCTGCAGAGCTGCTGCTGCTCCCTGGGCTGACAGTGGGTGAATCCAGGCTTTGAGAGCTGTCAGTCCCTGCCCAAACTGTTTTGTAATTTGATCTACTTGCAGCCACGTGCATGTTGTCTTCTTGTTCCCTTCCCATGGGAAAARGGAATTAGTTTGGCATGTTTTCCATTCAGGTGTTTGCAATTACACTTTTCTGCAGAGCTTTGTTTGCCCACAGCCATGGATACCAAACAAAAGTTGAGCATCCAGCTCCCACAAGACATCAGAAAAGTCACCTTTAAACCCAAAACCTCTGGCAGAGCACATCTGTCCAGTCCCTGCTCTCATCCTCTCAGCTGCAAACATCCCCCAGCCCAGGCTCCCTGAGACAGGTGTTCCCTGGATCCCCAGTGTCCCTCGAGGAGCACCCTGGGGTGACACACAACACCTGAGCATGGAGGTGGCARCTGAACTGATCTTCCTTTTGCTGTCTGCAGGAGCAGGGGAGCCTCCTGCCCAGATGGAAGGAGCAGGTGCCATCCAGTGCAGCTGCAGGCAGGCTGGATGCTGTAGCTCCACATGCTCTCCAAAGCTGTTTGGTGTCACATTTTTGGAGAATAGAAGCTGACAGGCAGCAAGATGTTACAGCTGCTTCCACAGATCCCTGAGTATTTGGCAGCGGCTCTGTGACGCTGTTGAGTCAGGGATGGATGAAATGACTCCATGGTTCAGAAGGYGAAAAAGAGAGACTTTATTAAGAGGTGGTGTCCTTTTATAACCAGAATCACTAAGGTGTAACCCGATTGGTCTCAAAGTAAAAACCTTTCACACTATTGGTGAACTATGAATAGCACACTCTGAAGGTACATATCTATAAACAACATGAACAGAAAGAGATGATAATTGTTTTCATTCTTTATCTGAAGCCTGGGAGAATTCTCTTTGACTGAACTGAGAGTCTCCACAGCTCTGTCCTTGTGTTCTGCCAGATGCTTTCTGCTCTTGTTGCCCTGGCTCAGACCCATGTGCCACATTGCTGCCATTGCTGGCCCCATTGTTTGAGGCACAGTGGCCTGGACAATCATTAGCTGTGGGTCTGTGCAGAGAGCAGGGGCTGCTCTGGCTGCKCAAGTGCTGTTTCACACTGCTTGGCCCCTGGTTTTGGATGTAGCTGTCCTTCATTCTGCCTTTTGCTGCCCTTCTCCCTGCTTCAGGGGCCTGCTGGCAGCAGGAGAGGCTTTAAGGTGGTGTGCAGTGCCTGTGGGTAACGCTGCTGCCCTCTGTTCCCAGCTACCTGTCGGAGGAGGATGTCCTGGATCAGTCCAACCCCTTTGTGCAGCTGGTGAGCGGTGTGGTTTGGCTGCTGAGGGATGGAGAGCTGTACATCAACCAGAGCCGGGCAGCTGAGTGTGGGGACACCCAGAGCACAGGTAACTGCTGTGGGGCCTGCCTGCAGCCTGCCATGGGCTGGCTGTCCCTGGCGCTCTGGGGACAAGGGCRCTTAACAGGTATTGTGTTAGGGGTGTCCCCAGACAAGGGGAGGAGTGATGAATCTGACTYCATGTTCTCAGAAGGCTAATTTATTATTTTATGATACTATTTTATATTAAAGAATGCYATACTAAACTATACTAAAGAATACAGAAAGGATACTTACAGAATGCTAAAAAGATAATAATGAAAACTTGTGAAGTCCTGACACAGCTTGGCMCTGATTGGCCAATGAGTGAAAACAACCTACACCAGAAACCAATGAAACAGTCACCTGTGGTAAACAATCTCCAAACACATTCCACATGAGCACAACACRGGAGAAGCAAATGAGATAAGAATTGTTTCCCTTTTCTCTGAGGCTTCTCAGCTTCCCAGGAGAAAAATCCTGGGTGAAGGGATTTTACAGAAAATGTGAATGCCACAAAGAGGTCCAACTTTCATAGAATCATGGAATAGTTSGGGTTGGAAGGACCTTTAAGACCATCTTACTCCACACCCCTGCTGTGGGCAGGGACCTTCCACTGTCCCAGGTTGTTCYAAGCCCTCTCCAGCCTGGCCTTGGGCAGTTCTAGGGATCCAGGGGCAGCCACAGCTTCTCTGGGCACCCTGTGTCTGGGCCTGCCCACCCTAACAGCCAAGAATTCCCATCCTATCTAACCAGAAACTCAAAGCAGGTGCCTCTTACAGGAGTTTGAAAGCAAGGGATTGTGAATCCCCTGCTTTGTCCCTGTGCCAGACAAAAGCTTAATCAAGAGCCCTTTTGTAGGGTTAGGATGAGCGAGAGGGGCTGGGCTGTGCTCTCCCTGTGCTTYGGTTCAGATGAGGCCCTTGCGGGGAGCTCTTTGCAGCCAGATGTGTCTCAGAGCCTGTTGTGTGCCCCAGCTGAGTGTGAATTGTTCCCTGTGCTGCAGGAACCTTTGACAGGTTCATCAATGTGATCTCAGCCAGGACTGCAGTGGGACACGACCGTCAGGGCCGGCTGGTCTTGGTTCATGTGGATGGACAGACAGAGTCCAGAGGGTAAGGGCCTGGTAAGGTCCTCAATTCCTGGGGCTGGAGGGGCTCTGCAGCTGTCAGGGACCTGTTTTAAGGCAGAGCTCAGGAGAACCAGAAAAGGCTCACAGAGCCCTCCTCAGGGTGCCTGGGATGGGAGAACTTCCCTTTCCACCACGGAGAGCTGCAAGCTCCTGGTCTAACAGCTTCACTTGAAGGCAAACTGACAACCAACCTCTGCTTTGCAGGGTCAGCCTGTGGGAAATGGCAGAATTCCTGAAGCAGCAGGGAGTCATCAACGCTATCAACCTGGATGGTGGAGGCTCTGCCACGCTGGTCCTGAACGGGACCCTGGCCAACTACCCCTCTGAGCACTGGTAGGTGCTGCTGGCTCTGCCCAGGGCCCTGCAGCTCCTGTCAGCCTGCAGGGCACAGCAAAGGCAGGAGAGAGCAGCTCTAGAATTTAAAGAGATTGAGTGACTCCATGTTTTTTCCACTTAGTCATCCAGGATTAAAGCTGAGCTGGTTGCAGACGGGCAGCAAAGCTGTGGCTGTGACTGAGTGGCTGATGTGGGAATCGGATAAGGCAGCAGCTCTTAGTCTGGGAGAGTCAGAGCTGCACATCCAGGGGAATTAGCAGAGATCTGTCAGCAGCTTATTATGGAAGAGAAACGCTGACTGGGAGACCCTGCCCTTCCTCACTGGAAGGAATCTAAAGAATATTTTGTTTTAAATTCCACTTTTTAGTCAGTTCTGACTGTAAACATGAAGGGATTTAACATTCAGTTGCCATAACTACAGTGATATAATGTATATCAAAGCAAACAACATTCAGGAAAATGCGTGCCAAGATGAGGGAATCTGGGACTGCTTTAAGGTGGACTGTGTTGCTGTAATTCCATGYTTGAAATGTTTGAAATGATACCTATCAGATGGGATCTATAAAACATTGACTCCAGTGCAGTTTGATGTTTATATTTCCCCAGTATTAATGTTCATGTTTGGCAGTGTGGCTCAGGAGGAAATCTCTGGGTTATGTAACRCGTGTTGGTTGTGCTGGGCAGTGCAGGGTGAGCTCAGGCTGTCCCCTCTGCTGTCCCCAGCTCCTTTGACAGCATGTGGCGCTGTCCCCGGAGCATCTCCACCGTGGTGTGCGTGCACGAGCCGGGCTGTGACCCGCCTGACTGCAGCGGCCACGGGCTGTGCGTGGCCGGGCGCTGCCGCTGCGACAGCCCCTTCTGGGCGGGACCCGCCTGCGACACCTTGGACTGCGGCCCTGCCAACTGCAGCCTGCRCGGCGTCTGCAGCGCCGGTGAGTCCCCGTGCCGGGGACACCGAGGGGGCAGCACCTGGCCGTGCATCCCTGGGGAGTGGCCCGGGGGAATGTGGTGTGCCAGGCAGCAGCTGGGGGGTGGAACTGCTTCCCCTCTCCTCCAGCATCCGAGGCACAGATGGTCAGAACACATTAGGAGCCAGCTCTGTGCCTCAGTTTCCTTTTGTGCCCCAGGGCTGTGCTCTGGGTTTTTGTGAGGCTGCTGATGGGCAGGGCTGTGTGTTATGCTGTGTGACAGCAGCTGCTTCTGTCCTCTGCTCTTACTGTTCCTTCTTCACCTGCCTCTTCTACTTCGTAATTTTTACAAGTGTGCAGTTGCTACTCTTCCMTGAATCTGAGCCTAGGGATTGCTGGAATGTGTGCCCCCAGCTTCTGCCCCTCTGTGCCCATCCCTGTTCCTGTCCTGCTGACTCCACTCTCATTCAAGTGTGCCCCAGTGGCTGGGCAGAGCTTGGTGCCTGCAGGTGTTGCCAGTGCTGCCCCAGAGCTGGTCCCAGGGAATGCCATCAGCAGGAATTCTGCATTTGGCAGCTGGGGAGAGGGCTGTGAACCCACCCTTTGTGTGAGTGCAGGGTTCCTCTGCTGGGGGTTTGCTGGCAGGGGTAGGAGGGCACCTCAAGAGGCAGAGGCTCCTAATTTCAAGTCTTTGCTGCCTGTAGGTGTGTTGTTGCTGTCAGTAATGCCTGTTCTGTGTTTGCGTAGCTGGATGCCTCTGTGACGCCGGCTGGACTGGCAGCAACTGCACTGAAGGTAAATCCTGACTGCTGCTCCACTGCCTCTGCACAGCCAGGGAGGGGCAGTGGGAGCCTGCCCGAGGGGGGAGCAGGGAAGGGAAAGGCCCCCCTGTGGGCTGGGCTGCTCTTTTCTGGCAGTGTGAGTTCAGTGCAGCTGGAGCATCCACAATTGGCTTGGTGTGAAACACTCGAGTCCTTGCTCCTTGCTCAGGGCACACATTCAGCTTTTGGGAGCATCCCTCCACAGGGGTGAGCTGTGGCTGTGTGCTGGCAGTGCTCACCTCTGCCGCCAGGGTCCTGGTGACATCTCTGCTTGTGTCCTGCAGCGTGTGCTCCCGGCTCCTTCGGGCAGTCCTGCAGCCAGAAGTGCCGGTGCCAGCACGGCAGCTCCTGTGACCCCGTGCACGGAGCCTGTTCCTGCCCTGCCGGCTTCTACGGCACCAGCTGTGAGCATGGTAAGGGTCACAGCGACCTCTGGGGCTGGGGACAGCGCTGTGTCACCTCTGAGGCACCTCTTGGGTGCACTTCTGCTAGGGGAGCTCAGGCCTGACATCACCAGCCAGCTCCCAGCTCTTCTGGGCCTGCCTGTCCTACCCAAATGGGCTAAAAAGGAGAGGAAGGAGCAGAGAGGGAAGAGGAGTTTGCTTCCTCAACAGAAAATTGTGGATTCCTGTTCAGTATCAGCCCCAAAGAACTGCATTCTTTTCCCAGAGCCCCTGAATGACCACAAAACATCCTCTGCTCCAGGGTGTTGCACCAGGCCCTGCTGAAGCCCAGGCTTCAGGTGATGCAGGTCAGAGCCTGTGGAATGCTCCACAGGGCTGTCCAGCCATCCACCTTCACCCTCCCTGTGCCAGTGCTGAGTGTTCTGCCTGGTGTAACCTCTCCAGGTCCCCCTGTGTCTGAGTGAATGATTGAATTACAGGGGGGTGTGAACTTCCTGGCTGCCTGGTTCTGGCAGTGATGCTCTGTTCCAGCCTGGGAACACTGAGCCAATCCCATCCCAGAGATGTTGCCCAGAGAAGCTGTGGCTGCCCCATCTCTGGAAGTGTCCAAGGCCAGGTTGGATGGGTCTTGGAGCAACCTGGGATAGTGGGAGATGTCCCTGCTCGTGGCAGGGGGTGGAGCAAGATGAGCTCTAAAGTCCCTTTCAACTCAAATAACCATTCCATGATTCTGTGATCCCAGTTCCACACAAACTTCCCTCTGAAGCCCACCAAGGAGCAGCCTTGAACTCCAGCATGGTGCTCGCAGGCTGCTGCAGGCTCAGCTGAGCTGAGGGAGCTGCAGCCACACCTGGGTGCTCTCAGAGCAGGTGGAGCTGTGGCAATGACCAGTCCCTTTGTGATCCCATCCCCAGAGTGTCCCCTGGGCTGGTTTGGGCCGAGCTGCCGGAGCCGCTGTGCGTGTGACCACTCGTGTCCCTGTGACCCCGAGACYGGCAGCTGCAACATCACCCACCACGGGGCACTGCAGGAGCACCTACACAGAGGTATCCCTGCGGGGGGCTGGGGCTTGAGTAAAAGCTGGAAGAGCAGCTTTAGTGCATAATGGTGTTTGTTTAGTCAGCAGCTCTGCCTAACCTTGCTCTTTTTTAGTGGAATTTTACACCCTGCCCCACCTTTCTTCCCTCTTTGTTTTCCAGCTGGACAGTGTTTGGCTTCCCAGGAAAAGGAAAAGAGCAAAGACAAGTTCTCTCTGTCAGAGTAAGTGTTTGGCGCTCACCGTGCATCTCAGAGGCTGCCACAGAGCATGGGGGGTGTTCAGTCTGCAGAAAAGGAGGCTCAGGGGGGACCTTGTGGCTCTGCACAACTCCTGACAGGAGGGGACAGCTGTGGGGCTCRGGCTCTGCTCCCAGGGAACAGGGACAGGACAAGGGGAAATGGCTTTAAGTTGTGCCAGGAGAGGTTTAGGTTGGATATTGGGGAAATTCCTTCACAGAAGGRTGGTCAGGCACTGGCACAGGGTGCCCAGGGAGGTGGTGGAGTCCCCATCCCTGGAGAGATTTAGAAGCCATGTGGATGTGGCAGTTGGGGACATGGCTCAGTGGTGGCCTTGGCAATGCTGGGACAATGGTTGGACTCAATGATCTCAGAGGGCTTTTCCAGCCACAATGATTCCGTGGTTCTGTCCTGAGAGCAGGCCCACAAGCTTGGGAACACACAGAGGGGAGGGCAATCCTCTGCACACTTGGGCACACAGGTGAGCTGTTGGTGCTGTGATTTTGTGTCCCACAGGAGCTCGTGGCTCTCCCTGAGCTCTGCCCTGGCCGTGCTGCTGGTGCTGAGTGCCCTGGGGAACGTGGGGCTGGTGCTGCAGGGGCGGCGGCGGCGGCAGCAGCAGCACCGGGACTATCGCTACCTCCCCCTGAGGGACATCAACGGGGACGGCCCTCACAGCCCCACCTCTGCTGCCTGGGACCACGAGGACATGCAGGAGCCTGAGGACACTCAGGACCCAAAGCAAGAGTTCCTTTAGAATCATGGATRGGATGAGGGATTTCACCCTGCATTGCCCCTAGCACCGACTGGGCCTGGGGCAGTTCCCACTGGGAGCCACAGCCCAGGAACTGCCCTGCTGTGGCTGTGGTTTCCTTTCCTCTGCTGCCCCAGCAGCCAGGACTGCAGCATCTGGGGATGCAGGACATCCCTTGGGTGAGGGAATTCCACAGCTGCAGCAGCAAAGGAGATGGGCTGGTTCCTTCCAGAACCTGAGGGAAACAGGTGAGGGATGCAAGTCACAGCACCTCTGAAAGATCCCTGCTCACATGAGCAGTGCTTTTTAAGATGCTGGTTAAACTGCCTCTAGTACAAAGCTGGGTTTAAGGGTATTAATCAGTGTCTGCCCTTCCTTGCTAAGCTGATTTTAATCAGAAAAGTGACCAAAAGTTTGTTGTAAAATGTTGAAGCAGGTGCAGCACCCAGTGCCAGCAGAGCCCTCCTCTCCCAGCCGTGGAGGTGGCTCAGGGGTGACATGCAGGGTTGTGACAGTCCCTGCAGGGCTGAGGGGTTTTCTGACCAATCCTCAGGCCACAGCAGCCCCAGAGGGTGATGAGTGYTGTGCTTTGGGGCAGCTCCTGCAGCACAGCACCAAAAAAGCCCTCTCAGGTCCCAGGTTCCATTTGTGCATCTCTCCAGCTCCCAGCAGCCAAAGGCTCTGCCCAGCTCTGAGGGACCCTGGCACAGCCTGGAGCTGTCCCTGTGGGGAAGGGCACAGACAGGGCCAGCCTGGCATGGCTGCTGTGGCACACACTGGGCTGCCCTGCCCCAGCTGGGCTCTCCTCAGAGGGACCAGCAAGGGCTCCAGCCCAGCCAGGATCCCAAGCACCTCCTCTGGAAATGTGGAACAAATCCTTGCACAGTTCCATTCAAAGTGTTGGAATTTGCTTCCCCSTGAGGGAACCAGCCTTGGATGAGCCCCTGGATGCTGCAGAGGGGTGAGAGCCTGTCTGAGCCCCACACATCTTTATGCACTCCCTCCCTTTTTACCTCTCCAAGTAAAGGATGTGTATTTTCTGTGCCAGTGTTGGCACCAAATCAGCCTCTAACCAAGAGACTCTATTTTTCTATGATTTACAGAAGTTTATTTGAAACTTGAATAAAGTCTTTTAGTGCTACCTGCCTGAAACTCAGMATTCCTGATGTGCAGCTGCAGAAGGAGCTGATCCTTTCCCAGCTAACCTCAGCCACCCAGTGGAACCCAGGGGCTCTTTTATGTTTAATAACACCCACACTGCAGGCTGTGCTGTTCCAGCTCACTCTGTGCTAGGAAATTAAACAAAAAATGCMGATTCTGTAGAAAAAAGCCCAAACATTTTAGTTAAAAAGCAGGAAAAAGTGAATACAAGCATTACCTCTGCTTCTGTGGGCAAAGAGAGCAGCACACAGGCTTGAATTTTCACTGCCCTGCAATTTCAACAGYTGAATCAAACAATTCCACATGTTCTCAGAGTTGTTTTATTTCCCACATACCCAAAAGTACATCTCTACCAGGACACACAGACACCATCACAGGAGGACATCTGTTATTTCAGAGCCCTGCAGTGGGCTCTTACAGGAGGTTTGAGGGTTTTGGCTGAGAAAAATGAGGATTTCAATGTATAAAACCAAAGCCAGCTGCAAAGGAGAGAAAGTAAGTGCTGCTAAAAAACTCAATTAATGCCCATTTAACTTAGGTGTAACTGAAAGCTTGGAAGGGTGTGTTGGTGTCACTAAAAGCCAGCAAATGTGACTTGACTYCAATTTCACCTTCCAAGAGAGAAATAATCAGATGTAAGGAGCATCACAAAGGTGTTGGAGGAATATTAAAGCTAATTGCATGCAGGAATCTTTGACAGCTGCTGTCAAGTAAATCCYTAATAGCTGTTCCTTGCATTAATTGCTCACAGTACAAACATTTGGGACATTAAAGTGTGAGCTCAAAAATGCCTTTTGAAATAAGAGATTGAAATGAGGGATTGAAAATGCCTTTTGAAATGAGGGATTCCCTGCCTGGAGCAGGGTTGGCCTCAGCCCCAGCAGCTTCCCAGCCCAGTGTGGTGGACAGCTGGGCTCACCACTGCCTACTGGGAACTGTGAGCGGATTATGGCATTTTCAGAATCTGCCAACAAACCAAGCTGGGATTACAAATTGTTATTCACAGTTCCTGAAAGGGAACAGACAGAACCAGAGGGGCTGAGCAGAGGAGCACAGCTGCATCTCAGGCACTCAGGAGTGCCTGGCCTGCTCAGCATCGGGAATTGTTCCCAACAGTGATTTCAGGAGCTGAGGAGCGACTGAGTTGAGCTCGGGAGCTGAGGAACGACCGAGCTGAGCTCAGGAGCTGAGGAACGACCGAGCTGAGCTCAGGAGCTGAGGAACGACCGAGCTGCTCTGGTGCCTCCCTGAGAGCCCCCGGGCCGCCGCCCAGCGCTGCCCCGGCACCGCGGTGACACCTGCGGGGCTGCAGCCGCCCCGGGGGCTCAGCCCTCCTCCTCCGGCGGGGACAGCGCCCTTTTCACAGCGGAGAGCAGCAAAACGCGGCTCAGGACTGTGCCCTGAACCACAGCTGAGGCCATCCAGCACCCATCCTCACTCAGGCTCTGTGTTTGCCCCTCCCAGCCCTGGACAGAGCCCAGGGAACGGGGCACAGCTGGGGAACTCTGGCAATGAAGGTGCCACATCTGGCTGTGTGACCCTGGCACAGCATCCTGCACTCCCCTGCCACCACGGACATGGCACCAGCTCTGAGGTAGGTGTTGTGTTTGCATAGGGAATATCTGGACCAGGGACAGCCCCAATTTCCTGGGAGCCACTTTTTAACCAGCAGCTCCTTCCCTGCACACGGCCCGAGCTCGGCGGCCTCGCTGCTGGGGAGGGAGCAGGGAGGGCTTTGCTGCATCACCCACAATGAGCCCACGGCCCAAGGAGAATTCTGAGGATCCCAAATCCCTCCCAGACTCAGCTCACCGTGAAGAAAACTCTTGAGTTTATTTTCTAAGCACACTGATGTAGTTTGAGGGGGGAAAAGGTGATGTAGAAGAATTCTGTGTCTCTGGTATCTGCAGTTCACAAGGTCAGGTTTAGAAAGCACAGCACAGCATCCAGGCTGTTGCTCCCTTTTTTCCTGTTAATATTCAGGAGAAAAAGGAAAAAAAATAATGAATTATTTGAATTGATTTCAGAGTAAATTGTCAGGTGGGATAAAGCAGGCAGCCTGGCCAAGGAGAGGACACAAGCTGCTTCACAGACCTGTGCACAATCTCTGATGGGCAGAGGAGTGGGACTGCCAAGGGACAAGAGGCAAAACAGGGACTGGGATATCCCCAGAGCCAGGAACACTCTGTGGAACCACCCCTGACCTCACCCTTCAGAGATCTGCCACGGGCCAAGTTCCCTCACTGACAAAAGTCAAACTTCTGGTGGGCAGAAAACAGCATATCCCACATTTCAAAACAAAATTACAGAAAAAAAAATCCAGAGCAAAGGAAGAGATTCTTATCCAGAGCAAACCCAGGGAACAGGAATGCTGCCACTGCAGGATSTGAGCAACCACTGGGAAGGGAAGGTAAAATCCTGAAACAGCACAGGGGGACAGGGCTGGGTTTGCTCCTGAGGCTTTGGGAGTCTGAAACTGTTTCTAGAATTAGATTTTATTCTGGGTCAAGGATTTTCCATGAGGGATACACACATGCACTTTTGCTTCCAGAATTCCTGACCTTCCARAGGAAAGGTGGGAATTACATTTACATTTGTCCCTCTTTATCAGACTCCAGTTATGCTGAAATGCCAGAGACAGAAGTTTCATTTGTCTGGGAGAAACATGGAAGTTTATGGAACAACTGAGAATTGGAAATCAGAACTTCCCTGAGCTCTAATAACAAAGTCACCTGTTCACAGGGAGAGATGCAAGGTGCAGACGATTCCCCTGGCTCCAATCCTTAAAAATCCCCACCAAACAACTCAAATCCATGCCAAGTTCTTTGTCTCCCATTGTCCCAAATATTGTGACTCTTTTCTCATTTGGCAGAGCCWGGTGCTTCAAAACCAGTGATTAAAAAAACAGGGTGGGAAGGAACARCTTCACAGATTCCTGAATAAAAACTTGGTGAGTATTTGACACCTGCTCTCATTATTTTTTCACCTGGACAAAAACATGGATAACTTTGCTCCCCAACCTGACTACAGGAACAATCAGAGATTAGGGACAAACGTGGCATTTTTGGTGTGTAGGAAGACAGTGCATCTTCATGACAACTCCTGAACTCAATCCTTGTTTCTTAATCCTAAAAAACAGTCTAAAAAAGCTCGGGACTCTCACCTTTCCTTGCAAGGAAGGTGACACAAGCCCTTGCCCCAATGCAGCCCTTTTGCAAGAACATCCATTGATCACAAAGATCAGGACCCAAGCAGAAAGATTGCTTGGGATTGAAGACAATCAGTTATTCCTTTCTAAAACAAAGTTCATCCCATTAAAAAAGGTGACTGTATTTAATAAATAGTMATTTCTGACATAATAAGTTAAAATTAATTTAAAATAAGCTAGTATAGAATAAATAGGCTTCAGTAAGTGCTTACATACATACATGCCTCTCTGAATGGTTCAAGTGAGCTCATGTTTAAAGAAGCAAGTTCTGTAATACTGCCAGAAAATCTTGTGCCTTCAGGAAATCAAATATTGCTTTTCTTAGCCCTTTAGGACTGGATTCAGTTCCCATCCACTCGGGAATGGGACAGACCTACCCATTATTGCTGTAAACCTGAGTAAAAAGAAACAACAGTTTGGAAGATGCCACTCACTGCAGGCAGATTCAATGCCTGGAATTTCTAAAAAAAACCAACAAACCTTTTGACTTTGTTTCTCAGCAGGGTTAAAAAAATCCAACACATTTCCCAGAGCATCCCGCCAGACCAGGAGAGGTTTTGGTTTGGCCTGGAAGTGATTTCTGAACCATCCTGCCTGTACCCAGGTGTTGGCAGTTCCTGCCAAGGCYCTGCCCCTGGAATGCCCCCCTGACTGCCCAGCTGGAAGCAGAACCCCATGGGCAGCCAGGACATTCCCTTGTTTTGCCACCCAGGAATTCCCTCAAGGTCCAGCAGGTAAGGCAACATCAGCCTCCTCGGGGGGAAAAGAACTGAAAAGAGCCCTTTGGAGTGGGTTCCTGCAAACTCACAGGCACCCAAAACCCACAGGTGGTGAAGGAGGCTACTGAGGAGCAGGCAGCTGACCCAAAACCCCTAAACCTGCCCTTGGAATTTCAGTTTTTGTGGTTGAAGCAGCCCCCAGAGGCCCCTCTGTGTCCAAATGGCTGCGGCTGCCCCACGGCTCAGCCCTGGAGCTCTTTGGTTTGGGGCTGGAGCAGCCCCAGGTGCCCCTGGTGCTGCAGCCCTGGCCCTGCTATCTGGAGAGGTGGGAGCTGCTCTGGGACTGGCTGGAAGATGTGGTGACTCCACTCAGCTGGGAAAAGCCACTGGTGCAAGATTCCAGGCTGGACATGGATCCCCTGGGATGGGACAGAACAGATGTGCTGTTAGCAAGGCTGCAGTGAAGGGATTCCTCCCACAGATCAGCTCCCCCTCTCTAACTCTTGCACAAGCCCTTTTTGGCCCATCATTTCCCACTTGCTCTCTAAGAATCTCTGTGTCATGATGAAAAATTAATCAGTCAGAGACATTTTTTCCCATTTACAGATATTATTCCTTGTCTCTGACTATTGTTCTGGGGAAAGGGACACAGCTGGAGTCCCTGAGGAGAAAGGAAAGCTCCAGAGCACTCCAAATGCAGCCTTGGGAACCCAAGGACTCCAGGCTGCTGAACACCAGTCCCAACTCAGCACCTCCAGCTCCTCCTGCCAAAGGCAGGCTGGGCTCAGGAAGAGCCCCAAGGAAGAGCAGGACTGCAGTGAGGGATTTCTGCTGCTCTGACCCCACAGGACCTGGCCAGGTCACACCTCAAGCCACCACCTTCACATCTGCTCTGCCCAAYGCCTCCTCCAGCTCCAGGGAAGGGCCAAGGCTTGCACAGAGCTCAGATTAACAGATGGGGAGGTGTTTCTGGCACTGAAGGAGGGGGGCCAGGCACACCCTGCCAAGGCTGGCTGTTCACCTGTGCAGAAGTGCTCATCCTTCTCAAGGGCCAAACAAAACCATCTGGGAAACAGCCCAGCTGATATATAAATTACTGCAAAAGCAGCTTCTCAAAATATTCCCAACTAAGATAAAAACCCTCTTCAGTCAAAAATCTCCTGTTCTTCAGGCAGCTGSAAGCAAGACCCAAAGGACAAATTTCACTTGTGGACACAGATTCAAAGGAACTTTTAAATGCTCACAGCACTAGTTGCACAAAATGCCATCAATTTTGTGTCCATCCACTTGTCAGTGAAACTCATCCCCTGTGGGGGTCTCTGATATCCAAGTGTTTAACTCACACCCAGTGCAACTCGTAGTAAACCCCTTGTAAATGCCCTACCTGAAGTCCTTGGAGGCCAGCACCTCGTAGTAGTAGATGAGCTTGCACTTGTGGCTGGAGCCCTGCAGGGAGGCCAGGACATCGTCCACACGGGGCAGGCTGGAGCTGGAGCAGGGCAGGGGCCCGTGCATCCTCCACTGCAGGATGTAGAAGCCAGGCCAGCGAGTGACATGGGAGCCCTGCAGAGAGGGAGGGACAGCAGGGGAGCACGGCTGTCTGGGGCAAGGGCTGAATGAGCCAGCACAGGGGTCATTCACCTGTGTCACCTCCCTGACACACAGCCCTGTAGTACCAGTACGAAAAAAAAAAAAGAAGCTTATTTAGCTTAATTTCTGTAAGAATTTTAGCTTGGAGTCTCCARTGACTCACTTTTAATAAGGATTTCCCCCTTTGACAGCCTATCCAGAAAATGATCACAGAATGGTTTGGGTGGGAATAGACCTTCAAGCACTTCCCATCCCACCCCCTCCCACGTCCCAGCCCTGYCCAGCCTGGCCTTGGGCACTGCCAGGGATCCAGGGGCAGCCCCAGCTGCTCTGGGCACCCTGTGCCAGGGCCTGCCCACCCTGCCAGGGAACAATTCCTGATTCTCAATATCCCATCCAGCCCTGCCCTCTGGCAGTGGGAGCCATTCCCTGGGTCCTGTCCCTCCATCCCTTGTCCCCAGTCCCTCTGCAGCTCTCCTGGAGCCCCTTTAGGCCCTGGCAGGGGCTCTGAGGTGTCCCTGGAGCCTTCTCTTCTCCAGGTGAGCACCCCCAGCCTGGCTCCAGAGGGGCTGCAGCCCTTGGGGCATCTCCATGGGCTCCCCTGGACTCTCTGCAGCAGCTCCAGGTCCTGCTGCTGTTGGTCCCAGGGCTGGGGGCAGCTCTGCAGGTGGGGTCTCACCTGAGTGGAGCAGAGGGGCAGAATCCCCCCCTCCCTGCTGCTGGGAATGACCACAGCCCCCTTTTCCAGCAGTTCCTGGTTTCCCACACCCTCAGTTCTCTCCCCACCACTCCACTTTAGAGCTGGCAGGACTCTGAGGCCACAGCAGGACCCCACCCCTCTGACCTGGATGCTCTCTCCTTCCCTGCAGACCAGGGGAGATTCCACCCGGCTGTAATCCACCCCCAGCACCCAGCTCTTGTCAATGAGCTGCACATTGTCCCCTGCACCACAGGGACTTGGTGCTGTGGCTTCTTTGTGACTCGGCTCAGGAGCTCGTTTGGAGTGGAAGAGGCTGAACACCACATCTCCCTTCAGGATGTCAAAGTCCCAGGTGATGACAGATTCCCCTTCCAGGATCTCCACGAGTATCTAAGAAAGAAACAGAACAAGCCCCTTGCAGGGTCAGGTGCTCAGGTGGCAGCACTGTGCTCCCCCCCACCCTGGCAGTGTGGCTCCAGAATCCTTCAGCTGGCTGATGGTCCTGGCTCCTGAGGGGGACACCACCACCTCCCACTCCCAACCCTACCACAGTACACTCACTCAGGAGTTTTTACCTTTTCTCCCCATATCAGAGTTGCTTGTAAATGAGTTACTTGTTCTAGGAAAACCTCAGTGGAACTGAGRCACAAAGAGCCAAATCGGAGTCAATCCCCATCAGAGACACCACAAGACTGATTTGACACTGATCTGCTCCTTTTTGGGACATTCCTGTTTCCTGGTGACTCCCATCAAGCAGTTCCCAGCCATCYTTCCTTTTTCAGCCCCATTACTGTCCCAGCTACAGCGCTGGGAATGGGAGCTGAACTATCACAAGGGAAACTGAGTGCCCTTTATTTCTCCCAAGAGGAGGAGGAGGGGCAGCAGGAAGAGACTGGACCTTACAGAAGATCAGGCCACAGCAGAGATAAGAGCCACTGCTGCTCTTCACTCCCACCTTGCAGCTGCTCCCTTGCAGAACAGCAGCTGCTGCTGAGCCCTTGCTGCTCCCTGTGCTGGGAGCCCTTGGCTGCTGCAGCCAGCCCCAGCAGAGGGGACACATGTCACTGTGCCATCCCAGCAGCTCAGGGTGTGCTCTGTACCTCGTGTGGGGCTCCTTTGAGGACACTGGCAGAGTGGTAGATGGTTTCTGTCCACAGCCGGATGTGATCCGAGTTCTCCGGCTCGTCCTCGCTCTGGTACAGGGACTTGGGGACGAGTCCCCCCTCTGAGACAGTGCACTGCAACATCACACAGACAGACAGGGGCTCAGCATGCTCCAGCAGTGAGCAGCAGCTCCTGTGGCTGTCAGACATGGGCTGACCCCTCAGCTGAGCCAGAGCTGCCCGCTGGCTCTGAGCTCACGGGAACCACCAAGGCTTCTGTGAGCTCCCTGCACAGAGCTGCCCTCTGACCCTGCTCCAGTGCTGGGGAAGATCAAACAGGAAAGCCTTATAAATATGATTGCCTGGCCAAAGATTTTGAGAATATGGAAACTATAAACGAGATTGAAATGAAAGCAAGCTTTGAGATCCCTCAGTTACTGAACAACTGGAAAACAATGGCATGGCCAGCTGAAGGTGATCCCCTTTTGATGGAACAMCACYCTCTGCTTGCAGRCAGSYCCAAGGGTCAGAGCAGACCCTACAGCTTGGCAGAAGGRGTCCAAAGAGGAGTTTATAGGGYTTAAAATGTAACACAGTGTGGTAATGTAATGATTCTTATAGGCTGTATGKAAATGCYRTAGGATTTSTATMTTGTACTAGATTGGTTAGTGAGAATTACAATATTCAASACAGAAGAAGATTTATTGTATTGTAATGGGAACCTCGCTCTCTTACCCTTTTACTCTCTCACCCTCTCATCCTCTCTSCCCCTCTCTTCTCTCAGCCTGCTCTGAGCTGTGGCTGGCAGCTCCCAGCAGGGCCCTGCCCCCAGGCCCTTTGCAATRAACCCCAAGTTCCAGTCCTGGCTGCAGAGATCTCTCATGTCCATCCATCCCCACCGTCCTACCCCCGTCACTCCTACACTCCAGGATCCCAGGGCAGCACCAGCACTGCAGGGGCAGCCCTCTATGCCCAAATGAACTGCCCTGTGCCCACAGCAGGGGCATGCTGGCCAGCACAGAGGCTTAACCCCTTCCAGAAGGCAGTGGAAGGCCAGGGTGGTGAGGAAGAGAAAATCAGTTCCAGATTGCACTGCACAAGGGGAAGGAAAACTCACCATGCAGTCTCCTCCCAGGAAGTCTGGGATCACATCCTTGTCCACATAGTCCACCAGCCCTCCTGAGCCCTGGTAGTTATTGCCACTGTAGATGAGGAACTTCTGCCGTGTGTTCTCATTGATAAAGGGACTGACCTGCAAGACAAAGGGCACACAGGACATGGCTGTCACTGAGGGCAGCTGGGGACGCTGGCTGAGCCATCTCCCAACGATGCTTTGGGCTCTAGCCTGGAATGTCTCAGCAGYGTGCACAGCTTCACAGCTCTGAGGCGCTTCCCAAAGAGAGGGATAACAAACTGAAAATGTTCTCTCTCTCTGTACCACCATCTCACAACACTTTCTGCTTCATGTAATGCAAGTCTGCAGTCACTGCCTCACCTACAAACCTCACAACAAATGTAACAACCATGCTCTCACGCTGCCAGAGCAGTCAGCAGGCACCAGGCAGAACCAGATTTATTATTTACTACTTACTATTACTACTTATTACCCTTCAGTGTCCTACAGCATGAAATTAAAAAGTATCTGTCTTTTCCCATCTATATGAAAGCCCACCAAAGTTGGGTGGAATGGGCAATTCTGATCCAGGTTTCTCATCCTCTTCTGGGGGATGGCAGTGACCAGAACTCAGTGAGCTACAGRCACCCCATGGCCTGGTCCTGCTGTGGCTCCTCAGGAGCTCCCCATAAGCTGCYTGGAGATTTTCCCTCCCTGCCTCTGCTGATGTAGCTATCTGTGACCCTGCACACGTGGCAGTGACCCTGCAGAGCCCAGGTTTCACCCACCAGGGTCCAGAGCACAGGGAAGACCCGTGGTGCTCTCACAATCAGGAGCCTCCCCAGGGTCTCAGGGTAGTTGTCCTCCACCACCTCAATGATCCTGAGCAGGGCCTTCACCCCAGGCCGCCAGAGGTGCCTCATATTGAGCCCTTCCAAGTCCACCAGGCATGTCCAGGATCTAAAATAAAGAGGCAGAAAAAGAGCTGTCAGAACTTGGGAGTGTGGTGGCTGCTCAGTTTAACCCCACAGCCCTGGCAGGACCCAGGGAAGCCAACAAGGGAACGAGCAGTTCCAATAAATGCACAGCTCCACTTGGATGGAATCCAGGTGAGCTCCAGGCAACACAGACACCCAACCCCAAGGGCAGGAACGTCTGTCTCTCTGGAAGAAGGTGGTGAAGGTATGCAGGCCTATTGCTAAAAATAACGTAAAAATGTGTCTTAAATGAAGGTGGAATCTGGCAGACAGGCTCCTGTATTAAAAAAACCAAGAATTTCAAAGATGTGCATTAAAATCACCAAGACAGAAAGATTAAATTAATCTGAGATGGGATATGAAAATGATGTAAGGAASGATCAATACTTATTTTCCAATGAGGCTGCAGGATTTGTCTGCATTTAAGTCCAACAAATAAATTTATATATATGTCTGGTCCCCATCCAGTCCATAAGACACACTGCTGTCTGCACTGTAACCCTAAGGACATCACACCAAACCACAGCAGCATCCTTCACCATGGCACTGAGAGTCTGCAAGGGCTCAGGAAAACCAGCTATAAACCAATGATAAACCAATGATAAACCAATGATAAACCAATGATAAACCAATGATACTGACGTGATGGGGCGGCCAAAGATGTTGGTGTTTTCCTCACATCTCTTCTGGCCTTCCTCATTAATGGACAGAACCTGGAATCAAAGACAGCACAGACAGGGATTAGCCTGAGAATGGCTGAGTAACCAGGACAGACTGGAGATCGTATTTTTAAAAATACAGAAAGCAGAGGGCAGGTTAGAGGGGATATTGGGAAGGAATTGTTCCCTGGCAGGGTGGGCAGGCCCTGGCACAGGGTGCCCAGAGCAGCTGGGGCTGCCCCTGGATCCCTGGCAGTGCCCAAGGCCAGGCTGGRCAGGGCTKGGAGCAGCCTGGGATGGTGGAAGGTGTCCCTGCCATGGCAGGGGGTGGAACAAGATGAGTTTTAAGGTCCCTTCCCACCCAAACCATTCCAGGATTCCTGATGCACCATGACAAGACTTCCCAGCACCCTGAGGGGAAAGGTGACACACAAAGGCACAGCTCACATGTCGCAGCAGGGACTCCTCTCCCAGGGCCTTCACCAAACCCTTGGTGTCCATCTGCCCGAGGCGGAGGATGTAGAGCGGCCGCCCATCTTCAAACAAAGGGGTTAGAGAGGGCAGCACTTTAGTCTCCCAGGATATCACTCTCATAYCTTATTTAAAAGCCACATTAAATATTTGAAAAGGATAAAAATCACTGCCAAAAGCAACCTGTTCAGAGAAATTGCTTTGCACTGACTGATCTGTGCAGAGGAAATACAATTACAGGGAAGCAGAGTGGCTGCTCACAGGCACTGAACTGCTTTGTTAACTTTAAACATGTCAATACAGCTTTCCTCAAAATCCCAGGCCATCAGTGAGGTGCCAGGGGCAGCTCCTCACTGTGGGAATCCATAAAGTCAGAGGGTTTTGAGAAAGCTGCAAAAGGCAGGCCTCAGAGACAGCAGAACTGTGATTGGAGCTAAGCAGTAGCCATGAGATAGGTCAGAAGAAAAATTACGTAAAAAGTAGAAAATTAAGGACAAATAGAACAATGGTCTGTGTACTATCATTTGTCTAGAATAACTCCCTAAGCTGCAGAAAAGTATATCTAGTGAGATGTTAGGAAGTTTTAAGCTTAATAATGGAGCTCTGTGCACTGTGTTTTAAGGCTTACAAGCAGGTATTGTATCCAAAATAAGCAAGCAYTGTTTAACCAAAGGTACCTGTGCTTACAGTGATTGGATAGAACTACTGTCAATGTGCTTTTGCTTAGTGGGATTGGTCAAAAAACTTTTAAAATAAGTTATAACATTAAGTTCTTGGTCTGCTGCCTGGGATGTGAGCTGCTGGCATCTTCCCATTGTCATAACCATGGAATGAGAGTGAWGCTGGAAAATCAAACAGCTCAAGGCCCGTTCCCAACAGTCCCATCCCGTCGGTGATTTGTACAGAGCCCCTGGCTGGCAATCCTCACCTTTGTCCTGGTAGTGCCACCCYCCAGTGTAGTACTCCTGCAGCAGGGCTGGGGGTCTCCAGGACTGCAGGATGAGATCCACCTGGTACTGCTTGCGCCAGGCCAGCGACTGGCACAGCATCTCCCGCGCTTTGTCGATGTTGAAGTCGCGGGCGCGCAGGAACCGCAGGATGTGCTCATCCTTGGGGATCTGCCAGGAGAGACAGCCCCAGGATCAGCACTGCAATGTTCCATCTGGCCTGCAGAGGAGGCTGCAGTTGACACCATTTTTTAATCTCTTCAAACTAAGACAGCAAACATTAAAGTTCCCTTCCACCTCCCTCCCCCCGTAGCTAACCCAGCTGGAAGCAGCAGAGGGTGCCAGGAGCACAACAGCAGAGATCAGCTCACTGACTGTGGGAAGCCCTTCCCCAGGGCAATTCCCAGGAGCTCCAGCAAACCCTGGCCTGGCTGATGTTTCCCTTGGCTGGTTATCCACAAGGATCTCCAAAATACTGTGTGAAAGTCAGGGAGCTGCAAGTTCACCTGCCCAGGGCAAATCAGCACAGGATGGGAGCAGGTAACAAWCAGCCACAGGTAACACACTGAGCACACCAGGCACTGCAGGGACTCACAGCTGTGCAGCCTGAATGATGCCACCAGTAGCAATTCCAGCCCTTGTGCAGGCCCTGCTGCTGGTGTTGGAACAGGAAAGCTGCTGAGCACTTCAAAGGCTTCTCTGCCCTATTACACCGCAATAACTCTTGATCCAAATCAGCCCAAATTACAACACACCCTCTCCCAATCACTCACCCCAGCACTAGCACTAATCCTCACATCACAGGCACAAAAGCTTTCCAAAGCAAGTCTGCAGAGTGGCTTATCCCAACCTCCTTCCAGATCTGCCATATTCTCTTTAGCTGAAGAATCAAAGACAGCTTGGCAGGAGTGCCAAGCAGCAGGAATTAACAACAAACCTGATGGATTCCACAGAAGTGCCAAATCTGACTAAGAGCCTGTCAGCTGCAAATCCAACTGGATTAGAGCTGCATGTGCTGCTGGATTCACAGTCCCTCACTCCAACTTCTCCAAAAGWGTTTGGCCTCATTCTCTACAAGTTTCCATAAAAAAATCCAGCTCTGTGGAGCAGGGATTGTCTCCTCCAGAGTATCCATGTTGTGCTAGCACAACCCAAGCACTCCCAGCCCTGCTGGGACACAAAGCCCCATGTTCAGGAGTCAAAGCTCCTTTGTTTGTCCACTGCCATGCTCAGGGAAACAGAGAGCTGGGTAGAAAGCAAGGCTGCCAGCTGTGTCAGGAGAAAGCAATYTTGGATTCMCAAGCAAGAGATGGTAAGAATWGGCTCACCTAAAGAAGGGGCAGAGTTCAGGCAGCCTAAACCAATCCTGAAGCGCCTTAGGAGCAGGGGGGAGGTTAACACTGGTTCTAACACTGCATCTGTGTGTCCTGGAAARGAGAGGGCAGCCTTCCCAAAGATGATCTCAGGAGTATGTAGAGGAATTCAGTATGACAGCAAGTTTAAAGCCAGCAGAATGTTCATCAGATAATTCAGGTTTGTGTTCCTGCTGCTCAGAGGCAGCTGTCACTCATCAGGCCCAGCCCAGACACCCACAACAGCTCCTGGATCTCTGCAGGAGAGGGGATGGCTGGTGGAAGGTTTGATATTTTCCTGTTTCAAACCTCCCCTGTGCAGGGCTCCAGGCAAGAGGCAAATCCAGCACTTCAGTTTGGACCAAAGGCAGGAAGCTCCAAGAAGACTCATTCCACAGCAGAATTAGTCTTTTATCCTTGTCCAACCAAAGCAGTAACTCCCACATGCAAGAAAACGAAGGTTTAATTTCAGCCTGCTTTTGTATTCCCTGGTAAAACTGCTGCACTCTCCTGCATGGTGCAAAGCCTTGAACAGAGCTTTAAGTTGCTGCAATTTTAACACCATTTACAGTTTGTTCCTTCAACTCCTCATATTTTTTAAAGAACGACATATCTGATTGTAAAGGTAATGTCTGCTTTGGAAGGAATGGGGAAAAGATAGTGAAATAGGACAGAGGACAAAAATAAGAAGGGCCATTTTCCAAGAAACAGGAGATCTATTTTTTGATAATTTCTGATAGAGGAATAAGGCCATCCCTGCTCTGAATTAAAAGAACAGATTGTCACAGCAAGGTAAGAACCTCTCCAGGGACAACCCCAGCCTTGCAGGATAAGCTCCTGATTTTGGCCTGCTCGGTCAGGGAATCAGAAGCAGCTGAGCAGTCAGGGGTTTCAATTTGAAGTTTCAGTAGCCAGCACCTCCCCTCCTGTGTGCCCACATCCTCCTGGGGACAGGGCCCAGCAAGGCCACCCAAGGGCCTGAGGCAGYGCCACTGTCCCCAGAGCTCAGGATTCAGCTGCACTTGCCAGGCTCCAGCACAGCTCAGGGGACAGGGGCTGCCGCTCCCTGCCCAGCTCCAGGCACCCAAGGGGCAGCTGCTCCACATTTGGCTTATGTGCTCTCACTTTTTCCTTCTCCAGCCCCTGACACGGAGGRGGGAAACCAACCTGTGGGTTGATACTTTTCAACTTAAACAAAGGTTTAGGTGGTGCCTGTTCCAGGTGAAAGCAGGATCCTTGCAGGTCACACCAGGGACAAAGCCTCCCTGTCTCTGGGATGTCCTCCCATCCAGCACCCACCGGGTGAGATCTCTCCTACCCCAGTGGAGCCCACACCACTTGACTGTTCAGGGCTCCAGGAAAAGCCTCCTGTGCTCTCTGAGAGCACACTCACACCTGGGGACTGACCCCTGCCTGTCCAGGGCCTCTCATCTGACTGGAGGCTGGATCACAGGCAGACACAGACCAAAAGCAGTTTCCAGCAGAGCCCCTTTTCTTGGTGAAGCTGTTCCTGCTCACACAGCTCACCCACCACCCCTGGCTGGCTGGAGCCCAGCCCCAGCTCTTTCCTCAGGGGCAGAGCACCACAGGGACACAAGAGCAGCTGCCAGGGGTGAGTGAGCTGTGTGAGCAGGAACAGCTTCACCAAGAAAAGGGGAAGTTTGAAACAGG
>JACDOX010000173.1:810770-837644 GCA_014549065.1 Cardinalis cardinalis
ATTGCTTTCTCCTGACACAGCTGGCAGCCTTGCTTTCTACCCAGCTCTCTGTTTCCCTGAGCATGGCAGTGGACAAACAAAGGAGCTTTGACTCCTGAACATGGGGCTTTGTGTCCCAGCAGGGCTGGGAGTGCTTGGGCCCTTTTCTACATCAGGTGTGTATATATACAATATATTAYATATCACACATCTGTTCCTGCAGTCTCTACCTGCCTCCAGCAMCCCCCACCCTTCTGGTCCAAGTTATCCAAGCTGCTGTTGGGGCCACTGCACACCAGCGGCCTTGGCCAGCTCTGGCAGATGTTTGGGGTGGGAATTCATCAGCTCTTACAACTCTACAGCACTGTTGGTGTCTGGAGCTTATCAGCTGCTGGGAGCCTCTCACACTGCCCCAACACCTCCTGCTCTCCTCAGAGTGAGGTTTGCTGGGAGCTGTTTCTCCATCCCCATTCCTGGGTACCAACAAAACCCACATGCCTGCTCACACACAAGCGAACTTCAGGAGTTCTACAGCAGCAGAACAATAGCATTAAATCTTTGTTACATTTGATTTCTACAGAGGTGATTCACATTCACTTTTCCAAGAGAAAACAGCATTCTAAATTATGTTCAGACTCCCTGTACTCAGATGAGACATGCTCAGCTCTGAGACATACAGCACAGCATGAAGGACTGGCAAAGATCCTTGTAAGCAGCAGTGTCTTTTGGAAAGGCCAGGTAAAGGAAAAAAGAATGAAAATCTTCCCAAACCCAGGAATGCAGAGTACCTGACCTAACCCATCCTGACTGAGCTGATTTCCTTCTAAGCCAGGAAGATTTTACTGTTGAAATCTCATCCAGCTGTTCTTTGCTTCCAAGCAAGATCACTTGCTCCTCTTCCTAAGCATCTTTTATCTACTCAGGCCCCCAACTACTCTCTCTAGTGCTATCCTTGGTCCTTCTTTCCTTCCCTCCTAATCCCTCTCCATCAGGAAATCTGGAATTAAACCCCTTTTGAGGCATTCAAGCTGCTCTAGACCCTTTCTTTTCCAGCCACACATCAGTTACCCTGCTGGTCTGACAGAGACTTTCCTTTGACCAGAAGGAGCCCAGGACATTCCAGCAGAGCAGAAACACACCTGTCCCTCAGTGCTGCTTCTCAGGGAAATATCACAGAACCATGGAATTTCCTTGAGCAGGAAGGGACCCACAAGGATCATCCAGTCCAAGCCCTGACCCTGCACAGATACCCCAACAATCCCACCCTGTGCACCCCTGAGATCATTGTCCAAACACTCCTGGAGCTCTGACAGCCTCCRGGCCGTGCCCATTCCCTGGGGAGCCAGGGCAGTGCTCAGCACCCTCTGGGGTAAGAACCTTTCCTGATCTCCAACCTAAACCTSCCCTGRCACAGMTCCAGCYGTTTCCTGTCCCTGGTCACAGAGAGCAGAGAYYRGAGCTGCCCCTCAGGAGGAGCTGCAGCCCCTGAGAGCTCTGTGCTCCATCTCCTCTTCTCCAGCTGAACAAACCAAGTGCCCTCAGCTGCTCCTCCTATGGCTCTCCCTTGAGACCCTTCCCCACCACCAGGTTCCTCCTTTGGACACTTTCTGACAGCCTTAGAGCCTTCTGATACTGTGGYGTCCAGGACTAGAGGCCACTGTGACATAGAGAAGAGCAGGACAGTGCTCTCAGTGACCCTTTGGGCGGCCAGGGCTGGCTCACGCTCAGCTCAACATCCACCAGGACCCCCAGGTCCCTTCCCGTGGTGTCACACTCCAGCCTCTCATTCCCCAGTGTGTTTGTGGACCCAGGGTTCCCCATCCCAGCTGGGGCTGCCCCTGTGTGCCCTACCCACCTTTCCCTTGTGAGTCTCCTGGAGCCACTGGCGCAGGCGGATCAGGCAGCTCTCCTGCAGCGGGGTCAGCTGGCCCAGGTAGCGCTCGATGTAATCAGCGTCCAGTTTGTCAGCTGCAGGGGAAACAACAGCTCAGAGCAACTGGCACAGCCAGCAGGGAGGGGAGCAGGTGCCTCTGCACAGTGGGCTCCCTATGGTTTACATGGGATTTGCTCAGAAGCCTCATCCCAGCAGCCTGAGGGAGGGATGGAGRGACACTCCCCTGGTGCTTGAGGCACAAGACCACAGGCAGCATGTGCTGGATCACAGCTGGATCACTCCACCTGGCTCTGGCTCCAATATTCTATTCAGCCCTGAATTGCTCCAGCAGGAGCTTTAAAAGATCTATCATGAGCTCTGGCACTCAGCTCACCAACCACTCCAAGACCTGGGCACTTCCATCTCCACGTGTCCTAAATCTCATGCACAGCTGCAGTGACAAGTGGCTTGCTGGGAAACCAAGCCATTATTGTGCCAGGGACACCAGAGACTAAGGGAGAACAACAGCACAATTCTGACAGCCAGGCAGGATTCTGGCAGGAGGAGAAGTCCTGTGCACACCAAGCAGCTCAATGCTCCTCCAGCTCAGAGACAAAGGCCAAGGGGTTGGTGACTGCCAGCACTGAGGGACAGAGGGATGGGACAGAGGGATGTGTTACCCAGGGCTGGCAGCTACCAGCCAGCAGAACAGGGCAGCTGGGGGGAGCAGCCCAGGCAGCAGCTGGGGTGGAAGACACAGGGAGCAGGGCTGGGGACACCTCAGAGCTGGCTCTTTGTCAGCCACAAGGTTCCAGCAGATGCCAGCACCTACAGAAGGAGGCCTGGACACCCACAGGATAACAGAAATTGCATTTGGAAGTGAGACATCCCATGGAACCCCCAGAGTCAGCAAGGTGGGGAGCAGGCCCAGGGGAGCTAATCCTGTCCTGAGCAGGAATATGGGCAGAAAAATAAGGGCTACTCTCCTCTTCTGCTAGCTRGGACCCACCACTCTGAGGACAACAYGAATCTCAAACATTTCTCCTAATCAGCTTCTCTGTGGATTCCCATCTTTTTCCAGAAAAGCTCCCAGAGAAYGTCAGGTGAGAGCAGAACTACTGATATTTCCAAATTCCAAGCTTTTTGCCTAGTTACACTCAGTAAAACAAGTGCTGCCTTTCCTTCTCAGGAATGACAACAACTGTTTCTATTACAACAACTCTGGATTCAAAGGTCCCTCCTATTTCTTTTTGCCAAAGAAGTATTTTATTTGGTTTAGAAAATATCACCAGACCAATACACGGAAAGATAAAGTTTGATTCAGGCATTTTGTGGGAAAAATGCATTAGGAGACATTCCTCAAGTTTGTTTTGGCCTGATGCAGGGCCAAAAACCATCCAAACCTGTCCCCAAGAATWTTAATTTTGGAACAGATAAAATATTTAATTCCAGCATACTGAAGACACCTTCTCTAGTTTCAAGTATAAAATACCTTAAAGGGCTGATCAAACCTAATTTTTTTCTAAGCTCCAAAACATACTGCCTGCACAGCTTTTTTGTTTTAGGGGGAAACAAAGTTCCATTGTTTATTTTCCTTAAGAAAAGAAAATAGCTTTCCCTCCTCCTCCTCCCCCACACTCCAGATGAAAACCCTGATGCCAAGAGAAATGAAAATAAGCTCCTGGGTCAGCGCTGCCGAGTGAGAGCTGCAGTGCCTACCGTCAGGGCTGGCAGGCTCCGGGGGCGGGCAGGGGCTGGCAGGCGGCTCCCTGCTGCTGCCAGAGGCCCCGGATTCCTGCAGGATGGCTCCGGGGGCCGCGGCTCGCTCCTCCTCCGCCGCGGGAGGGCTCCAGCGAGGGATGAACGTGATSCCCTGGGAGATCAGCTCCTTCAGGTAGTGCTCAATCACCTCCTTGCCCTGAAGGGGAGAACTCTCGTTAGGAAAAAGCCTCCTCCAGAGCCAGCAAGGCGCTGGAGTTTCCTCAGAACAGATGAATGCTGCCAAGGATAAACAGAGGGGAAATCTCTCCTTCCATCCCCATGATCCTGTCAAAAAACCTCCCGTATCCAAGCCCCTGTGAATGATGAATTACAATAATGGCCAGGTAAATCCCAGTTATGGATGCAGCTGCGTTTCTAACACTTTTACCCCATCCTCCTGCTCCCAAACCCAAATAGCTGCCTTGTTCCTCTGCACCCAGAGCCACTGTCCCAAGCCCGAGCTCTGGAGACACAGGGGGTGTTTTTCACCCAGGACTTTCCCTTCCTGCACAAGAGTGTCCTCAGYGTCCAGCAGCCCTGCACTCACAGCACCCAGTGCCCTGCTCCCCTGGCACAGCCTGCTCCATCCCTGCACAGCCACAGTCCAGCCAGCTCTGCTCTGGGCTCTTTGCCTTCCTTTGCCCAACTGAGGAACTTCAGAGCCACAAGCAAGGGCACAAAGCTCCACTGGATGTGTTTACAGAAAGGCAAATTGAGGGCCTGGGTGCTCAGGCAGCCAGGGAAGCCCACAGGCAGCCTGGGAAGCCCACCTTACCCGTTTGATGTTGGAGGTGTACTGCTTCATGGCAATTTTTTCCACGGTGCTTTCAAAGCCAAAAAAGGATTTGATGTCGAGAGAGGCTGACTGCTCAAAGCAGGTCCACTCCTCGTTCTCAGGGTGAACCTGCAGCCAGGGGAACATAACACACAGGAGGGATGGGCCAGATGGCTCATGGCCCTGGCACCCCAGAGAGGGGCCAGAGGAGGCACTGCCACACCTGGAGTCACCAGCCAGGTTCATTCCCCTTGTAAGAACATTTTGTGAACWGGACATCCAGACTTTTGCTAACCCAACATTCTTCACGTGCACAAGGAAATCAAGATTTAAACCATCCCTGCCTCAGCAGACCTGAACTGTAGTAGCAAAAGCTGCACAAAAAGAGCAGTGGAACTGCCCACATCAAGCATYCATGTCAAGGTGTCCTTATGGAAAGACAGGGATGGCCTTGTGAAACATCCAATTAAAACTCCTACACCTGCAAAGAAGAAAAATGCAAAACAGTTTTCTTTTTAGTTTTGGATGGGAGACTCAGCCACTAACATCAGCCTTCTCTCCAAAAGACTGGGGACATGGCAGAGCAGGGAGTTTCCCCACTCTTCAGCTCAACACACACCTTTCCCTTATTTCCCCTCTGCTGCTCTATATATGCTAGAATCCTTCCCTCTTTTAAACTTAACCCTTTCCTGAGAAGGCTCTGCCTCCTCTCTGCAGGTGATGCTGTGCACAAACTGACAGGAAAGAAAAACAACTCCAGCCCCCACACAGAGATACCATAAAAGACAAATTCCCTGGGGAGATGTTAAGTAACTGCAGGAGCAGGATCATATTTCTCCAAGTTGCCTCAGAGAAGGCTGCAGAAAAGGAAAGATGAGAATAAACCTGCTTCCGGTGCACTCTGGCAGGGAAAAGGGAACTGGTAAAAATAGAGCAGGGAACCATCTTGAGGATGCAGTCAGCAGCTCCCACCCTGTTCCCCTCAAAGCCCAGATGCTGACGTTTCCTTCCTAAGGACACAGCCAAAATCAGCAAGCGTAACAATCTCAGAGCTGACCTGGGAGCATTTCAGACCTGTCAGTACCTCTGATGATGATGGAAGTTTAATTTACAGCAGTTTTTTAGGATGTTTTTAGGTCATTTTAAGGTGGCCTTATGCAGCCACCAAGGGACCTCTGGCCCAGGAACACCCTCACCATCCAAACTGTTCACAGCTTTTCCATTCCTCTTCTTYGTGAAGCTCCTCACAGCCTGTTTACACCCAAGAAACTGAGCTGCTGTCCAGTTGCCAAAAGGGCAGGTAGGTAACAGGAGCTGGACATTTGTGTAAGGAAAGACAAGCAGGATCTGATTGATTCCAGAAACACCTGAGCTATTTCATGGTGGCTGGGCCCTCAGAGCACCACTGCAGTGAAACAGCACAGAAACAGCCACACAGGGAGACAGCCCCGGCCACAAATAAGGCTCAAGTCCTTTCTCCAAATCTTTAGAGCACAAAAATAATGACAAACAAGGTGCTAAAACTTTCACTTATTTGTGGGCAAAATAAATTGTTGGGCTTCGCTCAGGCCCTTATAATAATGAACAGTAAGGGTTTAATTCTAGACATCCAGATTTATAGACATGCCCAAGCTCTAGATGTTTTTGTCAGCCTGAATTTAAATCAAAAAGAAACTGAGKGAACACCAGCAGTTCTGGAGTACCAATTCTGTTTTCCACTTTCACTCCAAGCAGGGAATCACAATCAACCTGAAGAAGYTTCTCAAGCCTTATGAAACCACGGAATGGTTTGGATGGACACACAGAATCACTAGGTTGGAAGAGACCTTTAAGATCATCAAGACCTTAAAGTCCATCCAGTCCYACCCCCTGCCATGGGCAGGAACAACTTCCACTGTCCCAGGCTGCTCCAAGCCCTGTCCAGCCTGGCCTTGGACATTGCCAGGGATCCAGGGGCAGCTTCTCTGGGCACCCTGTGCCAGGGCCTGCCACCCTCACAAGGAAGAATTTCTTCCTAATGTCCAATTTGTCTGTGGGAAGCCATTCCTCCTGGTCTTGTCTCTCCAAAGCAATTGAACATTCCCACACCCAGGAGCCAACAGCCTTTCCAGCCCCAGAGTCTCTAATCCCAGCCCAGTGTTGCAGGAGTCTCAAACCCATCCAGGCACCTTCCCCCAGTGTGTGAGTGCACAGTTGCCCCCTCCCAGCACAGGCAGCCCCAGCAGGGCTCTCACTGAGTAGCTGCAGGTCTCCCTGACCACCACCCGGTTGGCAAAGGTCTCGTTGTGGGCCTCGATGCGCAGCGTTCGCTCTCTCCAGTTCACCGTGTTCTTCTGGATGAAGAACACGTGCTCCACCCCTGCAATCTGAAGAGGAGGGGAAACACTGAGAGACAAAAGTAACTTTAGGAGCCTTTATCTATACGAGCCAGCCAACAGAATGCAGGCCTCTCTGCTCCCAAGGTTCCACCTGCCTTCTTCAGCAGCCTGGGAGCGTCCACGTTCAGCTTGCAGCTCCGCTCAATGACGTGGATGGCTCCGTCCTCACTCCTGGATTCGTGCAGGATTTCACTGCCCAGGAAGACTGGGATCTCTGGGCACGTAGGAAAGCGTTTCTCGTAGGCCTAGAAGTGAAAATAAAGTAAATTCCAGCTTCTGGATAAATAAATTTTAACTCTTTCTGAATTAATTGATTCCATCACAGTGAAAGTCCAACAAAGCAGAGCACCCTGAACCCTGGAGTTTTCCCCAGTTTTCTGAGAGGTGAAGTTAAAGCAGAGTAGCTACAAGCAGGGACATCACCATGTCAGTCACCAGCCAAACATGTCCTAACATAACTTTCYCTTCACACATGAAGCAGAAACAGAATCCTGTTGTTGAAGAATACTAGGAAGGGAATAATCACTTCAACATCAGGAAGCTCCTAACTAGCAAAAGCAAACAGACCTCTGTTGATTTCTGCTGGCTAAAGACTGGAATATTATAATCTCTGGGTCAATACTGTTTGTATGAAGCCTTAAAACATGATGTGCCAAAAAGCTCCTGTTGCCCTAAACTATCAAGGGTAAGGCCAGCAATTATTGGCTACTCACTTTGCCTCAATTTATCCATTTGTAAAACAACTCTGTCCTGGCTCTGAAATGTTCCCTGTTCTATTAGCACATCCCTGTGAAAAGCCCTTTCTCCAAAGCCTCTTTAGCAGCTTTAGCAGAAATCCAGTCTTCCCTGGCACTTGCAGAGAAGTTAACTTGCATGAGCAGTACCTACTGCTGCTGCTCCTTCCCTAACTTCTTCATCCTTTACTACATTCTAAGACGTTTGCAGGATGGAATGTTTTCCTTGGAGTTCTGAAAAACCTCTTGCATGTTGTGCTGCTGTTGCAAATGTGTGGTAGCTGCAMAAGCTGCCCAGAATTCCACTGCAGCTGTTCCAGGAAGAGAACCTGTGCTCTCCTTCCACTGGACTCTCAGAGCTCCACATTTCCATCCTAAGATGTTTCTGCCATCTTTCCAAGGCAATTCCTCTAGGAACTGCTGTCATCTTCCCACCCCTCCAGAAGACACCACCATTTTATACAGCACAGAAAAATAAAAGCACCCATGAGTTCTCTGGCCCAAAAGCAAACCCTGATGTGCTGATGCTGGAGCTGGGCTGGGCTGTCAGCTCCCCATTAGCACAGCCATGCAGAGCCTGGATGCCCCTGCACAGATTCATGTCCCTGCTCCCAAAATAGCCCAGGCACTTAAGGACACATTCCAGATCTCCTGCTCCCGGACCTCTGGACGGGAAAGGAGCTATTTCAGATTATCATGTTGCTCCAGTATCAGGAGGGAAGTGCAGGCAGCTGCCAGCTGGAGTCCTGGCCAGAACCGAGCACGCAGGTTTGAAACCCTGCTCTCCCAGTCCCTCAGCAAGGTCCTGCTTGCTTTGCCACACTTCTCAGAGAACTCTTCCCGTGTTCTTCTACCTGTGCTTTTCACTCCTCATCACAGCAATAACAAAACCAGTTTAGATAAATCCAAAATTCTCGTGGTGACTGTTTTCAACACAGCCCCACCTGGCTCCAGCCCAGAGAAGCCCACTCACTGCTTTGAGCAGCTGAATTTGTTAGGATGGGAGTTCATGGATCTGTGTCAGGCATTGCCRCAGGACACTCCCAGCCATCCTCTCCTGGTGCCCTTTGCTCCAGGGCCACCTGGCAGGAGGGCTGCACACCTCAGTACCTGCTCTCCTCCCTGCACTCACCAGCTCATTCATCTGCTCAGGCAGAGCCAACACCTCCTAGTTGTGCTTCCACCTGCCCTGTCCCAACCCACCACACTCCAAACCACCATCCAGGGCTATCCTGAGGCCCAAGCCTTCACCTTGCTGGTCTCTTCTGTTCCAGCACACACAAAATGTATCTCCTCAGGCCAYCCATTCTAAGTTACTGGAGTCCTGAGTGCTTGGGCAGTGCATGTTGAGAACACCTTCAGAGGTCACTAGGATACCAGAATATTTAGCAACTGCTTTTGGGCAGTTTGCCCCATGTCACTCCATACATGTGCCCTCAACACACCTGCAAGAAGTGTCACTGAAAGCCCTTTCCTGAGACAATGCTGCCCCAATTAACTCCACAGCAAGGGTGGACAGWTTGATAGGACRGTGGGAAAGGGTCTTAAACTAAARGWGGACRCACTTAAATCAGATGTTAGGMAGAAATTCTTCCTTGTGAAGGTGTTGAGGGYCTGGCACAGGGTGCCCAGAGAAGCTGTGGCTGCCCCTGGATCCCTGGCAGTGCCCAAGGCCAGGTTAAACAGGGCTTGGAGCAGTCTGAGACAGTAAAAGGTGTCCCTGCCCATGGCAGGGGGGTGGGTGGGACTGGATGGGCTTTTAAGGTCTCTTCCCACCCAAATTATTCTGTGATTCTGCCCTTTCAGGGGTGCAGCTGTGCCAGGAACATTTGAGGGAATTTCCAGACAAACAAGAGCTGTTCTAGTGGGACCAGGACCCTCTAAAGGCCTCACTTGAACAGCTTCACCTGTGAGTGCCCCTTCACCACGGAGGGACCACAAGAGCCAGTCAGAAACCACCACTGAATGCAGGTGCCTGTGGCTCCCATCTGAAGGTAAACCACTGGATCTCAACTCCCAGCTGCTTCTTTCTCCACTAACTATGGACTTGATCCAGCTGGAAACAGGCTCCCTAATAAACTGTCATTAGATCCAGCAAAACTGAGACCAGAACTAAGAGTGCAGCCACTTTTTCAGTCAGCTAAACAACATCTGGAGCAGGAAGAGAGGCCAGGGCAGAGGCACATGGCAGGGCACAGCCTGGTGATATAACTGTGACATGAGCTCAAATACATTGCCTAAATAGGGGGAACGCTGCCATATTTGACAAAGAATCCATATCCACATCGATATTAAGTCCTTTGCTAATCTTCTTTGCACAACAGCTCTAAAAATACAGCAGGGAAGATGCCTGAGATCACATGAAGGACAGCTGAAGCCCCACGCTGCAGTCACAGCAAAGCTGTTCCCAGAGCACCCAGACTTTCCATCCCTGCAGACTGAGCTGAGCAGAGAGCAGCCCATTCCTGCACCCAGGAATCCTCTTACCAAAATCCTCCTCTCTGTGCAACAGCCCATTGCTGCAACAGGGAAACTGAGGGAGCTTACAAAGACCAAAAAATGCTTATTTTGTTCTCAAGCCATCACAAGGCTGTTATGTCTCCTCCTCTGGGATTCTGCAGAGTCCAAGGTGGACAACAGAACATCCCAGAGAAATGACAGGCACAGAGTATTTAGTATTAATTGTTTTAATGCTTTGGCTGCCTGCACTTGCTCTTTCAGCTCCTTCCTGCAGGAACTCTGCACTGAGCAGGATACAGGAACTAGGATTTGTCTCTCCCTTCTGTGCCTCTCCTTTCCCAGAAGGAACAACAGCAGTGTTGTGCCAGCACTGGGTGTTAAAGCTCTACTGTGGGACTGCACTKCAGACTGACACTGGGATGACTAAAGTCTCCAACAGAATCAGATATATATCAAATATATATATAATAAAATTCATGCTGCCATGAAAACACTCCCTCCCTTCCTGTAAACCCCACTGGGATTAACACCTCATACCCAAACCAACCATTCCACAAGAGGTGCTGGCTCAGAACCAGTGTCCTTCCCTAAATCAAGTTGGTTTTCCCCATATTTCTGACAAAAGAATTGTTGCAAAAATCAGTGCTTTTGTTGTAGTGGACTGTGACCAACAGTTCAAAGTGTCATTTACATCTCTGCAGTCCTGAAACTGAAATTACATTTTCAATTTCACAAGAGAGCTGAGTGAAGACAGAGGGACCTGGAATCTGTTTGAACTCATCAAGATTGTTTGCTTAGAACTATAACCAATTATTTTTGGGTGCATCTAAATGTAAAAAAATAAAAAAGCATTTAGATACAGTTTAGTGGAATGAAAAAATTCAACAAAGAAGAAATTAAATGAAAAAAAATTAAATTACAAAATAAATAAAAATTAAATAAAATTTAATTAAAATTAAATAAAAAAAATTAAATTAAAAAAACAAACAAGTGAAACAATTTCTAGCTGAAAAGTTAAAACMTGCAGGAAAGTTCAAGATCTCAAAGGTTCTATAGTGTCAGATTTTCCTTTCACACTGAAGAGAGCCCAAACTAGGATAAGGATATTTCCAACTGGTTACAGTGACCTCTGCATCCCAACAAAGACYCCTTAGTGCCACTGAAGCTGACAAATGATTAATTACAAGGAGCACTCATTAACAGTGATACAGCTGAACTGTGAAAGCAGCAGAGTGCTCTGACCAAGCTTTTGCCCTGGGACCTCCTGGGAAATACATCCAAGTGGTTTTCCCTGCTCTGGTAAATATCCATCCCAAATGGATTATGCACCAACACTGAAAAGTGAAGATCAGCCTGTGAGAGGAGAGCTTGAGAACAATGCAAGAAGCCATGCTTGGAAGTGTTCTGAGCTGCTGGCTAAATACTCAGGAACCAGTACAAACCCCACATCTGAGAGAAGACAGAACTCCGAAGGCCAGCCAGATGCCAAACAAGAACAAATTATACAAAGCCACAAGTGTCAAACCCCAAAAGTGCCATTSTAAAGCCTCACAGCCACAGAGAAAAGAGGAAATCATCCTCCCTTACACCCCCCACTCCACCTGCTCAGCCCCTTCCCCTGCAGAGCAGGGCCCTCTGCAAGCCCTGCACTCCCAGGTGTCAGAGATCCCGACAGTGCCAGAGTGCTCCTGTCCCCACTTCAGGAGCTGTGTCACTGCTGTTCCTGCAGGAGCCACAGGACATGGCCAGGCTAGGATCTAACAGCTACTCCTGTTTCTCCTTGGCAGGCAAGTGACCTTGAAATCAATTTACACCACAGAGACCTCAGGAATGCACAACAACAGGGACGTGGAACTACTGAATTACTGCAGGAAACAAAACCTCAGCAGCCAAACCCCCTGCAAACCCCAGGCAGCTCCCTCCAGCCTGCTTTCCATGTGCTTCCAGGGGCAGCTTCTGTGAGATGGGATCTCCAAGAGCACCAGAGCTGTGAGGGGCAAACTGCTTTGTGTGGAGCACAAAGAAACGTAATTGTGATGATGCAGACAGAATTTATAGTCAGTATTACCTGATGCAGACAGAATTTATAGTCAGTATTACCTGATGCAGACAGAATTTATAGTCAGTATTACACAAATATGTGACAAGGAGAAGACTTCATCCTTGTGCTAAAACACTTCACATTTTCATGATCAGACAGTGTTTAAATCTGTATTAATTAACGAGATTCCTCAAGGTCATGTTACAGCCATGTGCAGGTTGCCAGGAAAAAGGAACTCGTGTTCAGAGGAAGGGAAGTGAGGAAGAGGTACAATCCCAGGTTTTGAGCTGAAGATGCCCAGATCATCATCCCTTTGAAAAGACATGATGAGAAGCAAGATGAAGACACCTCATCACTTTTAAGTAGGAAGTGGATGCCTTTGGAGCAGCTTTTGAGCAGCTCCAATGATACATAAATATTCCTCTGCAGATTCAGGCCTTCTAGGAAAAAAGAATTTCATCCTGCAGTTCCTCCCACTGCTTGGTCTCAGTGCTGAAGGGARCCACAGAGTCTGCACACACCAGACACAATAATCCACGTGCTTTGAACAGATCAGATACCAGCTTCCCACTAGCCACAAAGTAAGATAAAATATACAAGGAACAATGTGGGAGGGACAAAATGCATATTTAGGGTACAGAAAGGCACTGATTCAGGGAAAAGAGAACTCCATTTCAAGGAGGTGCAGAGTATGCACAGCAAAAGTGTTTGGGGCCCAAGGGAAAATAAAMCCCCACTTCTGTTGGCCAGAGGAAAATGATTTGCCAGGGAGAAGTGCATGGGACAACAGCACCCAGGCTACAAACATTGACCCAGTGTTATCTCTGCCTGGACTACAGCCAAGAATTTGCCTCATTCCTTCAGATTTTGGTGAAAGAAACAATTCAGGGAGCAGCAGCATCTATTGCAATAGAGGCACAACTGAGGGCCACAGCAAAGCTCCTAAAGCCAGGCCCTGCCCTGCAGCTGCACAAAGCCCTCCCAGGAAGCACCAACGTGCCTGACCTCCTGTCTGAGAAGGAACAATATCCCATTCAAGCTGTCCTGCTGCAGCCTTCTCTCTCCTCTGCGGGGAGAAGGAACTCTGTGTGGAGCAGTTGGGGTCACCAACAGCACAAGGCTCTGGCCCTTACAAAAAAAGTGACACCTTATCCAGGAACCACTGTGGAAGTGACACCTTATCCAGGAACCACTGTGGAAGTGATAAGGTGTGGAAGTGACACCTCATCCAGGAACCACTGCTTGTCACAGCCCAGTGTGGAGAGAGAGAAACCAAACTGGGAAGGCAAGGAAGCAGAGCTCTGGTGTGACTAACACCTGAAAGAGCAAAACACAGCAGTCAAGTGTCACATCACACATTTACTGCTTGATGATTCACCCCAAAATCAAACAGGCTGGCTCASAAACTAATGGCTACTCAGAAGGACACTCTGCCACTGCCAGAAGCTGCTGTGAGAATTTATACAAACTGGCCATGATTCAGGGCCAAACTTGGGAAGGTCACTGTGCTCAGCAGCTAAACAAGCCCATATTGGTTGAGGTGTAAGAATTAATTATGATTCTAAATTTTACCACCTGTTTTAGTCCCTGCTGAAGAGTTTATAAATTTATCTTCTGCACCTACACATTCAGTAGAGAAGGGTCTTTTGGTCACTACTGGAAGATGAGATAAAGGTGATAGAGCAGAGCTGGAGGTGTCTCCATGTGCTGTGCTTCTGAACTGGAGCTCCCTTCAGAGCTCAGCCATCCCTGCACCAGCCAGATTAAGCTTGAAACACAACCCATCCTTCAAGGAAATAACGTCCATGCTGCAGCTGGAGAAGGTGAGTAAACCTGTACAGACCCTTGGAATTAGTGCAAACCTTCTCCAGTCACACATGGTCAGCACCATCCTGGCCAGCAAATGGACTCTGAGCAGTGGCAAAGCTCTCAGAGACCTCTGCCCTCCCCACACAACACAGTGAGGGTGATGTGCAGATGTTGCCAGCAGTTCCTCCATCAGTGCCCCACAGAAAGCTCTTCCATCCTCCAGCAGCTGGGACAAACAGCACTCACCAAACACTTCCTGCTCACCTGAAGGGAAACATCCCACACCACAGTCCCAGGAGAAATGTCAGCTCTTTCCCAGCTACTGCTCACTCTCAACCTGCTTCATGCCAAGGGAGGAGGTGGCAGGGCCTGGGRCTGAGCCCCCAGTGCAGAGCCAGCCCAGCTGGCACACACAGCATCACCCCCAGCTCCTGCTGCCAAATGCTGCTCAGCARGAAGATGAGGGGATATTTTTAGTGTATCTTGACAGCAGAGTTTCAAGCCTTCAAGTCACACTGAAGCATCATGTCTTGAGTCAACACTAGATTATCTCTAAGTGCATAAAATGTTAACCCAGTAGCTTCTGGCAGTCACAGCAAACTCACCTTCCAAACATGGCAAAAAGCAGGGACAATGGAAGCTGCCTTCTTTAAAATATCTGGCACAGCCCATGGCTGCAGGCARACCATGCACATTCAAGGAGGAATTGCCAAGTTTTATATACCCAACAATCTATATATCAATAAAAGCCCATGGCTGCAGGCAGACCATGCACATYCAAGGAGGAATTGYCAAGTTTTACACCCAACAATCTATACATCAATAAAAATCTGTAACATATACCTATAACATATAATAATCAATAACAAATAAATAAAATATACAAATAAACAGAAAATAAAGCAGATCCCTGCTTTGCAGGGATTTCTCAATTTCTTAACTGCTTAGGTTATTATCAAGGCATTTCATGTTATGTGTGGCATGGGTTGACCACCAAAGAACACCTGTTTTGAAGCATTCTTCCCCCTTGCACATTGATTTTCTCCCCATCTCCAGAGCCCTGCCACCCAGCAATAGCATTTCAGGCAGTGCCTAAAAGCTGTGCCATTACCTGCATCACAGCACCTGCAAAGGAGCTCCCAGGCACTGGACACACAGCAAAGCTCTGCCCTGTGCCACCTGCAGGCACMCACAGAGAGGGCAGCAGGATTCTCTGCCCTGGCACTCCTGCAGCTGAGAGCTCCACTCCAACCTCCCTGGTGCTCCCTCTGTGCCTGCACTGCTGCTCCTGAGGACTCCAGCTGCCAGGAGCTGCTCTGCTTCCCTGCAGCAAATGCTCTCCTGGCTCCAGAGCTMACACTTGAAAGCAGAGGCTATGGGCCAGCATCAAATATTTTAGTTAAGATTCTACTTTTCTTTATTTAAAACCAGGCTGTGACAATACCATAATAGTGACAACAACTTGGAGCCCCAGATGGGGCCATTCCAGCCTGTAACTCCAACTTGGCATTCAGGAACCCCCAAAGTGTCCTCTGTGGTGCATCAGTGCCATGGCACTGTAGGACATGGCACTGTGGGTGACCTGACAAACAATCTGCAGCATTTAGGAAGTAAGACAGCAGCAGCCTTTGAGGCCTGGCTGGGCTGTGAACACACACATTGAGCTGTCACTCTGGACAAACCCACAGAGCTGATGTGACCCCTGCCAGACATCAGCCTTCTTGTGCACTGTACAGCTCTCACAGCATTTATCTGTTCCCAGCACATCCTGAGCTGTCTGGGTGTTAAGCAGCAAAAAGGGCTCAGAGGTTCTGTTGCAGGAGCATCACTTCATCAGCCAGTGAAAAGCCAAACCCTTTAAGACACCATAGCATTGGGAGGAGAGCACACCCAGCACACCAGGATTCAAGGAGTCTCTTGATACATTCAACCTGCTAAAGGCAACAGGAATCAGTCATTAAATAAAGCTACTTAAAATCTAAAAACTTTAACACAATGCATGTTGATGCTGAAAAGGAAAATAAGTTTGAAAAAGTGTATGGAAAGCAGTTCTGGTTGTCAGGACCTGACCTCSAGCATTCAGAGCTTCTTCTCCTCCAGCTAAGCCTGACAGCCAGAACAGCAAGGAGCTGTTTTCAATTAGCCTGCATCTACAAACCTCCTAACACTGGTGACAAAAGAATGTTAGGATGGTTGTGAAATGAGTGATGCATTTGGATTTTAGTTGTCCTGGACGGTGACTCTTGCACATAACCCTGGGCCAGATCCTCAGCTGCTGGAGAGGAGCAAAAGCTTTGCCAGTGAGCCAACAGTGCAGAGGAGGCTGAGGGACAGCAGTGAGGACCTCTGCCAAATCCAGTGACAATCATTGGGACTGCTCCTGAGACTCAGGCACAAGAGAGAGACATCTCACACTGGGACCCTGGMTGTTTGCTTTTCATGGGTATGACCCTGTGTGCACCACGAGAGAGTAGAGAGGATGGAGAAGGGATCTTTTTGCTCTTACTCCATGAGAAGTAAGTTCTGACTTGAAATAAACTTGCAGCATTTGTAGCCTGAATTAAACTTGTCACTCRGCTTGTTAGAACCTCTGACACTCAAACTATACTGAGCTGAAACAGAACCATCCACTGGTAATTTCCTACTTTGTCTTACCTGCAAAATAAAAAACTGCAGATCAACTAAATGTAAAGAACACTGGAGACCTACAAATCTGGAGAAGGACTTTGGATGAGGGCRTAGAGTGATAGGACAAAGGGGAATGATTTCACCCTGCAGAGTTAGGGCAGAGTTAGATGGGGAGAAATTGTTCCCTGTGAGGATGGGCAGGCCCTGGCACAGGGTRCCCAGAGCAGCTGGGGCTGCCCCTGGATCCCTGGCAGAGCCCAAGGCAAGGCTGGGCAGGGCTTGGAGCCACCTGGGATGGTGGAAGGTGTCCCTGCCATGGCAGGGGGTGGGATGGGCTTTCAGGTCCCTTCAACCCAAACTGTTCTGTGATTCAAACACTGAATCATCACTAAAACCAGAAGAGTCAGGGAGCTGCTTGGAAGTGCAGGCCAGGAGCTCAGATGTTGCAGCTTTCACCTGCAGAGCCAGGCAGGGGGCTCCTGAGCTGCCACAGGTCTGTCAGAGACTCTGAGTGATGCTGGAGATGAGAAACACCCCCACTCCAGAGAGGCACCCCAGAGGAGCCACCCCAGTCGAATTCTGGCTGCAGGAGCAGAACTGCCCTGGCCTGATGGGCAGCACTCAGGCAGCACAGAAGCACACACCAAGGCTCCCATGTCTGTGTGTGTCCAAGAGCTCGGGCTCCCAGCTGCACAGATATGTGTCAGCACATGCCCTGGGCAGCACCAAGAAATGAGGTCAAGCAGAAAGCAGCACTGACTCACATCAGGCACATGTGGGGCTCCACAGCAGTTTTGTCTCAAGCACAAAATACAACTGCACAGGCAATGGGAGCTGATGCTCCTGCAAACCTCCCAGTGCCTGATCTTTGTTCTTTTTTCCCCAAATMATGACTTATTTTTATATAGTAGTGCAAAAAGATCCCTCTCTTGCAGCAGAAACCATAAACTGCTCGTAGCATGAGAGCTGAACATGAAGTGCACTGTGGCAAGAGGAGAAAATCATTGACAAGTGCTRTCAGAGATTTCTCATCTGCACCACTAATGCAGCAACTCAAATTATCCATCACATACAAAAGACCCTGTAAGGTCTCTGGGGGGTTATTCCCAACCTGTAGCTTTAGGGACCTGACCCTATAAATCCCCTAAAGTGTGTGAAAATGGTCAAGGTCAACCTTGAGCATGAAGGGCTGAAGCACTACTAAAAACAACAGGAACACAACTCCCTACCACGTTCAAAGCTGGAACCCTCCAGCCCCAGCCATCTCATCTAACCTAATAATTCACTGCAAATAACATTAAATATGCAATATCTCTCTCTCTTGGCCGTTTCCTGCATGTTGGACTCGCTCACCCAAACCAAATTCTCCTTCCCAGTACATCACAGAAGGCTCACAAATATTTGCATCACTCATATGTGGCTGAGGTACCTCTCCTTCTGGATTTTTCATTCATTATAACATTTTTTAAAAATCTCTTTTAGCTCTCCAGCTACAACAGAAAGAAAATGAAAAGTAAGTTTATACTTGGAAATTTTCTTGGCTGTAAGATAAAATTAGAAGACATGCAATGTCAAATCTACTGATCTAATTGAAGGGAAGACAAGATGAGGCCCAGAGAGGCATGGACAATCCATTGGAGGAACAGCTCCATTTAAAAGAGGACACAGACAAAAAAGATAAAATAGAAAGGAAAAACATGACAAGATAACAAAGCCTAACAGAAGTCAAGGTTCTTTTCAAGTATAAGGTATAAAGGTGTCAGGCACTGAATATATGTTTGAAGAGCACAATACTTTTGATCCATTAATGTGAATCCAAGTTAGGAACAAAGCAGGTGGAAATGACTACAGTGACCTTGGACAGGTGTGGAAAAAACACCTTTTGCTTAAATCTGTTTTAGAAGGAAGGACAAGAAAAAAGAAAAAATTCAGAACTCCCAAATGACAAGAAAAGATTTGTTAAGCTGATTCCCTTTTACTTCCTCAGATGCACAGGACTGGCAAAGAGAGCAAGGAGGGGAATGTTCTTCCAAGGACTTGGAATACACGTCAAATCTCCTGCCTGCCAATGCTCCAACCCAAGCTGCAGGAGCATTAGCAAAAGGCAGAGTGTAAATCCAGAGACAATTACCCTGACACAGGTAACAAAGGGATCACAGGAAAAGCCCCAGCTCATCCCTGAGCACAGCCTCAGGCACACACATGGCACACACAAGGCCAAGGAGGAGAACTCCTGTTCCTGGGGATGGGCTCCACAAAGGGCCTGGGGTGTGTGTGAGCCCAGAAACAAGGAATTGCTTGCCAAATTTGGCTGTGACAGCCCTACTTCTCAAACTCTGTGCGAGCAAAGCACACCCACTGCTTTCAGGGTTCAAACACTGGAGGTTCTGAGGGAAAAATACTTTTCTCAACTTACTTCCTGTGTTCTGTTCAGGCTGTGTTGTGAGGGATGACCCTTCCCAGTGAGGAATTAAGCATAAGTGTATCACGCTGAAGGGTGCCCAGAGATCTGTAAAACATGGGGGTGTCTCGAGGTCACCCTGCAACCTCTGCTTCCCTAGCACAGCCTGAGACCTTGGCACTCCAAAGGTTCCCACACAGCATTTGAGGGGAAAAGATGAAAGCAGCTGAATCTCAGTGCTGAGGAAGCTGCTGTCAGATTTATGGTGAAGGAGATTAACAGCAATGCCACGTGCTGAGGAGCAAAACAGCTTCACTGCACACCCACTCTTCCCTACAAAACTTCCAGCAACTGACAGCTGGTACCTGACAGCTCCGTGAGATCCGAGAGATCCGCACTGCCTCCACGCACACGGGAGGGAGCCTCTGTCTGAGCGGTGGCACTGAACGGTGGCACCCAGCCCTGCCTGCACGGACCACCACGAGGCTGAAATGCTGCTTGACAACAGCAGATCCTGCTGGGAACACAGGATTGTCACAGGACACCGTGGGGGGAGCTAAGGGGTCTATATTGTGCTCCCTACTCCACAGCACAGTCTGCTGGGTGACCCTGGAAAAGGAATTTGTTCGTAAGAAAGAGGACTGACAACTTTGCTAAGATTTGCTGAACAATAAAGGATGACATTTACAACCCCAGCCCTCAACTCCCAGGGAATTTTAGGTTCTGTTATGCTGAAAAACTGAAAGCAAATAAAATTAAACCACTGCAGAATTAAGCCTACCAGCCCCTGGCCTTTAGGCATGTGCTAACAAGCTTACAAAGGATTTGTCTCAAGGCAGCCCTCCTCAATTAGCAGCCAATCGACTGAGGAGCATCTGGTAGTAGCTTTATCCTGGTAAYGGTCACAACAGGAACGTGCAGAGGTGTGCATGGAGCAAAGGCTCCCAGGATATTCATCGCAGGCACTGGTGTCTTATTCTCACACAGGATGCACTGAGAGAGCAAAGAGCACAGCCAGGAAAGCTCCACTGCCACAGGCATCAGCCCCAGACTGGTCAGGGCAATTCTGAGGCACTTCACTGGTWTAGCTGTGAACAGGCATGGCCAATCCGGGGAAGACTGGGGGAACAAAGGGAGATTTGGGAGGGAGCTCAACTGTCAGCAAAAGCAGTGTTCATCTGGATGATCAGAGAGCAAAGTGAGCAGCAACCACTCTCAGCTGCTGCTGCCTTTGGGGTCCCTGTTCACAATGAGGAACAAACTGATGCCCTCAGTTTTAACTGCTGAAATAAAAGGTTGGAGGCTGTTTCAGATAAAACAAATCTTAAGGCATGAATTTCACAGAAATCTTGAAGAGGCCACATCGTCAAGAGGAACTCAACAGAGGCTCTCCCTTCCATTCATGGGAATAGCATCAGCTGTCTGCAACAGCTGCAGCTTCCCACTTTCATTCTGGGCTCCCATAAACTAAAGGAACTGGGAACAGGCAGTGGAGGAAGCAGCAGGCTAGAAGTGGCAAACACCAAGCCTGGGGACCCCTTCAGCTGAGTGAAATGCCCAGCAGATTACAAAACAAAACCTTGCAAGATTCCATAAGCAAGCTCCTCTAACAACATCCAAATGCTGCCCTTGAAATGCAACACAAGCCTTTGAGAAGGGTATTTGACTCACACCTAATTGTGACAAAGTCCAGAATATTGAAAAGAAACTCTGCCTAAAGCAGCTCTCATGGTCAACATCAGCCTTCTGCATCAGCAGTGAATGAACTCCAATGACAGCCCTCAAGCCCCTTGTGGAAATCCCAAGATTTGGAGAGAGGTCTCCTGATACTTCAATCAGAGAGGGGATGGGAAGAACAATACAGAAGACTTTTCCCAAAGATTTCCAGCCTTTAACCAAATCAAAAAGCTCAGTATTACCCAGAATCCAGTTGTAGATACATCCTTACTACAGTGGTGATTGGGATCACAGCTGGACAGATTTTGAACTGAGTGGCATTCGGTGATATGGCAAAGGAGGTGTCTGGCCACAAACTGACCCTGCCTAACAATGTCAATTTTTTTTTCCTTCCTTGTCAAAGAATAATTACATAAAGCTGGATTTTCTTGTTTTGTTTTGTTTGTTTTTTTTTTCCCTTCTAACAACTAAGCTGCCATTCTTAATACTGAGATACTGATCCTTATTTTTCCTGGAAAACTGGAGGAGGGGAGCTGAGGCTCTGTCCCTGCAGTAGGACTGTCACAGACATCCAGCCAAACCCAGAGCCCCCACCTCCCCCAGGCCCTCAGCAGCTGGAGCAGGGAAAGTGCTGAGTGTTACTCACTGCCATGACGAGCTCAAAAGGGTATTTGTAGACTCGAACTGGGGACTGGTATTTCTGCACCATTTTTACCACACACCTGTAATAGAGAGAAATTACAACATTTTAGATCCCCCACATCAAGCGGTGCAATACATTCTAGGTGATTTTTACAGAYCTTACTAAAAGTTGTAGATCTTTCTTACAAAAAGAGAGGAGATTTATTTATTAGGTAGAATATCTTGCCTAGTGAGTGGCAGAGACAGAGGCAAGTCTCTGCAGCCCCAGTCCAGAGCTGTGCCCAGCATCCTGTGCTGCTTGCCAGCACTATTGCAATAAATTCAACTTGGAGCTCCAACAAAACTCACAATAATTAAAGCACAGTACAGAGATGTAAAGCCAGAATGAATTGTACTCTGGAGAAGGAGCCTCTCTTAGGAACCTTACAGAGCCTATATAGCAATTCTTCCCCCTATCCCCCTTCYCTACATTATATCTATAATCATTAGGGCAAAATCTTTCTCATTGAAAGCTTCCACAGCTTCCCATACCTTGGTGTTTTAAATRCTTTTGTGCACAAAGTAGGATTCAGTTGTTTTAGCTCACTGAAAGGAAGGAAAAGGAAGCAGCATGCTGAAAGAACATGCCTGATGCTAAGCTGGCAATCACATCCCACTGCCTGGATGCCCACTGTTCCAGCTGAACTGAGGCAAGAACTGCAGGGAGCAGGAACAATCCTGTCCTCAGCATTTCCCTGCTCCCAGCCACCTCTCACTGTCCTCATCAGGATTCCTCCCTCAGACTCTCCTGCTTGGGTTTTAACCCTCAAACATGCACCAGTAACCAGCATCTCAAGGGAAGTGCACAAATCATTATAAAAAGCATTATTAGGCTGCTTTCTGCAATTCCTTCAGGAATTCCTTTGTAYTGCTCCTGCCAATGCCATCCATGAACATCAGGACACAAAAGGCTGGATGGCTGGTTGGAGGCACTGTGCTCATTCCACCCCACTCAAATTCCACTGCTGAGCAGACACAGCCCTGGGCAGCGTGATGCAGTGTAGCGCTGAACTCAACAGTCAGAGCACTCAGACAACTTATCCCTGACATTTTCAGCCCAAAACCCGAGGTGAAACATGAATAGGCAATAGATTCTCCCTCAAAAATTGCTGCAAGATGCCATCAKACTGTAAAATCTATGCAAGGGTGAGGGGAAAAGGACTTGAAAAGTTTGAGTACCTGAGAATGGGGGATTTTTGGAGAAATAGGGCCCAGGGATCAGACAGTTCCTCTGCAGAGGATCACATTACCCAAAAAGCAAAGGTCAGGGCTCGCTGGATCTCTCAGTCTCACTGGGGCTAAAAGCCAGTCCATGCCAAGCCAGTCAGTGCAGAGAGAAACTCCCAGCAGAGCATCCAACCTGGAGTGCAGCGAGAGGAGCACGACAAGCACATCCCAGGAAGCCCTGGCTGCTATCAGGTATCAGACACCCGAGCCAAGAGGCACAGGACAGGGCACCTTGGAACATGACCTGTAACACGATTAGGCTGGGCAGGGACCCTCCTGTGAGCGCAAACAGAGTGGGAGAAGCCTCCTCAAGCACATTTAGCTGGGATCTTGCTTATTCTGACCTCACCTCCTACACCAGGAATTCCTGCACCTCGGCGGGAGAAGGTCAGGAACCTCCACAGCAGGAAGGCTCAAGACAGATCAGTCTAGAATCACCCACAGAGGCACCAGGCACAGAACAGTGGGATGGCACAAGCTGTAGCTCAGCAGCCATAACTGCACTGCCTGGACAGAGCCACTGCTCCCAGCAGCTGCTGGACCTGACTGCCACAGGTTTATTGCCCCTGTGCTCCTCCAGCTGAGGGGAGGCTGGAGAAAAGAGCCAGTGACTATTACACCCACAGGAAGCTGTGGAAGAATGACAGCTGATAACTCACACCTGCATAGAAATCTCTCATACCTTGGGAGAGTGCAGTGGCAGCAGACCTTCTATGCCCTCTCCTCCAAACAGAGCTCTGAGATGGTCATTGTGCTTCTCAAAGCAACAGGGACTCCTGCTGTAAGTCCTGGAAAAAAAGTAAAAAACCATCAGAAAAGGCAGTGATAGGYGGCTGCTTGGCACACCCAGCTGAAGATGATGATTAGCACTGATGAGGACAGAGTTCCAGGTGTTGCCACTGGGCATCTGGGCCATACTAGCTCAAGAGTGCATCGTCCCAGGGCTTTAGCAACAAAGACAGATGTGTTTTTAAATTCATCTCGTGTTCCAATCAAATTATAAACAGGTATGTTCCACCACCAGAAAGAAACCACCCAACCAGAGAGTTTGTCTGCTCCTCAAACATCCTCCCAGCTCTACAGTGGCCCAGGCTCCCTGCTCAACTTCCTATTTGCATCTGGCTGAAAAATATGTTAGGGAAGACAGCTCAGGTGAAGAGCAGTGACCCACTGAACTGCAGCATGACCACTTGGAAACCCCARTCCACAGGTGGAGGCACACCTGGAGCATCCATAGGGAAACACCAGGAAAGAGGTTCAATACCAGCTGGCCAAGCCCAGAGTAGTTGATAAAAGCTCAGAGGTTGGAGTCATCAATGCATTGAAGCAACAAATCTGGCTACTAACAGCCACCCCAATAACAGCAACCCTAGCCATCCTAAGTAGGTATTAAAAGTATTTCAATTCTTGCACAGCTGAACACAGCAAACAGCAGCAGCCACCACATTTCCCAAAGCATCCTGTGACACACTGTGCCAACAGCACTGAGCCCTGGGAGCCTCAGCCCCCTGGGCACCCCTTTTGCTCCAGCCCACACAGCAACTCCTCYGTGAGCCAAGCAGAGAGAGCTCATTACAAGCTTGGGATCCACCTGCTGGGTGCTCCAGGGAAGGAGGTGGGAAGAGGAGGGATATGAACCCTGATGGCATTTGCTGTAACTCTGGGAGCATTCCAGAGAAATGGATTCTGAAGAAGTAGTGGTGCAGCCCCAGTGTGCAAAGTTCCCCCAACACAGGAGCCAGGCAGGATCACACATCACTACACACAGCAAAGGGACAGGCAGTGACAGTGACTGGGTGTTTCCTTCTCATCCAGMATCAGCCACTGCACACCTGAAGGATTTTCCATATGTTTGACTTCTATTCTACTATTTGTAGGAGCAGCTTACTCGACAGAATACAGCCAGATGGTTGGAAACCAGAAACTGAGTGTCTAGATTAAATACACAGAAATCCCTGAACCAAAGCCCCTGCTCCTCAGCCAGGCACAGAACTCGCTCAGCTCCTTCCACACTGCAGCTGCCTGTTGGACGTGGAACTGGCAGCAAGTGACTTTATTAACTTCTCCCACCTGTGGTGGCTGCTTTTCATCTTGAAGAGAACTGAGCAGGTTTTTTTTTTGTTTTGTTTTTGACAAAGAACTGCTGAAAATAGCAGGATTCTTGACTTCCTCAAATACCACGTGAAAGCCAGCTGTGGCACCCAGCTAAGCTGATATTTCCAGTTAGAAAAGGGGAATCCACAGGGCTGCATTCTTTCTAGAGAAAGGTGGAGGGAAAGGTGTGTGACATTTCCTCTGCCTGGGGCCCCTTTCACTTAGGGAGATATTGTAATTGATGCTTTACACACAGAATAACAACACAGTACCAAGCTGTAGGATATTTATTAGAGCTTTTTCACCTAAGAACTTAAGAACAAGTCTTTTGAAGATTGATATAAGGAAGGCTCAAGGCAGAATGGTGCCAGAATAAATCTTTACCAGTTTTCAGAAGCAGACATCTGCTCAGGCAGGGCTTAATCTTGCCCCTGAGAAACACCTCTGGAGCAGGTGAAGCAGCATGGAGGGTGCAGGACACTGTGCTGAGGTGGAGCCTGGGCACTGCTCCTACACCTGGCAGAGGTACCTGGAGTCCTGGTGTGGACAAAACCAAAGGCAAGCAACACAAACGCCCAAAAACCAACATTGATACACTCCTGACCACACAATAAGGAACAGTCTTTTTGGTGGAGGGGGAGAGGGAAACAGAACAGTGTCCAGCACTCTGCTCTCAGAGCTGTTTCTCTTCCATGTGTGTATCACAACAAGCTCCATGCCCAATATTTCCCCACATCCATCTCATAAGGTAATTTGCTCACCAAAGAATCACCATGGAACTTTTATGCACAGCAATACATTAACTCTCTGATATTTGCCAGTCTGCAGCAGGAGATAAGCATGCCTGAAGTAAACCCCTCATTCTTCACCTGACTACTCCACAGGAAGTCAAACCACATCCATTTATCCATCCAGTGTAGGAAATAGTTCGATTCTTAAACAGAATTTAAGAGTAAGAGACACAGAATCCTGGAATGGTCTGGRCTGGAAGGGACCTTAAAGCCTGTCCTGTTTCCCTCCCTTGCACTGGACAGGGACACGTTCCACTGTCCAAGCCCCATCCTACCTGGCCTTGATAATTTCCAGGGATGGGGCAGCCACAGCTCCTCTGGGCAACCTGTGCAAGGGCCTCATCACCCTCCATCCCTTGTCCCCAGTCCCTCTGCAGCTCTCCTGGAGCCCCTTYAGGCCCTGGCAGGGGCTCTGAGGTGTCCCTGGAGCCTTCTCCTGTCCAGGTGAGCAYCCCCASCTCTCCCAGCCTGGCTCCAGAGCAGAGGGCTCCAGCYCTTGRGGCATCTCCATGGGCTCCTCTGGACCGACATCAACAAGTTCACATCCTTCTTCTGCCAAGGACCCCATGCTTCAGTTTAACACGTGAATCAAGAGCAGAGCCAGGCAGAAGCTCACTCGACAGTACAACAAAGCACCAGCAAACTGTTTCAGCATGCCTTAAGTCTGCAGCTGTATTTCCTTTAACAGAGGCTGGCTGTCATCAGCCCCACCAGACAAGTGGTGCCATCAACACAAGCACCTTCTCACCCTCTACAGAYCAATTTTACTGCTTGGAGGAGTTTAGCCAAGTGACCCAGAGAATATACTTGGTTCACCTTGAAGCTGACTTGAAAACATGGAATCACAGAATGGTTTGGAAGGGACCTTAAATCCCATCTCGTTCTAGCCCCTGCCAARGGCTCATTCTAGCCCCACCACGCCAGGCTGCTCCAAACCCTGTCCAGCCTGGTCTTGGGCACTTCCAGAGAAGCAACAGCTTCTCTGGGCAACCTGTTAAATCCATCAATRCACTCAACAGCCATTGATCAGGGTCACCCTTTGAGTTTATAAACACTTCAGGGCGAGTTYCAGGGTGGATCTGTTAAACCCGAGCCTCGGGGATCTCGGCGTGCCCGGCTTTCCGGAGCGGCTGGGGCTGGTGCCGGGGTCCCGCTCGCAGCCCCCTCCCGGCTCGGCCCACCGCGCTGCCCCCGGCACCACCGACCCGACAACTCCAGAACCGCTGCATTGTGTCCTTAGACCCCAAGGGATCCCCCGCCACCCCGGTCTTCACCGGCTCCTTCCCTCATCCCACAGGATTATGACCAAAATTTCCCTCTCGGCTTCCCGTGTCCGAARGGGAGCGGCTCCCGGCGCCCCCACAGCCACGCACCGCCCCCGCTCCGCCGCCTCACGACGCGCCCGGCCAGACACGCGAGGCAGGAAAAGCCTCACACCCACCCCCCTCCCGCCCCTCCCTCACACGGCGGCGCCGAGGGACCCCCGGAGAGCGCTGCCCACCGCGGCCGCCTCCCGTACCCCACACCCAGATTCCCGAGCCCACACCCCATAGCGCGGCTCCCCT
>JACDOX010000173.1:837772-868992 GCA_014549065.1 Cardinalis cardinalis
CCTCGCGCGGCCCCGCCCCCGCAGGGCGCTGTCCATTGTGCTGCGGGGGCGCGGGCAAGCCCCGCCCCCCGCACGTGCGGCCCCCCCGCGCCCCCCGCCGCCATCTCGCTGAGGGGCGGGCGGGTCCCGCCGTGAGGGGACAGCGCTGCCCAATGCCCCACCGAACCCTGCCCTTCCCCCTTGGCCTGTCATTCGATCCCCCGTCCCAAGTCCCTCTCCAGATCTCCCGGAGCCCCTTGAGGCACTGGGAAGGGCTCTGAAGTCTCCGCAGAGCCTTCTCCAGGTGAGTACCCCCAGCTCTCTCAGGCTGTCCCCACAGCAGAGCTGCTCCATCCCTCTGATCATCCTGCTGCCTCCTCTGGACTCGCCCCGGCAGCTCCGTGTCCTTCCTGTGCTGAGGACTCCAGCCCCGGGCACGTCTCCAGGTGGGGTCTCGTGTGGGCAGAAAAGGAGAATCACGAGGGCTGTGTGTGGAGATGGGCTCACCCCACCCCACGGAGAGGTCACAGCAACAGCCCTGCCTGAGCTCCAGGAGTGCTTGGACAACGCTSTCGGGCACAGGGTGGGATTGTCGGAGTGCCCTGTGCCGGGCTGTGTTGGACTGGATGATCCTGATGGGACCCTTTCAGTTCAGGATATTCCATGTTTCTGTGGTTCTCCCCCAGCTGGCACCTGCCCTTGAGGAGGAGGAGGAACCTTGATGGCTCAGGGCAGGAGGAGGCAGAGCCATAGCTCCCAAACACCATCTAATCCTGCTCATCCCAGGGTAGATCAGAGCAAAGGGACCTGCTCACCTCAGCCCTTTACTCTAGCACTGCACTGTACTGTTTMATTTATTACATGATTTATTACACACCTGTGAACCCACTCCTTGAGCAAATATTCCCCAAACTGTACTGTGGGATGTGATGCCGGCGGATCACCGAGACAAGTGACACTGAGAAGGACACTGGGAGGCATCCYCACCCCTCAGCTTCCCCTCTCCCACCAGCTCTGAAAGCCTGTGCAGTGTTTGGTGAATCCTTTGCAGCTCAGGGTGAGTGCCCCCTGTTTGTCAGGCCACATGCTGAGCAGTTGTCACCATTCAGTGACAGTCCTTGGGGCTGTGGCTCTGTGGAGGAAATGATGCCAACACTGCCTGACTTTGGGGTGTCAAAGAGTGCCTGAGCAGCCGGTCCTGGGGCAGGAGAGGCGTGTGGCRCCAAGAGTGGTGGAGGAGAAGGATGTGGGACACTGGCTGGGGGATGCTTTGCACCTTCAGAGCCTCCTTTCAGGTTCTCCCTAAGGACCAGCTGCCCCTTTGCCTGCTGGTATTGAAGTAACATCACATTTACTGCTGCTTTGTCTTTTCCTGCCTCCTTATCACTTCCAGCTGTGGAGTGTCCCCTTATCTGGGCAGGCATTTCAGGAAGTTGCAGTGCTATTTCTGATCAGCAATATTTCCTGAAATGTTCTTCTATCTCAGACTGGGGAGACCAGCCTGACACTGCTCAAAAACAACCATTGACCATCAAATGTCAGAGCTCCCAGGGCTGCAGCCTGTGGAGCCAGAGCGTTTTTCCTAAAGACCTTTGCAGCACAACTTGGCATCAAAAGCCACAAAGTTACTCAAGGCTTGCAGCATCTACTTTATAAATATATATTCAGAATAAAAACAAAATGTGCTTATTTATAAATAAATATTCTGAATTTCCCATCACAATGCAACTTTCTTTATTAAAGAAGTGGTATGTCTCTCCYGTTCCTCATTTACTGCTAAATTTCCTCAGAGAAAACAGAAGAAGAAATAAAGTACTATTTCCATCTTCTTGCTACAGAATTTACACCAGCCTGTAACTACTTTGTGCCCTAATTGTGGTTGTTTGCCTTTTGTTCAGGTCATAAAAGCTGGATGAGATTTTGGTGAGTCCCAATCCATCTTTTTCTCTGCTGTGCAGCCCTGACTATAATTCCTATTCTCCAACACTTGTTTTCTCCTGCTGCCAGCAGGTCACCTTGGCATTTTCCAGTGGCAGTGGGCTGCCTTTTCCCCTGACACAGGGCCAGCTCTCCAGGGCATTCCCAAGGGCCCTGACTGTCCTCCCACCTACCAGGACTGGGTGTTAGCCTCAAGGACTGGCTCTGACCCCAGTTTTTTCTCATGGGAGCTCCTCAATAAGAAGTTCTCACCCTCAGCAGCCCAGCCCAGGAACTCCTGCAGTTAGAAAGGATAATGTCTTCCAGGAAGGACATCTGGTCTGGAGATATCATTCAGCCTCCACTTCCCCTTTTACAAGGGCATTTAGCTTCAAATTCTGCTTTTGTCTCAACTTCTCTGCCTCATCTGGTGGCATAAATTAAAAAATTCAACAGCAATTCAAGTGCATTGGCACATCACRAGCAGGAAAAAGCTTGTAGGGATTGTTCATGGTAGTGTTATTCCTATTTACCTTATTAGGGAATCAGCTGAAAGAACTTGCAAAGGAGGTTTGTGGCAAAGCTGCAGTCAGCAAGGCCAGAAAATTCAGTGGTTTGTGATGGAGGTGCTGGGGTAACTCARCCCTGAGCAGGGCGAGGATCCCTGAGGGAAAGGCAAAGGCAAAGGCAGCTTCACAGCTCCAGCCCAGCCCTTCCTGCAGTGTCACTCTGAGGAGCTGCTGTCCAACAACCCTTAGAAAATCAGCACTGCTTAAACATTAAAGGCTTGCTTTAAAAATTCAGCAGTAAAGTTCACCTGCCTTTTAGAGCTCGTTTAAGCAGCGTGGAGATGAATTCCACTCTCTGAACGTGGGCTGCAGTCCAGGTGTCACAGGGGAGCTGGGAGGAAGAAGAGGCTCCCCACACACTCCAGTGCTGGGACGGACACAGCAGCTCCTCCCCTGCACCGTTCTGGGCTGGAGCTCACCTCTGCACCTCCACACCTCGGTAAAAACACCTTTTAACACTTCATCTCGCTCTGTTTCACCAGAGCTGAGCAAAAGCTGGATCTGCTGTTCTGAGAGCCAGGAAAAGTTGAAATACTGAGGTTTTCTTGACTGAAAGCAGACCAGCAGTGCCCAACCCCACAGCACTCCCAGCCCCCCTCGTGCCGGGAGGTTGCCCCACATCCTGTGGATCCCTTTGGCCTTTGCCTTGCCCGAGCCACTCTCAGTCCCGTTTGTTTTTTGGTGCAAATCTGAGATGAAATGTGCTGCCCAAGGTCACCCAGCGAGGTGGCCGAGATGAAACTGGAGAGCAGCAGGCTGAGATTGGGTTCCTTTCCCCGTGGGACTGCAGATGAGCAGTGTGCTAATGGCTCTGCTACATTCACCTTCCAGGACAATGCCGGGGCTCCCTGCCCTGCCTTCCCTGCTTCTGCAGCTTTGGAAATGGATGCTCCAATCTTGGTTTGGTTTGTTTTGTGAGGCAGAGGGGGCTCCCACCCTCTGACCCACCAGCAGCTAAGAACCGAATTTCTGCTTTGCATTAGAGAAATACAAAATAAACCCATCACATCACTACTATTTARCCCCCAAAGCTCCCAGCTCAACAGCTGATCCCACTGATGCTCTTTAAATGCATCTTTTTGAGTTTTTTTCACCTGCARTGTGTTGACATGCTCTGTTTATGGGGGTCTCTCTGCATTTTGGCTCATAAAATATTTGCCTTATTCCAGCCTRTCACAGGACCATGGAAACACAGAATGGTTTGGGCTGGAAGGGACCTTAAAGCTCCTCCAGTTCCACCCCTTGCCATGGGCAGGGACACCTTCCACCATCCCAGGCTCCTCCAAGCCCCAGTGTCCAACCTGGCCTTGGGCACTTCCAGGGCTGGGGCAGCCACAGCTGCTCTGTGCCAGGGCCCCACCACCCTCACAAGAAAGTTTTTCCTGATATCTAATCTCAGCCTGCTCTCTGTCAGTGTGAAGAATTCTCCTTTGTCCTGTTACTACATGTTCTTGTAAAAAGTCCCCCTCCATCTTTAGTGTAGGATCCCTTCAGGATCTGGAAGGCCACTCAGGAAGATCTAATACCATTCAGGTCTCATTTTTATCACAAATACTCCTTCTCATTTCTGTGCAGTCATTCTGGGACCCTCCAAGGCACATTCTCTGAGACACAGCACATTGTGACAGCAGCATATCTCCACAGCCTTACAAGCAAGCCAAAAGTATTGCAAATTAACCCAGAATTCAGCTCTCTTGTRGAGTGCTAGACAGGCCCTGTATGAATAAAGAACATCCTATTTAAATAACTTCTCTTTCTGTGCTGYTTGTTCCTGTATGCATTTCCCCTTTTGCCTCTTGGTAGCTCTGTGAGGAGATGTCACCCTGTGCCTTGCTGAGTTCTGCCTGATTCCCCTTGCCTGGGAGTAAAGCCTGACACAGGTTTGCTATTCTGGGTCACCAAAATCAGTGTCACCTCCAGGAGCACAGCTCTTGCCAGAGCTTAGCTCTGAGCACTGCTCTGCAGAGGTGGTGTTGGAATAGCAGGGTTAACAGAGAGAGGGAACTCTGCTGGGCTTGGAGCAAAGGCACAGGAATATGGTAAATTCAAAGGAAATTCTGGAAACCAGCTGAAAAACAGGAGAGCTTCGAGAAGCATGGAGTGCTTGATCCGTGTTCGACTTGAGGCTCTCCASTGGCTGGTGGGAGCATGGAGGATTTCCTTCCCAGAGCCAGTAAGCTGACAGCACAGAGCTGTTGAGGCTCTGTGCCTCACAGGTTGAAAATTTAAATTATTATTATTAGATTTAAATTTAAAGTTTGAGAACTTCACAGCTCTTTTGGAAACAGCTCAGGAGACCCCAAATACAGCAGCCTTGGACAGCATCCCCTTCTTTCCACCCCTTGCCAGGTGCCAGCACCAACCACACAATGCTTATTTCATCCAAACCCTCACCCACTGTGATGCTTTAACACAAAATCTTCTTTCTTGGGACCTTAAATACACATCTAGGGAATAATACAGACTGTGGAAGCAGCATCAAGAGTTTCTCTTTCAGATCATGTAACTGGTCCCTGCTGGGACAGTCCTGGTCTGTGCCTTTCCAGCACTCAAGGAGGTGGAGTTCAGAACTCAYATTTTGAGAAAAGTATTCCATGTCTGTCAGAGATGCTATTGAAACTTCTGTGATTTCCACAACAGATTGTTGATTTTCTAGCTGATTAAGAGCAGCCTAAACAGGTGTGTTTCCCCCATGACTTTGCCCTTTTCTCCCAGGTGTCTCAAGTGACATTGGGAATAGGAAATAAAACAGGACAACCCAAGACCTGCTCCTTCCCAAAATCCTGTTTGTGCAGTTCCCTGACAAGTGTGACAAGCAGTGGCTGGAGACATCTCCCTGGGATGCCACCTCCAGCCAAATGCTTTTGGAGAGACCCTGCCAGGAGCAGATTGGGATCTGCTGGTTAACCCCAGGGGAACTGGAGGTGTTTTTCCAGAGCCAGGGCACACCAGACTGGTGAGACTGGATTTTGCTCTGTGTGCCTCTTACCTGTCTGTGTAACACAGGAGATGAGAACAAAGCTCTAGGGCCAAACCCACAGGTAACACCAGGGTTTGCTATCATTCCATCACAGCAGAGAGCACTGGGGAATGAGCTATTAAACAGGATATCCCAAGATGAATATTTTCTCCTTCCTGGGAATATTCCTTGTAAGCAGTCCACAGGATTATGTCTCCTTTTAAAAGAAGTCCTTTAATTTATTTTGAGGTATGCATTCCCAAGATTTAATTTACCCCAAGCTATGAAATTAAGCTTACCCAGAATGTCAGACTGGTTATTTATGTGATATATTCCACCACACAGTTGCTGGTTTAGCAGTGCAGTGATACCTCGAGTGCTGGAGATGCTGGTGAGGGTCATGATTTTGCCTAAGCCTTTAACTTAGACAATAAAGGATCCACATGCTTTGAACACCCACAAAGAAGATTTGAAGTAATCTTAACAAATTATTTGTAAAAGCCAGATTGTACCCCATTTTCCTGCAACTTCTCAATGCATCTCCCCAGGAGCTGCCAAAATAAGAGGGAGGAAAAATGGTCTCAGGCTGTGTCTTTGTCTGTGAGACGCTGAACGCAGCAGCTGCAATCAGAACCCAGAGAGCAAACTCCTTGTGAGGAGTGTTTCCATTTTATTTTCCAGACCTCTGCCCATCTCAGATCTGATCCCCATCCACTGCTGTCCCAGCCTTGCATCACGTGGATCTCATTTCCCAGTGACACCAGGGACCTTTACTGAGCTATGYTCACTATGGCCGCTATGTCCTGCCCCACGTTCCAGGGAGGGCTCGCTGTCCACGCTGTGACCAGAGCACCCTGCTGCCTGTCCTGCACTCTGGCCAGCAACTGCCTGAGCTGCTGCTTCCCACTTCAAGCACTGCAGCTGGGATAAGCTATACAAAAAGAATAAAAAGAGAAATACCTATCCCAAGACAACTAGGACACTAGGGATTAAGCTGCTTTGATTACAGTCACTAAATAGACTTTGGTTTTCATCTGAAATACCAAAAGAGATCTGTTGGAGACCCCTGAGTCCCTCAGGTACATTCATGCTACCCAGAATACAAGCTCTAAAAGGCTGCCACAGAAATCCAGGCCTCTGTAGCCTCATGAGAATATTTTTCCTATAAAGCTGCAAAACCGTGAGCAAAAAGCCTTGTATGATAACTTGGAGGTAGACGCGCAGGGGAGGTTGCTGAAAAAGTCTTGGATAGTTAGGAAGAATGATTCTTGTTCTCAGTGTGCTTGGCCTGGAAGCTGAGGTGCCTGGGGGTGTCTTTCCCATCTCCCATGGGATGGATGGCCATGGTTCAGAGCACCACCAAGTCATGGGATATTTATGTTGACTTCTTAGGCAGTTCTGTGGGGCTTGGTGGCTGTGGTTGGTCACTCTTGGTCTGGCCTGCAGGAGGGGGCCACGTGGTCTTCTGATGAAGGTGGCTGAAAAAGAGAAATATGTCTTAGGTAGTTTGGGGGAAGGACACAGAGGASAATGTGAAGACAGTGCTTGTTATTTAGGAAAGAAGAAGCAGCCACAGATCTTGCCTGGTTAGACTGTGCAGGCCGCCTGTTTTGTCTGAAAATGCTTTTCATAACCTTGAAATTATCATTTGCAAATGGGTACTTTGTACCTAAACAAAAAACTGTGCTGGCAGATCTTCAGGTTGCGTTAAGCTAAGAAAGCAGTAGGAGATATTTAGGTCTCAAAGTGCCCTTTCAGATAACTTTAGGAAACGGCTCTGTTAAATACAAGCAGTTTAAGAGGTTTCAGAGAAATTTAACAGTTTAAGGTCCAAACAAAGCCAAGTCATCCTGCTTTCCTTGTCTGAAGCTTCACAGCATCTCAGTTTCACAGCATAAGAAATCAACATATTCAGTGATGCTTTTTCCTTTACACAGAGTGCACTATAAAAATGCTGGCTAGACAAGCCACAGAACCACAAATTCCCATCYGGCCTGAAGGAAAACCAGCATTTTATAAAGCAAAAGAGAAATCCAGGAATTCACACCGTGCAGGGCGGGAAGTCTCTTTCTGTCAAGGAATTTCACAGTATTTYTCTGTCATGGCCATCTGGAGGCCTCTCCTAGACTGTCTGATCAAAAGTCGTCAAGCAACAGTTTTAGTTAAAAAACCCCAACAAAACAAACAGGAATTTTTAGTATCTGTATTGTCCAAATTACAGACCACAGCAGTTTTGACACCTACTCCTTGTAATTTRGGATTCCTTCAGCAGGCAGGCACTGGTCCCTGTCCCATGGCAGAGCTGCAGATGGAAGCACAGAGCCAAGTGTTAGTGCAGAGAACATGCCCAATGCTGCTGCATTATGATAATGCACATTTAAATGGGGCAGGAGCTCAGAAAATGCTGACAGCACTCATAAACCAGAGGTGCTCCTGAAAGGCTGCAATTATTTCCTTTGTGTCTTGTGCTTTGAGACAAAGCCAGCGCTGGGCTGTGGCCACACTGAGCTGGTGAATAGCATCAAAGAGCAAGGACTGGGCACCTGTTTGGGGCTGTGCATTCACCTGGACATGACTCTGAGGAGGTCAGACACTCGTTTTGTGGGGGTAGAGACAAGCAGGGTCAAATAATTGCCGCCAAGAAATGTCTATGGCTTATGGACCAGCTCAGAGTCCCAGACTGGGAAGGCCAATCCAGACTGCCATGGAGCTGGATGCCTGTTCCCTGGTTTGCTCACAGATGTGAGGAAAAGGGAGCATGGCTGGTTTGTACTCCAAGGAAACGGGAGGTGACTGTTCCCTTCTGCTCAGCATTTCTGTAGTGGTACCTGGATGGCAGAAGGAAAGTTTGGATCCTGGGTTTAAAACTCTTGGGAAACTGGACAGGATCCAGCAAGGGAAGCCCCAGGCCTGCAGGGAGAGGCTGGGCAGGGCTGAGGGAGCTGGGMTTGTTTAGCCTGGCAAAGAGGAGGCCAGGAGGCAACTTCACAGCCCCCWCTGCTACGTCAGGGGAAATTAAAGGCTGTGGAGCTGAGCTGTTTTTGGCAGTGCAGCCAGTGTAACTGRGGGCAGAGGCCACAGGCTGCCCCTGGGGGAGCTCAGGCTGGGTGCTGGGAAGATCTTTGTCACAGAGCAGTGAGGGAACACCAGCCAGGAAGGCTGTGGATCTCCATYCTGGCTGGCTAAACCCACTGCAGATCCCCACTACTGGGATGGCCCTACCTGGAGCAGAAGATCTGATCTCCAGCAGTCCCTTTCAAGCAGCATTTCAGTGTTTCTGTGAAACCCTCCTCCTGCCTGTCAGGGTTTTTTCCCTGGATAAACACCTTTCCCCTGGCCCTGGGCACAAGTCTTTGACTCCATACCCTTCGAGTCTGCATTGCAGATTCACAGATGAGTCACATGGATATAGGGTAATTACATCTCAGTGAGCATGAGAGAATCAGGGAGGCTCAACTGGTATGGAAAAATGTGGAAGGTGCTGGAAACTGCCAATAACACTGGCAGAGATCCTGAGACTTGCTGGGATTCAGCTTTCTGCAGTTAATTTAGTGCTTACCATCCTTGTTGGAGAGGATTGGTGCTAACAGTTCTTTAGCTTCTGATAGCAACAGGTCAACAAGATCTGAAGGTGGAAGAGATGTGTCTGAGACCGCATCTGTTTTATCCTCTTCTGTTTCATGGTTGACGCTTATAAATACGGAAAGTGCCATCAATACTTCTATCAGAGAATGGGCATTGACAATCCTGGCCAGCCTCTCAGGAAGGATCTGCTACATAAATTCTGTGTGTTTGGGGGGTTGCATCTCCATCCCTCCGCATTCAAGTGTCTGTTAGACACACTTGCATTGCTTTGTTCCAGAAAAATAGCAAAGTATTCTTTAGAATTTGTCAAAAGCATTTCCCCCGCATTATATTAGAAAGAACCAACTTGGAAACTTAAAAACTGATTTCCATCCCTCTTTAAAACTGGCTTTTAAAGGGACTGGTCATTATCAAYGGGACGGTGAGTTTTCAATGATTTAATCAGTTAAAAACACACATAGAGTTGTGATACATTTATGCCCAAGTGATAGGAGATAGGCTCGGGTTGGAGGGGAGTCCAGAAGCTGAGCTCTGTTTCTGCAGCCATTCATGCAGCTGAGAGTCTGGAGAGCTCTTTGCTTACACTTTGTCTGCTCTAACTGCTGATAAAAAAGGATGTGGTCCTGGAGCCAAAACCTGGTTTATGTTTGGAAAAGCAGGTGGGTCAAAACTCTGCTGCTCTGAAACAACCTGCTTGGAGTCTCTGCTGACAAGAGCAATTTAACCCAAGCTGAGTTTCAGCTCCTCACTCCCCAAAAAAGCCTGAACAGAGGCCCAAGTCCCCCAGCACCAACCCACCAGCAGCCTCCAGATCATCTTTCTCCCATGGTTTCACTTCCARAGTGAAAGTATGTTTAGAAACTCTGGGTAGGTTACGTGTGAAGCACCTTCCCCAGAGAAAGGTCAGAAAAGGACATTTCATGTTGCTGTTCACCATTCCCAGAAGCCATCTCCTACCTTTTCTCATCTGGTAAATGACTGTGTGTGCTCAGGACCTTGTAAATGTTCTGTCATGCAACAGAAAAAAAAAAAAAAAAAGGGTTTCAAACTTGTAGGAATGAATAATTCCTGAGAACAAACCCCATGGGTTTTTCCTGATGATCAGATTTAATATGACAGTAATCAGCTTCTGCTTATTCATTGCCCTTGAAGCAAATATCTCAAGGCCTTTTGCAGCTCAGGCAGCATTCATGAATTTACAGACACATCTGAATTCTGCATTTTAATACCACTGCTCAAATACATGAAATGCAACACAAAAATCCTCTTCCAAGGAATAATTTTGCAGGCTGCATTTCAGTGATCATGGCTGCCAGCAACCCCTGGCTCCTGGGCTGGACCTGCACGTGTAAACTCTCATTACCATGCACTTCTCCAACACTACTGAGGGGTGGAGGAAAAAGGAAGACATTTTGCTCCAGTGCTCAAAATCCTGTGATGTTTGACCCTGGGGTCAAGTGAAATATATTTCCAAAGTCTGACCCCAAACTGCACAGGCTCTAGCACATAGAGCTGAAGCTCTGGAGGCATTTAATTCTTCCTTCTCTGGAGCAGAGGACACAGCATCTACATTTCCTTTTGCTCCACTGTTTCTGCTTGATTTCAAGAGTTCTTGGGACAGGCCACCAGTAGCCATAGCAGAAACACTGACTACTAATGCTTCCCATGCTGGCCAGTTTATTAATTACACATAATGGCGTTCCCAATATAGGGAATGAAGTGGAAAACCTGCCAAYTGAAGCACTAAACTCTGAGATTTGCAGGAAAACCAGGGGGAAAAGCTCTGGAAGAGCAAAGCCACTCTCCAGGTTCCTATTTATAGAGCTATAGCAAGGGAATGTGAGCATGGATGATTTTGACAGCCTCAGCACAGGGAGCCAGGAAGAGCAGAGCCACCAGCAAAACCTGCACCACGGAGTTTGCATTGCTCCCAGGGTTATGAGGAGATCTGAGCTCATTCCCTGCTTCCTCCTAACCAACAGACAGTGACTTTTTCGGGTGAGAGAGGRAAAAAACCCCTCTTGCTCATGGAGCAGGAAGTTGATTGGACTTGCAAAAGCAGCCTGAAGGAAAGAGGCCGTGGTGATGCTGCAGCATGGGCAGGTGCAYACCTCACCTGCACAAACAGGAGCAGCTTCCTATTGCAGATCTCCAGGCGCTTCCGGGACACTTCGGATTTTCGTAGCTGGCCATCAGCCAGGGACAGCTGCCTCTTCAGCTCCAGGATGTCCTCCTGAGACAGGGACACAGCAAGAGGAGAAAGATGGTGGTGATGCTCCTGCCTTGGCTTTTGGAAACAACAGTTTGTGGCATTTGCTGCGAGCAAATGCAGCGTTCTTTGGGAAGGGACAGTGGAAGTTATGCAAATTATAACACAGATGCAGAGACTGTGTTGGCCTTGTGGTCCCACACAGCAAATGATCTATGTGCTATTTCATTTTCTCCTGTGTAAATAGAAGGAGGGTAACCTTAGTTGTGGCTGCCCCACCCCTGGAAGTGTCCAAGGCCAGGTTGGATGGGGCTTGGAACAACCTGGGATAGAGGGAGGAGTCCCTGCCCGTGGCAGGGGGYTGGAATACGATGAGCTTTATGATCTCTTCTGGCCCAAATCATTCCATGACTCTATGAACCCACAGAGGAAGAGTCTGATGGGTTGTGGGTTTTTCCAGGGGTTGCATTACCTCTATTTCAGAGACGTGCTTTGCTTTTTTCCCTGCCAGCTGCATCTTCAGTTCTGCAATTTCAGCCTCCAGCAGGTGGATCACTTCCTCGTAGTCCTGCTCGGCACTGTGGGCCTGTCTCTGCACCACCTCGGCCATCTGCAGTTTGCTGTGCAGGCTCCGGTTCTCCGACAGGAACCCCAGCGCCTTCTGCAAGCACCAGGAACTTCTGATGAGCACACCACGTCCCCCTCAGCACCCCCAAACCCCCCCAGCACCCCAGAAATCCCTCCACTAACTTGGTTCAGCCTCTGAAGCTCATCCTCCATTGACTTCTTGCTGCTCTCCACTTCTCTCAGGAGAGACTGTGGGAAATATTTTCACCAGATTAGAAGAAACAAATGAGAGGACATTTTCTAGAATGCCCCTACCCACCAGAATATTATTTTACAGAAGTTCTGTGCACTTTGCCCTCCCACAGGGAGAGCTTTTAGAGCTGTGACCTGCAGAATTCCACCTGGACACAGCTGAGGTGCYCACAGCCAGGTGAGGGTGAGAGGACAGGTGCTGCTTCTGTTAATCACACACTGGAATTCTTAATGAGAGCTGCTTTTTAAACATGTTAACTCCCTGCTGAGAAGGGACTGCATGCTTTGAGTACAAATAAGTTTTCCTTTGAGGTTGAGAGTGAGAAAGAGGCAATTAAGGAGAGTGGAGGGTGAGAGGCTCCTGTGTGACTGAGGAATGCACAGAATGCAAACTGGTGACTTCTCCAGAGGGACAGGCCACCCCATTACCCCCACAGAGAGCTACAGCACAACACCCCAGCCAAGAAATCTGCTCTGAACCTTCAGCCTGCGGACTTCGTGCCGCAGATCCCTCATCTCCAGCTGCAGCTGCTCCAGGTCCTCGCTGCCATTGCTGTTGAGAGAGTCAAAGGTCTGCAAGGAGAGGGACAGACTCATCACACATTGAGTCAAAATCGCCTAAAAAAGGAGTCAGCATTTTTATGCAATAGATCAAAAGGCACATTAAATAATTCAGCTCCGGGATGGTTCATTTTGCCCCACAGAATTTCACTCTCTGATCCCCATCATTGCTGATAGGGCTGAGCTAGAGTGGATATTCACTTTGTGAACCAAATGAAATTACTTAGAATTGATTAATTATGGCTATTTCTCCTTCTGCATAACTGCCAGGCTGCTTCCTTATATTATCCCATAGATCCTCTTATTTCCTTATTAAAAATGAGAAATTTGATGTCTTTTATAGGATTTTCTATTAAAAATGATTAATTAATAGTTCTGCTTTGTCTTTCTAACTCTAGAACAACCAGAAAATTGTAATTTAGCTTTTCCCATCTCAGAATTCCATGTAGAAGATCCATGGATTCAATGTAGCAGAGCTTTGGAGTGACTCACCAGGGAGTGAAAAGCTGATGTATCCAATAAATTGGCCACTTCGTGCTGAGTGAAGAGCACAGAGCTGGAATCCAGACCAGCCTCGTCCAGCTCCTCCTGCATCAGATCCCTGAGTGCTTGGAGAACATCTGTGAGAAACAAGCAGTTTTTACCAGGCTGAAAGAGAAAATGGCTGTGGGTTAGGAGAAAAAGCTACTGATTTTGGGGCCATCCACTGGTGCCAAGCAGGGTTGAGAGATGCCAGACAGGTTTCCCTAATAACCCTGGGTTTGTCAGCAATCCCATCAAGCTTAAATGAGTTGTTGAAAGACTTCATCAGACTCCTGTTCCTTATCCAACTGAAAAAAAATCGACATTTTTAAAACCCAGAAAACCCCAGATATTTTCACAGGGGAGTTTTCACAACTGTGGTTCTGAAAGTTTTAAAATTTTAAGCTAAACCCACATTTCCCTGACAAAAGGCACCTGCTGCCCTTTCTCATGTTGCTGATTTAATCAAAAAGACAACTCAGTGAGTCCAGTACTTAGAAAAGGTGTTAAATTTACAAGTTTGAAAATCCACATTAATTTTGCTTTCAGACATGAAGGAAGGCATCGCAGAAGGGGCTGTGTGGGACAGGTGGGAACCAACAGGGAGGTGGCACCAGGGTGCCAGAGCTTCCAGTCACAGAATCACAGAAACATGGAATGGTYTGGGCACAAAGGGACCATAAAGATGATTTTATTCCATCCCTGCCATAGCAGGGACATCATCCACCATCCCAGGCTGCTCCCAGCCCTGYSCAGCCTGGCCTTGGGCACTGCCAGGGATCCAGGGGCAGCCCCAGCTGCTCTGGGCACCCTGTGCCAGGGCCTGCCCACCCTGCCAGGGAACAATTCCTCATTCCCAAGATCCCATCCATGCCTGCCCTCTGGCAGTGGGAGCCATTCCCTGTGTCCTGTCCCTCCATCCCTTGTCCCCAGTCCCTCTGCAGCTCTCCTGGAGCCCCTTCAGGCCCTGCAAGGGGCTCTGAGGTGTCCCCCAAGCTGGGGGCAGCTCTGCAGGTGGGGTCTCACCTGAGGGGGCAGAATCCCCCCCTCCTGGCTCAGCCCAGCCCAGGGGGGTTTCTGGGTGCTCCCAGCCAGGGCAGGTCCAGCTCTCACCGTCCAACACCCCAAATCCTCCCCCAGGGCTGCTTTCCATCCCTTCTCTACCCAGCCTGGATTTGTGCTTTTGGCTGCCCTGACCCAGGTGCAGAACATGYACTTGGCCTTGTTGAACTTCATGAGGTTCCCAGGGTCCCACCTTGAAGCCTGTCCTGGATGGTCCCTGGGCTKCAGCAGGAGCCAGAGTCCCTCTGCAAAAGCAGCACATTTGCTAAATACCCCCAGTCATCCTCATTTCTGTTTCCACRAACTACATCTCCAGTCACTCGTACGAGAGGGCCGTGGTTCAGTGTCCCATCCCTCCCTCTGCACAAAACATTGATCCAGATGCCTTGTGACTGTTCTCTCTGCTGGGGACATTGCTGATGGTTTTGGATTTTTGCTGAAAGCCTTCTGGGGAAGCCTKTAGGCCAGCCATGCTCTGGAAGGCCACAGAAAGCAGAACTGGCTTTCATTTTCTGTGTCTCCTCTGGCCAGCTCCTGCTAGGAAAACTGGGATTTTAAGGAAAGTAAACCCTTGCACCAACTTTCTTTTAGTCTGATTTTTCCTATGATAGGACAATGGGAATGGCTTTAAACTGRYAGAGAGTAGTTTAGATTAGATGTTAGGAATAAATTCTTCCCTGTGAGGGCAGTGAGGCTCTGGCACAGGTTTCACAGTGAAGCTGTGGCAGATCCTTCCCTGGAAGTGTCCTCTTGGACAGGGCTTGGAGCAGCCTGGGATAGTGGAAGGTGTCTGGTGGAATGAGATGGATTTTGAGGTCCCTTCCAACCCAACCCGTTCCAGGATTCCATGATTCTACAGAATGCCTTCTTTTGTGTTTGTGACTTCCCTCTTTATAGGCTCCATCCCCCTACCCAGGCAGGTGTCTCACCAGCCACTTCTGTCCCTTCTTCCCTTTGTAGCTGCCAGTGAAGCTGCACAGAAATGTCAGATCCCCCTGGGCAGAGCCCCTGCTCACCTCCATAGGCCACAGTCCCCTGCGAGTCCGTGGTCAGGCTTTGCCGGAGCTGCCTCTTCTTCTCCTCAGTCACATCCAGACCAAGGTACTGCAGAACCTTGAGCAGAAACAAGGAGCCTTTAAAAAGARAAATACTGGAAAAGCAATTCTTTGGGAGAAGCACTGGGAAGACACTCGGTGCTGGGTTTCTCCAGGCAGCATCTCCCAAAGGAACAGGCTTGGATTGGATTTGCAGTCTCTCCTTTGCACATGTACAGAAATGTCTGTTCCTGAACACAGGTTCACATCCCACCAAGAACATTTTATCTGCAATCAGATTTGCAGCTCCAATGAGTTTTCAGGACTTTTATCAAAAGCCAGTGGAGTTTCAGCAAGACTCACCTGGCAAGAGCTCAGCCTCTCCTTTCTCATACTGCTCAGAAATTGTGTTTGGGACCAGGAAGATGAAAGCTATTAACAGAGTGTTTCTCATGGAGAGAGGAGACATTCAAACATTTTGCTCCTCCACTGCATGTTTTGCTCTCTCATTACTCCTGATGCCCTAACTTCTACTGATSTTTATCAGTTCAACCTCAGGGCAGCACACAGAAGCAGATAAGCCTGTGCAAGCCCCACTTCCCTGCTGGCAGCAGCAACTGAAAGCTTTTAAAAGACAAAGTCGAGCTCAGCAGACTCTGGGAAAGCGCCCGAGTGAAACRCTCACCTGGGCCGGGCTGCACTCACAGCTCCTGCTCACGGCAGCTCCGGGAAATTCCCTGGGAAGGGGCTGGGGAGGGATCCTCGCTCACCTTCCCAGCACCAGCACCAAGTCCCTGGGATCCCTCTGCTCTCCCAGTCCCGCCTCCCACCCCTCTGCCCACCCCCCCGAGCCAGGCACTGCTGCAGGCTCCCTGACTTTGGGATGTTGGCCACCCCAAAGCCACCTCGGGCTGTGCCAGTCGGTGTCACCCCCCAGCTAACAGAGCTTTGAAAAGTGAAGCCAAGCGCTGCGCTCCTGCCAGCCGAGAGGAGCAGGGGTCGCTGTGCGAATGCCACCCCGGACCCGCTGCAGGAGAATTGCGGGCTCAGAGAGCGGCTCCGCTGCGCTGCCGTCGGGGGGCAGCAGATGTTCGTCACATCGGGGCCTCCGTGGTGTCCCCGGCCCCGCACAAAGGGCTCTGTCCCCACATCCCCCCTCAAACGCCGGAAGAACCCAAGGTGCCAGACTGGGACACGGCCCCCCAAGGCACCCTGTCCCTCCCCAGGGTCTCGGTGAGCAGATGGGCAGCTCTGCTCCACGCCCATGGAATGTGTTCGCCACAAAATGATGGAAGAATCAGCGGTTCTGGATGGCTCCTGGATGAGATAACTCCTGTCTCAGCCTTCCCTCCCGCACACCAGGCTGCCTGAGGTCACCCTAGCAGTGACAGCAGCACCAAAAGCTTAGAGAGCACAACCTTAGCCAATGGCATGATGTCCAAGGGAGGTGCAGCTGTCAGGAAAAGACTTCTGAACTTCATGGAGCACCAAGAAATAGCCAAGATGAGCCAAGGGATGTTTAAAWGCCCCTTTGGACACAGTCAGGATGTTTCACCCTCTTTACCTTCAGAGGCTGGACTCAACCTCCAGCAAGCTCAGCTGAAGCTGGACTATTTCCTGCRCAGTGCACAAGGAGGAGACCTTGCTTTGGGGAGAGGGACCCTGCCACTCACCAGTTCCAGTTTTCCATCCTTGAGCCGGATATGGGGATCCAGGGCTACTTTAGGCTTGGTGCCTGAAGCTGCTTTGTAGTTAGAAGCTGAAGCAGGTGCTGAAAAATCAAAACCAAATATTAATGGGGAAGCATTTGGGTAGAGGTGTCTGCAAAGCAAAACTCTGGTCTCTTGTTGCATGAAATATAAAGTGTGTGCAGCAGGGCAAAAATCCAAGTCCAGGATTTRCTAAAACCAGCTCTGGAAGGCTGAACTAGGCCTCTCTTGGAAAGACTGGATACTGGGGGAAATCCTTCTGAAACTGGGCTTCTGCATGGTTTAAAGTGAGATGTTTCATGCAGGGACAAAGGACTGCAAAAAACTTCCAACACTTCGGAAATTTCCAATCACAGAGTTTTGTGGAGTCTTGGAGTTATGGTGAACTGTGAGAAAAAAAAATTGAAATCTGCCTGGTCTTTGTCTACACTCTGATTAAACAAAACAGAAAGAATTCCTGACACCCATGGGAATGAACAGATTAAAACTGATGTGGAAAAGCAGCACTCTGAGATTTTTTTCCCTCCCCAAGACTGCAAAAAGCCTTGAACCTTTTTCCCCTCAGCTGGGCAGGCAGCGTTTTGGGTAGAAGGAGCCACATGTGCTGTGAGGCAGGCACAGAGGCAGAGAGAGGCAGAGGCAGCAGCTGCTGAACTGGTGGAAAGCTGTCATGAGCTGGAGGATCCAGCTGCCAACAGCTGGCTCAGCAYTGCCAGCACAGCTAAAAGGTCCAGAGCACAAAAGTCCAGTCCTGCCCCTCCATCCCTGGAGGGAACCCCACCTTTTCCATTATGATTAACCCTTGCCTGTAAGGAACATGATACCTCCTGGGAAGAGGGCTGCAGGAGGTGTTACTGCTCCTGAAGAACCCAACCAGACTCCAGAAGGGTGCAGGGTGTCTGTGCCTGCCCCTGCCCATCCTTATCCATCAGTCCAGGTGACAAGGTTCCTTCTGGTGCCAGTCATGAGATTTGCCCAGGGAGCAATTCCTGTTGCTGCTTGGGTCTGGATAACATCACAGGGAGCTCTGTTTTKCCAAGTCCCACAGCTCCTCTGGAATCCCTGCAGCATTTCTCCCTCACCTCACCCTCTGGCCATCGGGGCAGGGCCCAGGTGCCAGGAGAAGGCAGTGAGTAGCAGAGGAGCTGCATAATCCTCCTAATCCAGGCCTCCATCTGCTCTGCTAAGGCCAGCAGCTGGGAAGCAGCAAGAGGCAGCAAATGGGTTTGCTGGATCAGCCACCAGCACTTCCCTCTCCAAGTTCAAGGGCAGAGCCATTACCCTTGGAGCCATGGCTAATCAGGATTAGCTCCCTGTGCCTTTGCTGTCAGCTCTGGACACAGCCAYATCCAGGGCATCCATCAGGCACCCAGAGAGAGGCACTGCCTGGCCCAGGCTCCCAGCCTGGCTGTTCTTTCAGAGCCACTTGTCTGTCTCCATGGATGAGAACACTGACACAAAGCCTCCTTGGCATCCCACGTTCAAATCCTGGAGTGATCAAATCCCCAGCTAAGCCAGGCCCTGGGTGGGTCACTGCTGGTACTGGGTTGCTCTGTCCCCATCACCAGGACTTGTTGTCCATGGTGGCCACCTGAGAGTGTCCCTGGCACCTGCAGGGTGCTCAGGGAGGGAGGACAGAGCTCATCCCCATCCCAGGGCCTCTCCAGGGCAGCGTGGAAGGCAGAGCTGAAGCTGCTGAGCTTGCCCAAGGTGAGCCAGGCATCCCTGGGAGCAGCTGCTCCATCTCCTGCTGGTCCCTGGGATGGACTAAACACAGTTTAGCTCCAGGGCTTGCTCCTGGCCTTCCAGAGGGGAATTGCAGCAAGGCACAGGGATTTGTAAGCAGAGCCAATGTCCCAGGGAAGGAAGGGCTGCAAGAATGGTGGGCAGCACTTGTTCAGGATTTGTTGGGAAAGTCCATCTTTCCCTCAGGGCAGGAGTAACCTTCCTCTCCCAGGGGTATGGGGTACCTTGTGGAGGTTGTCTCCCTGGGCTCTGGGGATTATTGAGGTTTCCTCAATAGCATTAAGGGATTTGAGAAGCTGCAGGGTGATTCAGGTTCAACCCCCATTGCTGCCACACTGTTGGATGAACAGAGTGGTTCTCTCCACAAAAGGTAAGAGCTCAGGAGACCCAGAGCATAGAGATGAAACATAGAATGGAAAAATAAGCAAAAACTGAAGCTTGGATGTAGAAAGAAATCTGATTTATTTAACATCTCTAAGCCATTTCCCAGTTTGGCCAATTGAGGGCATCCTCAAAACCTGATCAGAGCCCAGGGTTGCGTGTACATCCCAACCTCACTGCTTTTATGCTGTGTGTCCAAGTCCTCCCATTCCCCCCAGAAGGGAATGTGGCCTGTGGAGAACCTGCTGCATGTCTGAGGTGGGCAAAGCCACTGCTGCAAGTGAACCACAGGCTGAGAGTGGAGGAATTTGTGTTCTTGAATACCTCAGTCCTTGAATGCCTTAGTAAAGAGTTTTGCTACTATGGGCAAACATGGATCTAATTACTACTGACTGAGTAAACCAAGCTGCTGCCTGCCCTCTCTCTGAGCAGGCTGAGTGTCACTATCATCCCATTAAACTCCACTCCAGCAGTAGAAACGCTGATAAAAAATGTGGTGATAGGACAAGAGGAATGGCTTTGCACTGCCAGAGGGCAGGGATGGATGGGATATTGGGAATGAGGAATTGTTCCCTGGCAGGGTGGGCAGGCCCTGGCACAGGGTGCCCAGAGCAGCTGGGGCTGCCCCTGGATCCCYGGCAGTGCCCAAGGCCAGGCTGGACAGGGTTTGGAGCACTCTGGTGTAGTGGGAGGTGTCGCTGCCATGGCAGGGGTGGGATGTTATGGGCTTTAAAGTCCCTTCCAAGGCAATCCCTTCTGTGATTCTGTGATTCTGTAATTTCCTCAGCTCTGAGAAGCCACAGCTGTTTGTCACCCACACAAAGGGAATGGTTGAGCAGKACTCACCTGAGACTGTGAGCTCTGGTGGGCAAATGTCTGGAGACAAAGAAGGCACAGGAAAAGGATTTTCACGTCTATTCTAGAAAAACAAGACAAAATGGCACAGACAGTTGCTAAGGAGAATCTGTTGGTGTAAATAATGAGCAGGAGATCGAGTTCAAGGCAGAGCCATGAGGGCATCACATCCATCCCTTGTGCAGGGGGGGGTAAAGAGATTCCAGGGGTTTCTCTGGGGGCACCTGGCACAGGCTGAGCCATCCCAAACCCTCTGGTCACACACAAACAGTTCTGTCCTTTCTGTAACTGTGCTTGAGTGCTGGGGCTGGTTTTGACCTTGCATGGTTTCTCCACAGAGGTTCTCCCTGAAGYTCTGCATCCAATCCAGCAGGGAGGTCCCAAGCCTGACCACAGCCAGGTGTAATATTTAGCCCAAACCTATAATTATCCCAGTGAGCAGGGCAGGAACCAGAGATCAGTTCACACCCTTTCTTGTGTGCAATGTCATGGCTGAAAGCACAAGGAAGAGGGAAAAATAATCTGAGGGTGAGCACCACCAAGAGAGCTGTGACACAGCTGGGGACTTGGGTGCCAAGAGGGCACAGGACTGGTGTAAGGACATACAGACAGGCAGCACCTGCATGGGCACTCTTTCCCTCGTATAGAAGTCCAGACCTCATTAGAAGTTCCATCTTTCAGCAGCAAAGTGAGGAAAGGAGCCATTTCTGTCCAGCCAGTGGTGGGAWTTGATACAAGTGCACAGCATCACACGAGCTGGGGGTGAGGGGTCCAACCATAGCACCAGCCACAGCTCCAGGGGCTCTGGTGCCTTTCTAGGGCACATCTCCAGCCTGGTGCACCCAAAGGCAGCACATAGGTGACATTCATGAGTCTGTGTCCCCACAGGTCTGGAAAGCAAGGTGTTCTGTGAATGGTCTTCTACRACAGGAACATCCAGCCAGCCCCTTTTGAAGGAAATTTGTGTGGAAGAGAGCAGAAAGGGCACCCAGCATGGCACCAGTCCAGAAGGGGAGTGACAAATGCACAGAATGGAGCTGCAGACCCTGAGGGTTCTGTGGTTAAACCCTGTCCAGCCATTCACAGCTCGAGCACTTCTCTGCAAATACAAAGTGGAGCTTGGCTTTGCAGCAGGAATGAGTCTGGCTTATCATTAGAGCAGTCAGGAGCAGGAATGGGCTGTGCAGGAATGCTGGGGATTCATCCTCATCAGAGGGCTTGAAGAATAAAGAGTTGTGCCTGCCTTTGGCTAGGAGCCTAGATCAAACTGACTCCAGAGATCCCTTCCAGCCCTATGACTGGTGCTGAATGAGATGCAGGTTGCTATCCACAGAAGGGCTTTGTTTTTTTTTAAACCTGAGACTCTTAAAACAGGTCTGAATGCAGGCCCTGGAGATGAAACTCCTGTCATTACCTCCACAGATCCATCTCTGTCTCAAACCCAAGAGAGAAGAAATTATTTCAGATTTAAAACATCTGCCTGCAGGTAAATACATCAACAGCACAGACTTCCCACTGGATTTCCAGAAGTACTCTAAGGGACTCCCTAAAGAAGAGTTCTCTGATCAAGGAAAGATCCCAGGACTGGTATCTATCTCCAGGACTGGTATCATATCTCTTTAGAGATGAATTTCCACCTACCTCTGGGGACCTCACGTGGACCTTCAGCCTGCAGGAGCTCAGGCCATTTCCCAGAGCCTTTGGAGGAGGGGATGGGCTGTTGCTGTGCACTGACAGGCCAGGATGTAACCGTCCCCTCCCAGGGATAAAGGCCACTTCTGTGCTTCCCTCGTGTCTTCAACAAACAACAAACACACAACAGCTGATTAACCAAACAAAAGGCACAAATTTGCAGAGCTCCCGTGCTTGTGGTTCTGTCTCCAGGATAACCTCACCTAAGCCTGAGCAGCCTGCACCAGTGCAGCTGGATCTCCACCAGCTGCATTCCATTGAATCCTGGGATGGTTAAGGTTGGGAAAGACCCCTCAGATCATTGAGTTCCACCGTTTCCTGGGTGGAGGTGGCTAAGGCCACCATTGACCCATGTCCCCAGGTGCCACATCTCCATGGCTTTTGAACACTTCTAGGTGATTCCACCACTCTCCTGGGCAGCCTGTGCAGGGGACCCTTTCCATGAAGAAGTTTTTCCTAATATCCAATCTAAACATCCCCTGGCACTACTTGAGGCTGTTTCCTCTTGTCCTGTCACTTGTTAATTGGGAAAAAAGCCCAATCCCCACCTGGCTCCACCCYCTTGTACAGATCCATAAGGTCKCTCTTGAGTCTCCTTTTTTCCCCTTTTTTAACTTCAGTTCTATTTCAAAGCTCTGCTGGGCAGSAGATACTCATGAGGCCCAGAAGTTTGGGAAGGTCTGGATTACACTTCAGGATGATCCATGCCTTCAAGGTTTCCTGATGTGACCACCTTAAAGAATCATTTAGGGCCAATAGTGCCCTTGAAGCCAAACCTTGGTATGAAGTGTTCTGCCTAAGACTCAGCAGCCCCTGATGATGACAGGAAATACTTTCTATGCCTACCTGAATTTGGCTTTTTCAATTATTTTTCTGGCCTCCTCATGTGTGCTGCCCACCAGAGAATCTCTGTTGATAGCAATGAGCTGGTCTCCAGGTCGGAGCCGACCATCCTAAACAAACAGGGGGAAAGACACAGCAATGAGAAGGGACATCTCTGCCCAAAGCCTTCTCCTGCAACACAAATCCTCATTAGTCCATGCAATTATCCATCTACTCCTAGAAAAGCTGCTTCAGAACAGCCACAGCCTCTAGGAAAGGTGCCCATGGCAGAGCTCCTGAGGGTCTCCACACCGACTTACTTTGTAACAGTCCCCATCTGGCAAAAGCTCTTGGACATAAATCATGGGCCCGTCAGGCCTGTTGGATCCACCACTGATGGTCAGCCCCAAGCCAGAGGAGTTTGCTACAGAAATGCTCTGGATTCCTGAGTCAATGGAGTAGCTGCAAGGGAGAGAAGTCAGCAGGTGACTCAAGGTGATCTGGGTTATCTTCTCCTAGCACTGAACAAACTGCCTGGATTTATTTCCATGTGTGATCCTTCTAYCTTCTCCCAGCCTTTTATTTGCATCCTTTCTTCCACCCACTGTTGGAAAGGGGAAGTGAGGCCTCCTGTTCTTTGGCAGACATTGTTCAGTGTTGTTAAAGTGACTGCTTCCCCTAATCCCCAATAGGAGAATACTTGTTTAGAGAAGAAACTAAAGATTTAACCAGAATAGATTTAGCATTCCTGGTTTTATAGGCAAAAGCACACAAATGATCAACATGTTGTTGCTTGAATCCAACTAAATCACCAGACAGCAATTTAYAGATGGATCAGCTATCAAGCAGTTCTTAGGAAACATCAAAGTGACGCTCAGGATACACAGCTGGGTGTGTCTTAACCTGGATTTGGACCCAAAATCATGCAAAATGYCCTAAGAAATGGGCATCCTTTTCAGCAACACCCACCACAATGTGAGCTGCTGCTGTGGCAGGTGGCTTGCTCAGGATGGAAAGGAGCAGCAAACAGGCTGGAGCCTTCCCTCCAAGAGCTGCTGGACAGGACTCAACAGGCCACCAAGGCCCAGCCACAGCAGTGGCYCTGTGCCAGCAGGGAGGTCTGGCAGTGGCAGAGCTGTGGCAGCAGAGATTTCACTGAGCTCCCATGGGCAGCACTGCAGCAGGGGGGATTGGGAAAGACTTGGTGGTGCATGAGGAGCAGCAAGCCTTTTCCTCCAAATGGGATGGGTGCAGCTGGCTTTTTGCTTTTCAGTTTATTTCCACAGCAGCCACTGCCCAAAGAGTCTGCACGGGCTCCTCGTGTTACAACTTCAGGCACAACAGCAGCTGAGCACCCCATGCCCCACAGTGACACCAGCACAGGTTCCCAAGCAATGCCATCCCTGGTGGTCACACACCCCAGGGGAAGGGGTGCATGGGCCATAGTCTTATGAAAAAACATTGCTTTAAGGTGAATGATCTTAGGGAAATGAAATCATGAAGTCAGCATTGAAATGCTCTGATCAGCCCAGAATCTCAGGCACTGACTGTGGTGAGATTGCATTGCATCCAGCTCCCACATCTCACTGGAGGGGCAGGACCTCAGGTGATGCCACAATGAGAAGTCACAGCCTGGGGACAACCTGTGGTGAGCAGAAGGGGTGGCAGCCACATGCATGAAAAGACTCATGGCCCAAATTACATCTCACAGCTGACCACCAATGCTCAGGTGAAAGCAGTGGTCTGTGATTCCAGGGGAAAACCTCTGGGGCCTGGTAGCAGCATGGAGACAAGCAGAACATGGCACAGCATGGTGAGGAGGTCACCAAGACAGGCCCCTCTAGCCTCAATATCCATTTTCCTGCCCACGATGGGGTGGTTGGAATGAGATGATCTCTGAGGTTCCATCCCACCCAACCCATTCTGGATTCTACACCTCAGCCTGGAGGGAATTAACAGCACAGTGAGGACGGCTTGAACAAAGCAGCTGCCAAGTAGATGATGTGGTGTCTCCTCTGTGTGGGTCTCTCACTCCATGCAAGCAGCTTAAACCTCTGGTGCCAAATATTTGTCCTCTGCAAATCCCTAATAAGCTGGTATTTAGCAAGAGGATTTACTGGTTCTGCAGTGAGGGCTGATTCTCTTTACCAGTGCCTTGGCTTGTTTGTGCTGGCAAAGGAGGGGAGCTGGGAGCCCTGGGGACAAATGGTCCCCATTCCATGACTGTGAACAGCCCCCGAGCTGTCCCTCTGGAGACGGGCCCTGGAGACRAAACCGCAGAAAAACCAGCTCGGCCTGTCCAAACCTCTGACCCTGCGGGACGTGCCAGGGCAGATGGCCACTGGAAACACACTCTGGGAGATGCTCTGGCCACCAAAGGATGAGGTGACTGCAGGCTGATGATCCCAAAGCAAAGGGCATCAGGGATGTTTGCATGGAGAGGTGCTGGTGCTCTTGGAGCATGGGGTCAAAGTGCCAGGAGCAGGGCAAGAGGAGACAAGCTCCAAAAACCCCTCCTGAAAGCAGCACCAGATTTGCAGGAACACTGCTCATGGTTTACAAGGTGATGTGCAGGGCCCCTCAGCTGGCTGTAAACCATGGCCTCTCCCTGGGATTCAGAGGGGAGGAAGAATGTGGAAACCCAGAGCACAGGGAATATTTCTCTGTCTGCTCTGGGGTGCCCTGACCCCAGGGGAGCTCTGACTCTGACCCTCATCCATGGAGAAAGTTTCTCAGACTTCAAGATAGACTGGAATCCACCAAAGTGTGAAACAGATTGTAGAGAGTAGTGTAGRTGTATCAMTGGRTGAGAAATTTAGGTTTTGGGATTTTTAGTGTGTTGTGGATGGAAGCAAGATGGAGGGCACAGGGTGTCATCCTGGGTTTCTTCATGCTTCTTCTTCCTCCTTCTTCATGAGTTTGGGTGGCATTTTGTAATTGGGCAGAAAAGYCCCATTGTGGGCTCTTTGGGATCAGTTATTAGGTTAAAAGGTAAAATAATCTAGGTGTTAATTGGATAGTTTAGTCTTAAAAGACCTTGTAAMAAGAGACTGTTGGCCATTTTGTGCCTTCTAATGAAAAGCTGCCAAACCCACAGTAATGAGACTGTTTTACTGATAAGAAATAATAAACACTTGAATTTGTATCTCAAGTGCCTTCAGTCCAGACTCAGAAAAACTGACGACTAGAACCCCCACAGAAGAGGAGCTGCTGCATGGTGCAGACATATTGATTGTCTCAACTGGGAACCTTTTCACCTCCATTGGAACAAACTTCCCAGGAACAGCMAAGATGCCACCACCACATCCAGAAGATGCCGTGGCCTCTGAACCGTTGTGGTGATAGAAGAGTCGAGAGGTCATAAGGATGAACAAAGCTGTTCAACAAGCACTGGAATTCTGTACTGGGTGTAYCCCTCTGACATTTGGTGGTGTCCTGCTGCCCTGGGGGGCCGGGCTGGGGGGATGTGTACGTACTGTGCGTGAGGAGCGTGCGCCAGGCTCCCCAGGACGGGGCCGTGCGAGTTGGCAGGGCTCAGCAGCAGCGGGCTCTGCGAGCGCGACGAYGAGCCCGAGGAGGTGCTCTCCAGGTATCGACCTGAACACCAAAGGCACAGTCAGSCCAGGGCACACAGACGCTCCAGCATCACCCTCCCCCCTGCTCTGCTGCTGGGAGAYGATGCTGCACTCCTGGATTTCTGGGGAAAGCCAAATGGTGGTTAAAGACATCAGGATAGGGCTGAAGGAGAGGAAACATTCAGCCTCCTTGGCACAATTCCAGCGTGGGACTGCCAACCCTACACACCTCTGCCACAGGGGAAGGGCCAGCAGCTGTCTGGTGGGATGCCAAGCTGTAGGGAGAGCTTTMTTCCCCAGGCACACATGGCTTTTTGTGCTGGCATCTTCCTTAGGTCAACCTTGTTGCCTCTCATTAAACATTTCCCATTTGCAAATGAAAAATAAAGTAATGATCTTTAAATGAATTATTGCTGAAATGCCTTGAAATCCAGAGCAAAAATGTATARCTGCATTTACTGATGGAGTCACCTGCCCAGCACACGAGTTAGGCAGAATCTGGGGATCAGGGGAGTGGTTATGACTCAATTAAAGCCTCCCTCGATCACCCCGTGGCAGCACTGGCCACGCTCTTGCATGCACTAAGGGTCTGCAACAAGGACAASCTTTTCAAACCTCCACCCCAACAGCTACTCAAATTCAACCACAGCCCCTTCAGAATGACACTGGGATAAAGGAAACTCTCTCTGCAGAGAGAGGGGCTTTGAGGTCCCTGCTGAGCTACTCACTGCCGCCGTGCAGGACCGGCGAGCTCCGCGCTGAGCCCGTGTTGCTCTGGGAGCCAAACTTCTCCAGCAGCTCCGAGAACTCTCTCCTGCAAACAAAACCATGGGGCAGTCAGCTGCTGCTCAGAACTCCCCCCACATGATTATATGGCAAGAGAGCCCCTGATGGCAGGGACTGGGTACCAAGGCTGCGGGGCTGGTGCTCTCCAGCTGTGGGAGCAGACAAAGCTTCCTCCTGCACAAGGGGACCACCCTGCTTTCAARAGCTTGTGCAAGGCTTCAGGTCTATAATCAATGCCACGGCAGTGCAGCTTTCCTGTGATGGGCTGGAGCTCCAGAGTGCTCCTTCCCTGCCCTGGAGTGTGTTCAGGGCAAGAGGAGCTGGGAAGGGTCATATTCTTAAAGATCTTTTCCAATCTTTATGATCCTATGATTTTGTGGATAGGTTCTGTACTGAGAACTGTCATTCCTGAGAGAGGGCAGATGAGCACTGGAGCCCTGCCTTGCATCCTGCCTTGCACCCCGCCTCATGGACCCTCCTGGGAATGTTTTCACCCCAACTATAAGGCTCAAAGGTTTTGCAAACACACCACACAAATTAAACCCTGCCAGAAGGAGTTGTAACTCTGCAAACATAACCCAAAAATTCTTGGCCTATTTGTGACTCCTTCTAGGACAGTTAAATATTCTGTTTTTCTTCCTCTTTTCTGGACAGAAAGCAGATCCTGTAGCTCTTGCTGGAGTAAAGAGGGAGATGGCTTYTGAGGCACCTGCAGAAGCATCAGCCCGCTCTCCCAACCCATCCATGATGATGCTCTCCATGAACATCACAAGCTATACCCTTGGAGCATGACACCTCAGCAAAGACCTGCATGCACTCTCATCCCCAAAATCCCCTGAAAAGTGATCTCCACGCCCAGGCACCAGACACTTTGTTCCAAGCTGAGTTTGACCACTGTGTGTTGAGCCCTTGATGAGCTGGAAGTCCCTGTACACCACAGGTGATTTTCTTCATGACCTTTTTTTGTGTTTTGGAACTTAAGAACTACCATCGTCCACTACATTTACCACAAGAACTACATTTACCAGCTCCTGCCTCATCTTTTTAACCTTTCTTTGAGTTGCTGTGAGCCCCTGACATCCTTTCMGGTGAGGAGGCATGGAAAGGAATCACACCTTCCTTGTGCTCATGTTCAGCAGCCTTCTGATCCAGCCCTGCCACGCTACTCTCATGCTGTCCCTCTGCAATGAGGGCTGTTTTCTCCCTTTATAACCCAACCCCACCTGAAGGATCCGACCTTTTGGCAGAGAGATCCTCAAGGATGACTAATTTCTTACACATGCCAGTTAATAAGCATCCAGGCAGTGGGGCAGACCCTGAAAATGTTGTTTCAGTGGCCACAGTAACACCATTAGATGTCGTCTTTGAAGGCAGGAGGGAATCCCCATGGGAAGGAGCCTTCCTGATGCCATAGCCCCAGGAAAAGCCTGGTTATGAGTGGCTCCCTCTCAGGCTTGACAGTCAGACAAGCTCCAGAGGTGAACCTGAAGGAACCCAGCCACAGCAAAGTTCCCTGAGCGAGGAGACTGCTGTGACACACTCGCAGACGCTGCGTCATCTGCGTTCCTCACCAGGACAGATGTTGGGTGTTATTGGCTAGATTAGAGTCAACAATATTAAATGATGAATGAATCATCAGCTCCTCAGGTTCCTGCTGGAAATGCTCTCAGTAATTTACATCTTCCCAGTCACAACCAGCTCATTAACAAACTTCAAAGACCAGCGCAGGCCTTATCTAATATTGCCATCAAATTTATGCCTTATTCATTCCATTTAATGCTAATTTAAAACCCAAGTGTCACACAATGCTCAGTGACATGCCTTGRTGAATCCCAATATTTGCATCCATACTATTGTCTTTATCAACCAAACCCATGACCTTAAAAAAGGACCACGATTTTGTTCAGAMACCCCAAGTCCCACAGAGCTCTTTTGGCTTTCACCTCTTGGGCACAAACTTCCCAGGAACAGCCAAGATGCCACCAGGACACCCAGAAGGTGCTGTGTCCTCCCAGCCATGGTGGTGATAAAACAGTAAGGAGGACAAGAGGGTGATCAAAGCCATTCTCCAAGCACTGGGATTCTTTATTGGAWCTACCCCTCAGACAGTGGCAGGCATTTTTGGTGGCCCACCAAGGGACAGCTGTGTGTGACCTGCACTTGCTGTGCATGAGGAGAAGGCAATTTCATAATATAAGGCACCAAAATATGTAAATTATTAGGAAAATTTCTCCACTGAAAGGATGTAAGGAACTGGAACAGGCTGCCCAGGGAAGTGGTGGAATCACTAGAAGTRTTCAAAAACCATGTGGATGTGACACTTGAGGACATGGTTTAACTGGCCTTGGCAGTGGTAGGTTAAGGGTTGGAYTCGAGGGTCTCAGAGAGTTTTCCAACCTAAATGATTCCACAAGCTCTGGGAAAGCACAAGGACAAGTCAGCCCCTGGTTTGCTGATCCCTGAGCTGAGCCTCGGGTGGATCTCAGCAGAGCTATTCCAGTTTCCCAGTAAAGCCTCTGTGTTTCTGCAGCTGATTCACACCAGYTTCACTGGCAGCTCCCACAGCCACGGCCTTACCCCTCCCTGACCCCTGCAGGGGCAGGTCCAACACGCTGCCATCTCACAGATTATCCCCAGCGGTTACCAAGCCACCAGCTTAGGTTTTGTTTTGGGCTGGGTATTTCTGTGGTCATCTATTGTTCCATTTTCCTCAGATAATAATCCAGCAGAGCACAGAGGAGGTTATAAACGCCAAACAATGGCTGAAATACTCTTAGTCAATGCAAATGCAACTGGTGCAGCAGCTCTGTGACCCTGCAAACCCCGTCACCAACACGTGCTGCCAAACTCTGTCATAAGTGAGGACATGCACGGGCTCAGAACTCCTTGTTGTTGTTGTTTATTTTGCGTCCTGAAATTCATCCACAAAGGAGGTTTATCATTATTTTCTCAGGAGCCTGAATGAGCTGTGGGACTGGGTCCAGCCCAGGACAATGKGACCAAATGCCACCGTCCCAGCTCCTGCTTTGTTGGTCACTCCTGCCAGCCCCAGTTCCACCAGGGACACAAACACATGACTAACTTGAGGCACACATTTATCCCAGCAGAAAGTAAAGCACTTTCTGGTGCCAGTCTCGTGGGAATTAATTTTGTGCTCAGTGCTGTGTTTGGAGGAGCTGGACGGGGCAGACAATGCCCAAACATTGCGGATTAATGAACGAGCACACTGAAGGAATGCCAGCAGGCCTTGCTTTGTGCTTTCAGACACCAAGAAGCTTCAGAAGATGTCTTTAATATTTAAAATTTGACCCTTACTAAAACATTGTGAATTGTCAGGTGCCTGCAGGACTAAAATGCCCAGCTTGATTAAAAAACAACAACCATGGCGTTGTATGAGGTGGAAAGTTCATTTTAACAAGCTCTTCTCCAGTTTKTTTTCATTAGGATGCAAACATTTGAGGTCTGGAGGATGCTTGCCATAGAGCTTGGCCCTGCACAGCCTTCAGCCAGCCCCAGGGTGGGATGGGGGGTCTGCCAGCAGCAGCCAGCTCCAGGATGACTTTGCTACAGATTAAGCAGCAGGGGGTCAATCTCCCTGCAGAAAATTGTTATTTTATCTCATAATGCCTCTTTGTGCTGCCCTTTTGTTCCTGGAAGAACAAAGGGTGAATCCTACATCAAAGGTTACACAGCGTCTGGAAACCTCAGCCCTGCACCACAGCTGGGAGAGAAAGTGGAGCCTGTGACATCAGAAATTACTGGTTTGTCTCAAAAAAAAAAAACAAACCTGCAGGTGAGTGGGAGCCATGAACCCAGAGCACTCCAACAGCGTCACAAAGGCAGATTTTCTCACACAGCTCCAGTGGAATTAGGGCACCCCCAGCCAGCCTGGAGCTGACASCCAGGTGTGGGGAGGTCACACCCTGGAGGGGAGGGATGGGGCATCCAGAGGGACCTGGGCAGCCTGGAGAGGGGGAACCATGCAAAACTCATAAAGCAAAACTCATAAAGCACAACCTGTGCAAAACTCATAAAGCACAACAAGGCCAAGTGCTGGGTCAGGGCAGTTCCAAGCCCCAGTCCAGGCTGGGCCGAGAAGGAATCAAAAGCAGCCCTGGGGAAGGATTTGGGGTGCTGGAGGGTGACAGCTGGACCTGCCCTGGCTGGGAGCAYCCAGAAACCCCCCTGGGCTGGCCTGGGCCCTGCTATGGGCAGCAGTGGGGGGGATTCTGCCTCCCCAGGTGAGACCCCAGCTGCAGAGCTGCCCCAGCCCTGGGGCCAACAGCAGCAGGACCTGGAGCTGCTGCAGAGAGTCCAGGGGAGCCCATGGAGATGCCCCAAGGGCTGGAGCCCCTCTGGAGCCAGGCTGGGAGAGCTGGGGGTGCTCACCTGGACAGGAGAAGGCTCCAGGGACACCTCAGAGCCCCTGCCAGGGCCT
>JACDOX010000173.1:869124-880740 GCA_014549065.1 Cardinalis cardinalis
AGGGTGGGCAGGCCCTGGCACAGGGTGCCCAGAGCAGCTGGGGCTGCCCCTGGATCCCTGGCAGTGCCCAAGGCCAGGCTGGGCAGGGCTGGGAGCAGCCTGGGACAGTGGGAGGTGTCCCTGCCATGGCAGGGGTGGGATGGGATGAGATTTGAGACCCTCTCCAACCCAAACMATCCAATGCCTTCCCTCTCTGTGGGTGGGATGGAAGCAGTGCCAGGCACAGGTGCAGCTCACTGCTCTGGGGAAGGCTGGCTGCTTGCCCCAAAGCCCAGCCTTTGTCCCTGGCACACCCAGCCCCAGCCCTCCCTGCCAGCTTAGCACCGAATGCTCAGAGGAGCAGAGCCATGGGCTGAGCTGCCACTGTCACACGCAGGGCTGGCAGGGCAGGAGGGACCATCCTGCATCTACACCAGGCCAGGCACCAGCTCCTGCCACAGCCCTCTGCTGGGAGAAACAGGGTGGGCACAGTGGCCTGGGAGCTGATTCTGCCCCTTTGCTGGGCCTGGGRKCAGTTCTGGGCCCCTCACAAGACAGACACTGAGGGGCTGGAGGGGTCCAGAGCAGGGAACAGAGCTGGGAAGGGGCTGGAGCACCAGGAGGGGCTGAGGGAGCTGGGAAGGGGCTCAGCCTGGAGCAAAGGAGGCTCAGGGGGGCCCTTGTGGCTCTGCACAGCTCCTGACAGGAGGGGACAGCCGGGGGGGYCGGGCTSTGCTCCAGGGAACAGGGACAGGACAAAGGGGAACGGCCCCAGGCTGTGCCAGGGGAGGTCAGGYTGGACACCAAGATGAATTTCTCCATGCAAAAGGTGTTCAGGCCTTGGAAGGGGCTGCCCAGAGCAATGGTGGKGTYYCCACCCCTGGAGGTGCCCAAGGAACAGCTGGGCATGGCACTCCATGCTCTGGGCTGGGACATCAGTCAGGGGCTGGGCTCAGAGATCTTCCCCACCCTCAGAGATGCTGTGAGCCTGATCCTGCTCCATACTGCATGCACTCACAGAGAAGTGCTGCTCCTGTGAGCCCTGCTAATCCACCAGCCCCTGTTCCTGGCATGCTGGGGATGCATCTCCTGTGGGGACACAAAATTCAGTATTTGATCCTGCCAGRACCCAGAGGTGCAGCACAACCTGGCTCCTCCCAGTGATAAACCTGACAGACCAGGCCCATATCTGTGCAACGCAGAGAAACAAGGAACTATTGTGACTTTCAGGCTGAGAATGAATAAACAATAATTATGACTATGCAATAAAATTATCCTCATTAGCTGAAGGTGAGCACAGACGAAAATCAGATTTAAGCATCACCTAAACCTGGTGAGTCCAGCTCCAAATCTGAATCCTCTGCTTCAAGCCCTGGCGTTACTGCTGCTCTCTGCAGCCCAGCTGATGCGACAGGCCCCAAACATGCATCTGATACATGCCAGAGACTGAGTTCCATGAAAAGCACAGGTAATTTGGGCCTATAATTAACTCCAGAGACAAATAATAGCGTTTATGACTYAAATTCACCCGAGGGCAACCACAACAAAATGCTACTCAGCTGAGTCATTGGGAAAATTGGCAGGAGGGTTGGATCCAAACCCAGAGCCATGATGTTCCCTCCTCCAGAGTGCTCTGAGCGTTCTGGGTGAGGAAGGATCTGAAAATAAACTGAATTTTCTCTGCCCCGTGTCCTCCTCAGCTTTCAGGTCTCATGGGGTGCTTTGCTGGGCAGTGGGAAGGGGGGAAGCTGCCCAAAACTCGTGGCATGGCACCTCCCCAGGCATCACCCCAGAGYTGATGGCCCTTTCCACCAGGCTGGCTGCTCACYCTGCTCAAGGACAGACTTAAAAGAYAGCAGGGCATCAATGAAAGACAGAATGAAGTGGGAAACAAAAAAGTGGAGAGCAAACAAATCCTTCCCCATGTTCCCACAGCCCTTAATCCTGGAGATATGTATTCGTGTATTAAACAGTTTGCGAGATGATTATGTAAGTGAAATCTCCACAAATCTTTTGGAAAAAGGAATAAATAAACTGATTACTTCTCCCCTCTCCCTCTGGCTAACCTTTTGCAGATTTAACAGATAACCAACAGTGAACAGAGGCCAAATAAATCGCTTAAAGTTCCATTGCCCTGCCGGCCTGCCCCAGCTCCCCGCAGGGCTCGGGGGGAGCCGGAGCCACGCCTGCTCCAGGAAACATCTGCTGCAATTCGGGATGCTGGGAGCGGCAGAACAGCCAGGAACAGAGCGTGGCGGAGGCAGAAAACCTCAGCTGGGGGCTGTGGCTGAGAAATCAAGTGTTTCAGAGCAAGTCGTGCTGCTGCTGGACGCAGGGATGCCAGCAGGGATCCGACCCTCCCGCTGGGACAGTGTGAGATGCCACTGCCCACCAAGGGGACTGCTGTGATCCACAGCTGCATCCTCAGCACCCCCACTTGGAGCAGAGGATCCCTGCTGACCTACTTGCTTCACCCAGCACTTCCTCAGCGCTGCTGAAGGACTTGCACTCAATGTAATAACAGGAGATGCCATTTCCCCTGGAAGAGGGTGGCTAAAAGCAGCCCGTCATTAATAGCAAATAATTCTTCCAGCAGTSTATTGCTGTGTCAGAATCAGTCTCACGCCTGTCATTAGAGCACTCTCACTGCTGTGCCAAGGCAGGAAGGCTGCACAGCAGCTGATGGATAAGGAATGCATCCATCATTAATCATCCATCATCTCCACACTAACGGGATCTGGGTGTGCTCAGCAGGGACTCTGGCCTGAGGCACCCAGGGGCAGAGCACAGCCTGCCCACAGCCACCCTCTGCCAAATCCCACCCTCGTTCCTCTGCTTCCTGCAGCTCCTGTCAAKGGAGAGGATCTGCCAGCACATTGTGCCAGATCTCCTGTGGGGTATCAGCAAAGACCCCRCTAATCCATACCTGGGTTCCCACAGCTCTTCCCTCTCTTACCATTGTCCTACACAGCTTAAACCCAGTCAAGACAAGACTGAACTCTTTCCTTCTCCTTCCAAAGCCTCTGAGTCTCTCCAGAGAGAGCAAGGTTTTCCAGGGAGCAACAAGRGGACAGGTTTCAGGGAGAAACTTCTCATCCTCCCTGAGAAGGAGRAAACCTCTGGGAAAGGAAGACCCTAACTCAGTGTGTCTGATACATGCCAGATGCTCACCCACGCTCAAGGACAGACATAAAAGATAGCAGGGCATCAATAAAAGACAAAACTAAGTGGGAAAAAAAAAGTGGAGAGCAGAAAAATCCTTCCCCATGTTCCCAGAAAGGAAAGGGAAGATCCTGCTGTGCCTGCACATCTGCGTCCAGAGCTCTGTGCAGGATGTGCTGAAATACCACAGAGCAGAGCTGAGGGAGCTRTGCCACCCTACAGCCAAGACTGAAGCAGCCCTGGCTCTCCCTGGGGAAGCACCTGTGGAAATCTGCTCAGTGCTGGAATGTCCCACAGACATGGGGACCTCACCCAGGCAGGGCTGGAGCTGGGAGCCACCAAGGGAAGCTTTGCTTCCTTCCATTACAGCTCCACTGCATTCCCACCAGTGCACAGTGACCAAGGACCCCTGGCCACCCCTGCCTTCCCCGTGGGCTTTGAGCCCCATTTGCCCCAAGGCTCTCCAGCTGTGGTGCCCAGGAGTGCCACAAGGTCCCTTCCCCGTGTCCCCTGACCTGGCGTCGTCATCGCGGGCGATCAGGAGCCGCATGTGGCTGGTGGCTGATGCYGTCCTCAGGATGTCCACGGCCCTGGAACACAAGCACAGGTCAGTCCCAGCTCCCAGCAGTGCTCCCCTGGCCTGACCCTGCTCGCCCCACAGCTGGCACAGACCCCTGACCTGGGCAAACCCTGCCAGCAGCCGAGCTCTGGCCGCRTGCCCTGTGCCCTGCCCTGGCAGCGAGGCCGAGGGCAGCCCAGCCATATCCTGGTTTTCCCACTTCTGCAGCAAGTGAGAAGTCCCTGACAGCAAAACCCAGAAGACAGCAGTGGTGGTGAGCAAGTCCCCCTGCACAGCCCATGGCAGGGGGCTGGAACAAGGTGCTCTTTAACATCCCTTCCAACCCACACCACTCCAGGATTCTGTAACCCCCAGCCTGGGGAAGCTCCCATCCCAGGGACAGCCTGGGTTAAAATTCCAGTACCCCTGGCAGGCAGGGCAGCTGCTGGGAGCCAGGCACAGCCTCCCTCAGCCACAGAGATGTCCTCATGGACAGCACCAAGCCCAGCTGCTCTGGGGCTTTGGCAGCAGGACCAGCTGCTCCCCATCCAGCCTYGGCACCTGGTGCAGGAATGCAGGGCAGGCAGTAGGAGAGCACAGGGTCCACGGGAAAGGAGAGCCCCAAAGTGTCCCTGCTCCCGTGGAGCTGTGGATGATTCTCCTGGTGGGAGCTGAGGGGCTGGGTCCAGGCTCAGGCACCACTGATCTGTGCTGGGAGCTGCAGGACGTGCTGGGAAGCTGCAGCAGATGGAGTGGAGGTGCCAGGAGCTGTTTCAAACCCAGCTCTTTGGGGAAATGTCTGAGCATCTCAGATACAATTTGGTCTCTCTGGTCTATTTTTATATTGAATCTTTCTGTCTGATAATTTCCAAGTTGGCTCTTGGGAACAGCACCCAGAATGATGCCCTGGTGTCCTCCACACAACCTACAGTTTAAGCCACTTCACAGAATCCCACAAAAGCAACAGGAATGGGAAATTTCCATTTGGACATGGTACCTCTCGCTTGTAACCCCAATTAGGGACTCTCCATTGACCTCCAGGATCTGGTCCCCTGGCTGCAGGCGCCCTAGAAAAGAAAACTCATGCATAGAAACTGTGGAAAATACAGCTTGAAGGGACTGGGAGAGGCTGGGCATTCCCCCTGTGCCCAGAGACAGGATGAAAAATGCATGGGCTGTTCCTGAGATGCTCGTCAGACCTGTTTTTCCAGATGTCCATAAATGAATTTCTGCAACCTCCCAGAACAGCCCGTGCCAAGGTCCCAGCACTTCCTCTGCTCTAGGAAGTTGCAAAAGTAAATGCTGAAAACTGCAATAAAGCTTTTGCTTAATTCACTTTGAGGTCAAGTGGTTCAGTTTGAGGTCAGGCAGAAAACCATGAGAGGCACTTCCACCTGTTCTGGATTTGCCTTTATTGGATGGAAAATGATGTAACAGCTGGGGAAAAAAAGATCTTTTTAGCTGAAGTTGTAAAAGGTGAGCTCTGCAGACCCCTAATACCTACTTATTTGAACATATTCAGAATTAAATCAGTGACACAGAGCAGAGCTGAGTTTGCAAAAGGATCTCTGGTCATTTTGGGGYCACAGGGAGGTGGGAAAGGATGGGAAAGCTCTTGTGTGGCAGAGATGGATCAGGCTCTACACACACAAAGCAATAGAACAGATGCTGAGGAGMCAGTCCAAAGCTGCTGTCAGATGTTAGAACAAATGCCACACCAAAAAAATACCCCCAACCACYGGAAAATCTCCAAGCAAGCACCCAAAATATCTAATAAGGGATGAAACAAATGTGTAGAATAAATGCCCTCAGTCTGGGCTGTTCTCAGACCTCATGGCACTCTGCCCCATGCTCCACTCACCATCTGCATAAGCAACACCCCCTGGAAGGATCCTCTTGACATAAACTCCATATTCTTCTCCAGTGAGCTCCTTGATGCCACCAATGACCTTGATGCCTGCAGGAAGAGCACAGCCCRTGGCACAAAGGCAGGAGAACCAGAGCTGGCACAGGCCAGGCCTGAGGGGTGCAGCCCCAACCCTAAATTCAYGGAGTCATGGAATGGTTTGGGTTGGAGGGACCTGACAGCCCATCCAGTGCCACCCCTGCCATGGCAGGGACATTCCTCCATCCCAGGTYRCTCCCAGCCCTGYCCAGCCTGGCCTTGGGCACTGCCAGGGATCCAGGGGCAGCCCCAGCTGCTCTGGGCACCCTGTGCCAGGGCCTGCCCACCCTGCCAGGGAACAATTCCTCATTCCCAATATCCCATCCATGCCTGCCCTCTGGCAGTGGGAGCCATTCCCTGGGTCCTGTCCCTCCATCCCTTGTCCCCAGTCCCTCTGCAGCTCTCCTGGAGCCCCTTCRGGCCCTGGCAGGGGCTCTGAGGTGTCCCTGGAGCCTTCTCCTGTCCAGGTGAGCACCCCCAGCTCTGCCAGCCTGGCTCCAGCCCTTGGGGCTCCCCTGGGCTCTCTCCAGCAGCTCCAAGTTCATCACTGATGAGATAGGATCTGCTCCTGCTGCAGATCAAATAAAATTCCTGGTGCCAAGTGTTTCCCACAGGAGATTCCTTCCCTGGGCACACCTGGACAYCCCCCAGGGATGGGGAGGTCTCTGCTCCCCTGGCAGGCCCCAGCAGCCCCTCAGCCCCTGGCACGATGGCAGAGCCACCCCCAGGAGTGGGCACTGGTGTCAGAGCTGGGGCAGGAGCAGGGAGGGGACCCCAGTTCCCTGTGTGACCCCCCTGGCACAGCCCAGCCCGGGTGCCCTGCAGCACCGTGGCACGGGGCTGCTGCTCCTCAGAGCCACCTCAGAGCCACCACGGGGGCTGCTGCTCCTCAGAGCCACCTCAGAGCTTCCTCAGAGCCTCCTCAGAGCCACCACGGGGGCTGCTGCTCCTCAGAGCCACCTCAGAGCACCACGGGCCTGTCCCTGTGCCCACCCTAAGCTGGCTGGCAGGAAAAGGTCCAAGAGACTTATTTATCCAGGGCTCATTAAGTCCTGCTTGGAAGATGCAGGCTGTGGACAGAAGGATTAAGAAGCCTGGCTTTAATTAACAAATCCATGCCCAGAGCCACGGGTCGGGCATTTGGCTGCTGTGGCAGGGGGACAGGCTGGGGACAGGCAGTGCCCCCGAGCCAGCCCCAGCCCCAGGCCAGCCCTGCCCGGCTGCTGAGGCTGCTCTGAGCCCTGGCAGGGCCYGGGCTGTGGYWACAGGGCCCAGCTGCCGCCCCAAAGCCTGGGAACCCCGAAAACCAGGACGGGGGGGATCCTGGGCGGGGATTTCTCAGGGCACAGCACCATTCCCACCCCTGCTTCCCTTGCTCTGGTAACCCAAGCTCTGCTCTCGGGCCCCCCACAGCTTTCATCTGCCTCCAGGGAAAGAGTTTGCGTCTCAAGTCACCTTTAGATTAGATTAAATTAAAAYGAAATTATTACAATTTCCCATAAAGACATTTACATTTCTATATTCACCAATTGCTGCYTTTCCCAAGCTCCAAATCCCAGCCCTGTCTGAGTGCTGGAGTTTATTCACTGAGCTTAATGCAYTAACCAGGCCCTTGTGAGGAGCTGTGTTACTGCTAGAACAGAGAAATCACAGCAGAACACCTCAGGAATGGGCACTAATATTTTCTGATTTATAATAGAATAATATTATATTATTATAATAATATTACAATTTYTATTTATATTTTAATAATTTTAATAGTGAAATATAAAAGAAATTCACACAAATTGGAAATATTACCCCCAAAAAAGTATCTATAAGCAGCATGAGCCTCACCAAGGTGTGGGTCAGGTCAGGCACCTGGGCACAAAAGTGGGAGGAGATGCTGCAGCCATGAGAGGTAAAGCCTGCCCGTGGCAGGGATGCTGAGCAGGACATTCCTGTGCTCCCTGTGGAGCCAGGGGATCTCTGCTGGGCTGAGCAGAGACACCCCAGGGAACAGGGGCACCCCAGGGATGGGCCTGAGAAACCACGAGGGGTCCTGCAGAGGCAAAGCCCCRTCGGTTCCCTGCATGGAACAGAGCCTGCAAGCCCAGCCCAAGGCTGGACAGGAGTGAGGAACTCACCCTCCATCTTTCTTCACCCCCAACACAAAGGAATTAGGAATGATGAAGCACATCAGACAAATAATGTGAAAACCTGCACCTGCAGAGGCCCAGCCACAGCATCCCCCAGCAGCCCAGTGTGTGCTGAGATATCAAATCAATAATGACTCATTTCCCTTTTGTGGCTGCAAATCAATTGTAATAATGCCTTAATATAGCTGAGGTATCCCAAATCCTCCTTTATCCCCAACGATGTCAGGAGAAAATCCGATCTTGTTATTAAAATCACTGATTACTCACAGTATTGCTCCAGACACACTCAAACTTGGGTGGGGGAGGAAAAATCCCCGAGTTTTAACTCCCTTGTTGGAAAAGCAGCTGGATGCTGCTGAGCTCTGCCCAGGGCTCACACCCATCACCTCACCAAGGTGCTCTGGGTGCCAGTCCTGCCCCCAAAATCCACTGGAGAGCCCCCACAGGGGCAGGGAGGAGGAGGAGGAGGAGGAGGAGGAGGAGGAGGAGGAGGAGGAGGAGGAGGGAGGGCTCAACCCTTCCAGGGCTCAGCCCACTCCAGGGCACAGCAGCTGATGGATGGCAGCAAACCTGGACCATCCAGGACTGTGGTGGCAGCATTCCTGGGACGATCATTTTTGACATATTTCATAAACATTTACTTCAATCAGATTTCTATTTGGGACCCAGTGTAGGTAAATAACGGCTCTTTAATTATCACAGCATCAAAGTCCCAGTATAATGCTTATTAAGTCATACTTAGGGCCAGATAATCTAGCCTATTTTGGATCCCTCTATTTAATCTTTCCTTTCTGGCAAAGGTCCTGGAGCTGATGCCCATGTCCCTGGTTTTTCTATTTTGCAGAACAAAGTTTGCCAGGAAAACTCCAGATGGACTTAGAGGTAGGACTGACCAAGTCTGTGTTTTCTTTAGGCTCTTAACGATCCTATAAATTTCTCCAAGACCCTCAAGCTTCTCTAATCCCACTCCCACTAATGCCAGAGTCACAGTTCTCAGGCTATAATCTCACCTGCTCCTGGATCCACACAGGTCAGGGGGTGTCCTGGCTAATCTGGTTGTTTAGTCCAACTGGGATCATCCTGACCCCACTGCCTGCCAGGCTGGGCACAGAGAGGGGCAGCCTGCTCCCTGCCTAAGCTGGCAATGTTCAATTACATTTCCCTTAATCCCTCTGTTGATCTTGCAGCCCCCGCCAGCTTTTTCTGTCTGGAGGAAGGGACAGATTGGAGGTGAATCACTCCCTGCCCTGTCCTAAGCAGATGAAGGTCAAGATAATGGGATCTCAGTGTTTCTGAGAAATGCTCCTTAATCAGCACTTCCCTTTGATGGCTATTCTTTAATTCGAGGTTCAGGTTAGAGGAGCTGCCAGGTAACCCCTTTGAACTTCTGCTGAGGTTCACATGTGGGTTTGCACCTAAAGCCACAGAGCAACAGACCCGCGGCCAAACGCTGACCTGGCAGCCAGCAGTGATGCTGCTCCAAAGGAACTGCTGGGATAACCTCATCCTGCCTGGGAAACTGCTGGGACAGCCCTGCATCCCACCTGGGAAACTGCTGGGATAGCCCTGCATCCCACCTGGGAAACTGCTGGGACAGCCCTGCATCCTGCCTGGGAAACTGCTGGGACAGCCCTGCATCCTGCCTGGGAAACTGCTGGGATAACCCTGCATCCCACCTGGGAAACTGCTGGGACAGCCCTGCATCCCACCTGGGAAACTGCTGGGACAGCCCTGCATCCCACCTGCATCCCTGGGAAACTGCTGGGATAGCCCTGCATCCCGCCTGGGAAACTGCTGGTATAGCCCTGCATCCCACCTGGGAAACTGCTGGAATAACACCAAAGGAACTGCTGGAATGACACCTCATCCCACCTGGGAAACTGCTGGGATAACCCTGCATCCCACCTGGGAAACTGCTGGGATAACACCTGAGAAACTGCTGGGATAACACCTGCATTCAGCTTGAGAAACTCATGAAGACACTTTGTTTTCCCAAATAAACCCACCCTGGCACACACAGGGATTCTGTAAGCACCACTYATCAGAGAGGGATGATGAAGGTGCCAGAGGGCAGGGATRGATGGGATMTTGGGAATGAGGAATTGTTCCCTGGCAGGGTGGGCAGGCCCTGGCACAGGGTGCCCAGAGCAGCTGGGGCTGCCCCTGGATCCCTGGCAGTGCCCAAGGCCAGGCTGGGCAGGGCTGGGAGCAGCCTGGGACAGTGGGAGGTGTCCCTGCCATGGCAGGGGTTGCAGTGAGATGAGGCATCAAGGTCAGTTCCAACCCAAACCATTCCRTGATTTCTGGAGGATGATTGCTTGTCCTGAGTGCTCCCAGCCTCACAGGAGGGGATGAAGCCAGCAGCTGATGGCATTGGGAAATCCACATCATCGTAGCTTCCTCCAGCACACCACAATTTGCTTTGTAGGTTCTGCTGGACCCTGCAAAGACCCTCTGGCCCAGACTGGGGGAAAGGAGAGGAGCTGGAACCCAGGGAAGTGGCTCACAAAGGGCTGCCACATCTGTCACTTCTTCCAGAGGTCAGTGATGGCCCCATCGGGCTTTCCTGGGCCTCCTCCTTTAAKGAGCTAATCTAAGCTGAAATCCCATCAACCCAACCACATCCACCTCTGGAGATTAAAATGTCATATTCACCAAGGAAAGTCATTTCTCTGAGCTCCCATGAACCTCATGAACGTGGGAAGAGTCAGCAAAGCTGTCCCTGCCAGAGCTGGAAACAGCCAATAATGAATCCAGAACCAATCTCAGGTCTCAGGAAACCTGAACTGGTTTCTCTGGTGACTCCTCAGGAGTTGTTCCAAATGGTCATTCAGGGGTCTCACCAAGAGRTCCCCAGCTGCTCTGTGGAGGGTGGGCTGCACTCACAATTAGGGATTAGGGGAGAGACTGTGAAATCCTGATGCAGGATCACAGATTTTTATGAAGTCCATGGCAGAGCACCACTGGATACAGAGAGGTCAGAGAAAGGCTCTGCTGGATCCCTCTGGGCTGAGTGTCATGAACCTGGGACTTGGTCACGTTCTGGTGGATGTGACCTTCTCCTTTCCCTTCTCTCCCATGCTTTGAAGTTCAGAGTGCTCTGGAAGGACACCTGACTCACTCAGTGCTCATTCCCTTCCCCGTGGGCCAAACTTTCCAAAGGCAGCTCATGCATCCCAGCCCTCAGGAGTGCTGCAGGAGGCACCTTCCATCCCCCACTGGGATGGCTTGCCAGGGGAAAAGCCTGCAGAGGGGCAGGGGAGTGCTGGGGGTTCTGCTTTTCTATTCATTTAGCATTTTAGTTGATTTAATCAAAAAAATTCTGAAAGAATTCATCCTGCAGAGGGAAGGGGCCTGAGCTCCTGCACAGCTCCCAGCACTCACCATTACCATGGAATTAGTTGGGATTTTGACATTGTTTTAATGCCACAGCTGCAAAAGGTGCAGAAGATGCTGAGCACAGGCACAAGAYACAAGATCCAGTGAGACACCAGCCTGCACACAGGGAGGCACATCCTGACCCAGGCTCTGGGGCTGGGGGGCTGCTTGAGGCACAGCCCAGCCCATGGTACTCCCCCAGCCCATCCCTGGTACTCCCCCAGCCCACCCCTGGTACTCCCCCAGCCCATCCCTGGTACTCACCCTGTCCATCCCTGGTACTCACCCTGTCCATCCCTGGTACTCCCCCAGCCCAGCCCTGGCACTCACCCAGCCTAGCCCTGGTACTCCCCCAGCCCAGCCCTGGTACTCACCCTGTCCATCCCTGGTACTCACCCTGTCCATCCCTGGTACTCACCCTGCCCAGCCCTGGCACTCCCCCAGCCCAGCCCTGG
>JACDOX010000173.1:881122-896692 GCA_014549065.1 Cardinalis cardinalis
ACTCCCCCAGCCCATCCCTGGTACTCCCCCAGCCCAGCCCTGGCACTCCCCCAGCCCAGCCCTGGCACTCCCCCAGCCCAGCCCTGGCACTCACCCAGCCCGTTTGCACACTCGTAGAAGTCGAAGCAGTGCACGGCTCGGTCCATCCCGTACGGTCCCATGAGTGTCCTGGGGGAGGCAAGAGGAGCAGTTTGGTGTCATGGGCCTAAAAGGACAGGGGCACAGGTGCCCAGCCAGCACACCCGGGGCACACTGTCCCTCCCAGCCCAGCAGGCACTGCAGACACCCAGGCTGAGGCACAGCCCCACCACTGCACCCACACGGACAAAACTCAGCCCCCAGCCAGCCCCCCCGAGCTCTGCCCAGATAAATGAGAGAATATGTGCAGGGCTGAGCATCATCCTCCCCACCCAGCAAATCTGCTGGACCTGTCTGTGCTTCATTACCCCAGATTATCGGGGCTGGACAGCTGTGCAGCTCCTGGGAAATGAGATCAGAGCCCGGAGCCTGCTCTGGAATAAAGCATTTTCACAAACACAGCCTGTAATGAACACAGACAGGCACAATYCACTCTCAAGGCATTTATTGCAGGCAGAGGGTCTGGAAAAGGGGATGTAAGAGCTGCTCCAAGTCCTGCCTGGTCTGGTGGGAGCTTCTCATCACATGCCAGAGCAGATTGAAGAGCATCACACACCTGAGATTCTCCCACGACATCCCACAGCCTCCCCCTAAACCCCTTAGCAAGGTCCCAGATGAATGACCCCAAAAGCACCCTGCCCCAACCAGAGATGCCAGACTCCAAACCTGGGACCACCAGCACTCCTCCTTGGGCTCCTCAGAATGGATGAGCCYTGATCTGAGAAACCCCAGCCCAGACGTGCCAGGTGGAAACCAGGGCTGAGGAGGCACCAGAGCACTCCCCAGCATTTCRGTGCCAAGAGAGAAGGTGTTTCCCAACCCATATCAGGTCCCAGATCTGAACATGGATGAGGAGGAACAGCAGCGTGGGAAACAAGAGGCAGCTCCAAATCCAGCAGGATGCAGGAAAAGAATAACCTGCAGGGACTTACCAGGAGTCCAATAAAACTCAAAATATCGAACTGCCCAGCAAAGCCAGTAACTTCYACCACTCAGATTTGGACTGGAAATGTTTTCTCCATGTTAAAAAATGCCCCTCCTTGCCATCCTTGCGCCTCACTGAAGACTGAACAAACAACTGGCCACATCTGGCTATTGAAAAATGGAGCTCAAAAGCATCCCAGGGAGGCAGAGCAGTCCTGGGCCCAGGCTGGTTCAGGATTTTCGGGGTATTTCGAGTAAATCACGGAGGAAATTCCACGGGTGAGCCTGGCTCGGGGCGGGCAGGGAGGCACCACCCGGCTGCAGTTCCAGCGGAGCAGATGCTCCTTGATACCATCCACTCTTATCACCATCCCCTGCCATCAATATCATCACCATCATCATCATCATCATCATCATCATCCCCACCCCGAGGCACGGCCGCCCAGCAGCCCCGAGCACAAAATGCCACCACAGCACAAAACCCAACCAGCCTCAAACGCCACCAAAGCACAAAACCCAACCGGCCTCGAACGCCACCAAAGCACAAAACCGAACCAGCGCTGGTGTCCGGGGCTCCTCCTGCCATCCCTGCATCCCAACCCCGCTCCGGGGGAAGCCACAGGGAACAGCCTGGGCTGGAATGGTTTCTGTTGAACAATTCCRTCCCCGTTACCTGCTGATGATGATGACTCCCTTGTAAAGCACAGAGACCGCGGGCATCTTGGCGGCGGCGCCAGCCCGGCCCTGCCCGGCACCGGCCGCTTGGATTTGGCAGGAATCCGTTAAAGTGATGGGGGGGAAAAAATGGAAAAAAAAAAAAAGGGGAGGTCGGAGGGCATCACGTGGTGTCCCCGTATGCATGTTAATTCCTCCCAACATTAACACAGATCAGCTCAAAACATCTCCAACTTTAGATTAAAGCTTACGCAAGCYGGAGCCAGCGCGGCCCCTCCAGCGCCTTCCCAGGGCGCGGGGCYGGAGCAGGGCTGGCCCCTCATCCTCAGCACAAGGGGGATTCCTTGGGATGTGCTCTTGGGAACGGCCCCTSCAGGGGTGGAGGGCAGTGTTTGCTGTGGGACGGGTGCAGTCACCATCCCGCAAGGGTTAAAATCCACAGCGGAGCTCTGGAAGCAGGAACAGACTGTGGCACTTAGGGGCTTTAGGGTTGATGTTGATTTTTTTTCTTTTAGCATCTTTTCCAGCCCACAGGATTTCCTTCTTAATGCAGGRCAAGTTCAGCTGTCCCCTGTCTGCTGGGAGGTCAGAAGCCTGRCTTGCCTTTGAACAGCCCCTTCCAGAGAATTCACAGAATTCACAGAATCACTGGGTTGGAAGAGACCTCAAAGATCATCGAGTCCAACCCAGCCCCAACACCTCAACTAAACCCTGGCACACCCAGTGCCACATCCAGGCTTTGTTAAACACACCCAGGGATGGGGACTCCACCACCTCCCTGGGCAGAACATTCCAGAACTTTATCACTCTTTCAGTAAAAAACTTTTTCCTAATATCCAACCTGTATTTCCCTTGGTGCAGCTTGAGGCTGTNACTCTTTCAGTAAAAAACTTTTTCCTAATATCCAACCTGTATTTCCCTTGGTGCAGCTTGAGGCTGTGTCCTCCATCCCCATCTTGGTGCYGCCATCCAGCTGGAGAAGCAGCAGCACCCCGTCTTGTGGGATGGAGGGGATGGAGGGATGAAATGAGGTTATCCAAGGTTTGCCAGTGAATGGGAATGGACCAGAAGAGCCCATCTTGGGGCGTGGCAGGAGCAGGGCTGCCATCCTGGGGGGAAAGCTCTGGTGACCTTTCCTGAGAAGGGAAATGTACTCCCCTGGACCTGCAGGAGGACACGGGTCCTGCATCCCAGGCAGCTCTGGAGGACATCTGAGGTCACAGGGGAGCTCCTGGCCCTGACTCCCCCACCAGGGTCCTCCTCGTGCTGTTCCCAGTGTCTCAGCAGGCTCCTGGCCAGGCCCCATTAGGGCCCTTGCCCTCGTTAGCAGAGCTCTGACTGCAGCCTGTGCCTGCCTGGCACTGCCACCCCTTGCCAAACCATCCCTTGAGTCCAAGCTGATGGATGTTGCTGCTCCCATGCTTGAACAACTGATTTTATCAGCTGGAGCTTCCCCAATGGCCTCGTCCAAACTGCTCCAAAACAATGACAAACTGGAAAAGTTCTCCTGCATTTTTTCTTCTTTTTTTAAATTGTTTTCACTTGAGGACATTCAGATGCCATATAAAACTTGAATAGATTTGACCTTCAGGCGGCCAAAACTTTCCTAAAAATTAAATTATCTAGCTAAAAAAAAAATTTGGATAAGTAATGCCAACTAGACAAACATAGATGCATCTGGTGATAGATACATTGTGCACACCCCAGCACAGCAAGATGTGGGGTCATCAGATGTTGGAATCTCCTGCCTTAATTTTTGGCTCTTCTGCCTTAATTTTTGGCTCTCCATATCCTTGCCAAGGCTTTGGCTGAAGCAGGCTAAGCCTGAGGGGTGGCACCTGGGCCCACCTCCAAATCTGCTGGAGAGCCAAAAATTAAGGCAGGAGAGCCAAAGATTAGGGCAGGAGATTCCAACACCTGATGACCCCCAGCTCTGGGCGCTGGTGCCTCGTTCAAGGCTGGCCAGGAGGTTTTGTGGCAGAACATGCACAGGAATTCAATGCTGGGCAGTGGAACCCTCCCTCTGTGCCTGCTCTGCAGTGGGAGCTGTTCCACACCAGGGCACAGCTCCCTGAGGGGCAGGAGAGCCCTGGCACCATGCCCAGCTCGGGGTCACCTTTTTGGGCACCCCTCGCCCAGCAGCTCCTGCCACTCACACTCAGGACCACACTCTGAGTCCTCTGATGCATCAAGAACCTCCCTGGTCAGAGGAAGAGACATGTCCATCCCACCACCAAAACACCACCAAAACACCACCAAAACACCACCAAAACACCACCAAAACACCACCAAAACACTGTGCACAACCATCCCAGATCCCTTGGGACTCTGCTGATGCATTGTCCCACAATTACTGCCCTGATCCGTGGGCCAGAGTCTTGGCTGGGATACATCAGGGATGCTGAAGGGATTGCACAAGCACTGGAGGCAATGGCAGGGGGATACAGTTGAAGCACTGGCACAGGGTGCCCAGAGAAGCTGTGGCTGCCYCTGGATCCCTGGAAATCTCCAAGGCCAGGTTGGAAGGGGTCTATTCCCATKAYAGGGAGTGGAATGAGATGATCTTTAAGGTCCCTTCCCACTGAAGCCATTCTGTGGCTCTATGATAAGGTCACCTCTCTGGCCAGTTTCAGAGGGGCTGCAGGAAAGCTCACTGGAGTCAGGACAAGCCAAAACTTGCAGGAAAATGGGGAAATTTTCCTGCCTGGCCCTTCAGTAATTGACCCACCCTGATTTCTGCATCTCAGGGAACAGTTTCTACACTCAGGTGTGTTTGGGGCTCCACGTTTCTGACACCAAGTCCTTCAGCTGCCCCAGGCTGGGGTTCCTGGTCCTTCCCACTGGGTGGGATGTTGCAATAAACCACAGGCTCATCCACAAGCTGGTAAAAGAAATGAAAACCAAATCCAAGAGGCCCTCAGGGAAGAGGAGCAATGCTCAGCTTCCAACTTTCTCTCCAAACACTCAGATCCTCAATTCCATCCTCCAAAACACACACCAACCCTGGCAAAAGCATCAGACACTGCTGCTGCTCCCGTGCATTAACACGTCTCTAATCAGAGGAAGTTTCAACAGAAACACTTCAGAGGATTTTCAATGGTTTAAAACTTGGGATCATATTCAGGAAGGATTTATAAGGCCCCACGATCTACCCAAGGGTCCCAGGCCTAATCTGTACAGCAGTGTTGAGGGCAAACATCCCCCTGGCAAAGGGCCTGGGCTGTGTGCTCGGGATCCTTGTGGAGCTGGGACCCAGCTGAGCCACCCCAAGGTAACCCAGGATTCTTCTCCCAGGGAACTGCTGGTGAGACTTCAGATTTTTTATCAGATTTTAGCTTTTTAAAAGAGAGAATAGAAGAATTAAGAACAATTGAAATGAGAATTAATGATTTAAGAACAATTGAAATGAGAATTAATGATTTAAGAACAATTGAAATGAGGAATAATGAATGAAGAACAAAGTAACCCCATGGGGCTGGACAGCAGATGAACATGTTACACTTGTTTGCCCACTTTTTCATTGACTGCTAGAAAAATGGGTTTAAACTCATTGAAAAATGATTTTTTTCCCCAATGGAAAAATTATTTTTGCTTGAAAAATATATTTTTAATAGAAGTTGAGTGAAACTGTATAAGTCAGCTTTACTTAACAGTACCATTTATAAGCAGGGAGGGGTGAAACTGTAAATAGAATCAAAATGARTCTTGGAGCAGCAGCACAGAGTTAAAAATGCTGGGTCAGCACAAGTCAGGTGCATTTCCAGTGTATTTTTCTGGGAGAGCATGAAGAGGAAAGTGTGGGAGAGTGAAACTGGGAGCGCTGGGAGAGGCACAGGAACCAGAGCCAAGAGGAAGCAGTGGAGAGGGTGATGGTGATGGGTTTGGGTTTCAGCAAGAAAAGAGGGGAAGAGAATGGCTGGAACAAGTACAACCAACAGTAAAGTTATGATAAAAAAGAACTCAGGTCTGCCCTTGTCCTTCCTACCCAGCCAAGGAGCAAACAGAGCTGGAACAGCTGGAGCACGAGGGCAGTGATGGGTTTGATGTCACTGCTGGACAGGGCTGGCATGGCGTGGGCAACGTGTCCAGCAGCAAATGCACATCCCTTGGAAGGCATCACCCAAGGCTCCTCTCCCATGAAACACAGTTCCCTTTGCACTGAGGGCTCAGGGAGCTCCCCGCAGCCACACAGCCCTTCACAGCCTGGCTGCTCAGGCAGCCCGAAATGTCATCGCATTCCATTCCTAGCTGGGCCCAAAAATTGTTGTCTTGAACCAAGACATGGTACAAGAAATGGAACCATCATCTCTGTTATTAACCTGAATTAATCGGAATAATCTCAGTTATTCCAGCCCCAACATCGAGGCTAAACCCAGGAAGGAGGAGAGGGGAGCAGCTGAGCCCAGGCATGGCCAGACCCCATGGGGATCCCACAGCAGCATCCCTGGGTKATCCCAGAGATCCCCCAGGACCACATCATCCCACAAAGGGGACAGCCCCAGGGAGGACCCTGAGCTTGGCCAGGCAGCAGCACAAGGATGGGAAAGAGGAAAAAGGGAAGGGGAAAGGGAAAAGGGGAAAAGGGGAAAAGGGGAAAAGGGGAAAAGGGGAAAAGGGGAAAAGGGGAAAAGGGGARAAGRGGRRAARRGGGAAAAGGGGAAAAGGGGAAAAGGGGAAAAGGGGAAAAGGGGARAAGGGGAGAAGGGGAGAAGGGGAAAAGGGGAAAAGGGGAGAAGGGGAGGCTGTGCTGACAGCAGCACCCCGAGCCCGCAGGGAGCCTCTGTGCCCGGCTGAGCAGAGGAGCAGAGTCCAAGCAGGTTTGTGTGGGTGGGGATTAGAGGTGGAAAGACATCCTGCAGTGGAAGTGAGATCTGTCTGAGGCCTTTTGGCACCGGAAAGCAGCATTAAGGAGGTGGGAGGTGGGAGGGCTCACCCCAGCAGGGCACTGGGTCACGGTCTCTGCCATCCTCCCACCACCCCGGGAGCAGCACGGGCTGCCCAGGCAGCAGCAGGAACTTGGGATCATTATTGAGTGAGTTCACTTCATGACACAACAAAATTCGTGTAGGCTGCAGAGGCTTTTCCATCTGATTAGAAATTGGAAAATTGCAACTGTGCTGCTTGCAGGATCAGCTACAAAGCATTGGGGATAAATCAAAAAACCAATCAGCTGGGAAGGAGCTGGGAAGGAGCTGCCCACGGTGCAGCCCACGGTGTTCTCACAATAACACCCATGGAGTCACTTCAGATGAGCTCAGGAGATCAGAGATGCTCACAGACAAGTCTGAACAGAAGAGGGAACACACAATCATGGAACACCAGGTTGGAAGGGACCTGGAGGAGCTCTTGGTSCAACCTTTCCTGTCAGAAGTACAGTCTAGGCAAGASAGCCCAGCACCTGCCCAGTGAGCCTTGAAAGCACCCAGCCCTGGGGGATGCACCATGGCCCTGGGGAAGTGATTCCAAAGGCTGATTGTTCCCAAAGTTTTCCTCTCGAGTCCTGGGAACCACCCCAGCAGTAACTTGCACCCAAGGAACCACAGTGCCAAAATTGCTGGTGATGGAACAGGCAGGTCCTACAGGGAGCACTCAGGGATGGGCAATCCTGCGCTCCCACCCCAGCCCTGGGCTCAGCGCCTCCCTGGGCACCCAGCTGCAGGTGGGCAGAGGGTGGCAGTGGCTCCAGCCAGCCCTGGGGGTGACACTGCTCCTCCAAGCCTGCGGTCCCCATCCCCACGGGCAGGGCTGCCAACCCTGTCCCCACAGCCCCACTTTCCTCCTCCCAAGGACCATGCGGGCCCCAGGGCTCCTTCAATCCCTTCCCCTGACCCCTCAGAGGTCACAGGGTGGCTCCTGGGGGGCGTTTCACCCTCCCCACTCCTGCTGGTGTCACCCTCACTCCCACCCGAGCCCAGGCTGGGGCAGAGTGAGGAGGATTTGATGGTTGGGCTGTTTTCCAGGGCTTGTTCCCTCCTTCTGCTGGAGGAGGGTGGCTCCACCTGAGGCTGAGGCACGTTCTCACTCCTCAGTCCCTTCTCCCAGGACATCTGCACCAGCCACAGAGACCTCAGGCAKACAGAGATCCACCTCACTGCCAGCCAGGCTTTCCTGCTCTTCAGCCCCTTTTATCACCCTGCCCTAAACTCCATCCCTATTTCCATCATCCTTCTCGGCCAGTGGATTTCTGCAGCACCGGGGGTTCATCCCAATGAACCTCTGCTGTCTGAAAGTCAGACCTCTGCTGCCCRTCCCCTTCACCCCAGGGAGACAGGGGCTTGCAGAAGGAATCTGATGCCACTGGACAATTATGCATCAAGCCAGGAGTGGTGGAGCACTTTCTGGAGGTTCTTCTTGCCCAGGGAGAAGATGCTCAGTGCATGGGCACCTGCCTGGCAGAGCTGCTCCTGGACACTGCTGGGGCTTGGTTAAACCACAGCAAGGGTTACAGCTCTCTTCCAATGGACACCAGCACACAGATCTTCATGTGCTGTTCCAAAAGGTTTTGGTTGGGAAAAGGCAAAAAGAACCTCTGCAATTAGCCTGTCTCGCAGAAATTAGGAGAGACTGTTTAAGGTAGAAGGGAGGTCAGGCTTGGTCTGCCCAGAAGTTTTTAGGAAAGGCATTTATGCCAGAGCCCAGCTGAGCTGAACATCCCCCAGCATCTGCTCCAGCCCAACCCCTGCATGTGCCCCCTGAGATGGGGATTAACACAAACACAGTCACACGGGAAAGCTCAACAGGGCCTTCATTTCCACCACAGCAGCTCCAAGGTGTGCTAACATTAACAGCTCTCCCACGAGGAAGCCTTTCTCCTCCTCCTCCTCCYCCCCCTCCCATCCAGTGGGTGACCTGCTGCTCACTGGGGGCTGGTCCYGTGGCCCCTGTTTGGGTGTCACTGCTGTGAAGGGTTAACAGGATTATAAATCATCCTGCCTGCCTAAATCCCCTGGCCTGTGGGATTGCACTGGTTATAAACTTATTAACAGGGGCTGGTGGGGGCTGCAGGACCTGCTCTGCKGGCCTGGCCACCCTCTGTCCACCCCACACCGATGGGAGGAATCCTGAGAACCACAGCAGGAAATTCACCCAAGTGAGTCCCTAAAAAYAGAGATGGAAAGAGAGAGGTGAGGGAAATGGCTGGGCATGGAAAGATGGGAAAATCACGTATTATTGGGAAAGATTTCAGAGCATGTTGCTGAACTGGAAGTGCAGCTCTTGGGAAGAGCTTTGAGCTGCGAACACCCCCCTGCTCCGATCCAGGCCCTGGCACCAGCCACAAACAGGCAGCAATGAGCATTCCAAGAGGATTGCTGGAAGTGCAGGCCAGTCTCGCCCTGGTGAGGAGCCGGCAGCGGATCCAAACCCCCCGAGCACACAGAGCCGGGCCCCGAGCCCTGCCCGGCCCGGCGGCGCCCTCGGGGCTGTTTGGGCTCCTGCTGGCTCCGGCCGAGCTCCTGCACAGAAACCACCGCTGCAAAACTGGCTTAGAGCTTCCAGCTGCAGGAGAGCCACCGGCATCACACCGGGAGCGCCGGGATGAGGGATGAGGGAAGAGGGATGGGGGATGAGCTGCTGCTCCGGCCGCGGCTGCCACCACCCCCGCCCTGATGCTGCCGGGTGAGGTTCTGCCCACGGCTCGCGTTTATTTATCAAATTCCTATTTCCAACTCCAAAATTAATCTTTTAATCAGCGGCAGAGCGGGGTCATCCTTATCGGAGAGCCGGGGAGGTGTTATCTCCCCGCCATCTGCTCGCCATCCTCGCCGCGTCCCGGCGGGGCCGGCAGACAGACGGACACCAGCCAGCACATCTGGCACCGCCACATGTGGGGGACGCTCCCCCCGACCACCCCTCTCCTCCCAAACCAAACACGGCCCAGTGGACAAAGCTGAGGGAGGGTTCGCCCCAAAATTACAGCATATGGGCAGATTTGTGAGCTGGAAAATGGGGTTTGAGCATTTCTGCCTCGCAGGGCAGCAGGGCTCAGCAGCCCCGGGGAGCTGGGATGGCCAGGGACCCCAGTGAGTGACGAGGCTGCTCCCAAACCCACCGCACGGCCCCACAGCATCAGCWCCCATCGGCAGCGCTGCCCCAACACAGCCACGCCGGTCCTGCACCTCGTCCTTCCCGCCGGCAGCTGATTCTGCCCTTTCCGCGCCCAAAAGCAGCAGCGCAGCCTCAGCACAGCCTCCCGAGGCCCCGGCTCGGTGTCGGTGACCCCGGGCCGCTGCCCTCGCCATCCTGCGGGCAGCCCGGGGCAGCCCCCGCACCCCCAGCGCTCGCTCCCCTGACCTACTTCAGCCGCAGGTGCATCATGGCCGGGCAGGGCAGGCACCGGCCCCGGCCGCCTCCGGCGCGCCCCGGCCGCTCGCTCCCGCCTGGGGAGSAGCCCAGGTCCGGCCGGCCCGAGCAAGGCTCCGCCGAGCCCCGGGTGGGCCCAGAGCCCGGCGGGGCCCAGGCCGGCGCTGCCTCCGGCCCACTGACCCCCAGCTAATCGGCTAAAGCCGCACGCTCTGAACGCTGGCCCGGGCACAGCCGCGCTCCCCGTGCCCTACATAGAACAGACAGCCGCGGCCGCCGCCACCTCCCGTCCCCTCCCCGCGCCCCGCGGGCCCCGCTCCGCTCCCGCCGCGCCCCCGGCACCGGCACCGGGCACAGGGCCCTGCCGGGAGCTGCCGCCAAAGGGGAGAGCCCGCAGCAGAGCTGCAGCTGCAGCGGCGCCCACAGCTGCTCGCAGGGGCGGTGGGTGCTTTCCCAGGGGCTGCCTGGAAAATAAATCCCCTCTGGCAGCCCTGGCTGATCCCGGCCTCACCTGAGCGCTGCCCCTGCGGCTGCCGCGGGACCCCCACCGGACCCTGCCCCCGCACGAACCGAAAATGAACCCAGTCAAAGCAACCCCGAAAATGAACCCAGTCAAAGCAACCCCGAAAATGAACCCAGTCAAAGCAGCCCCGAAAATGAACCCAATCAAAGCAGCCCCGAAAATGAACCCAGTCAAAGCAGCCCCGAAAATGAACCCAGTCAAAGCAACCCCGAAAATGAACCCAGTCAAAGCAACCCCGCCAAAAGCCGCGGGGTCACCGAGCCCAGCATCCTCCCCAAGGCCGTCCCTGCAGAGCGGATCCAAGGCTCGGGGGATGCCCGCTCCCGCTCCCGCTCCCGCTCCCGGGATCCCGTTCCCGGGGCGCATCCCGCTCACCAGTAAATGAGGGAGAGCCCATCGAAGCGCTCCAGGGCCCGGCCAGGGGGCTGCAGCAGGGACATCATCGGGGCAGCCGCGGCCGGCTCCCGCTGCCCGGGGCCATGGGCTCCGAGTGCCGCGGCTGCGGGGCCACGGCTCGGCCGCCGCTCCCTGGCACCGCCGCTCCCTGGCACCGCTCCCCGCCGCAGCGGCTGCGCCTAATCCCGGCCGGGCGGGCGAGCATGTGATCGCCCCTCTGCCGCCCCCCAGATAAACCCTGCGGGACACAGCGGGACAGAGGGACACAGCGGGACACAGCGGGACAGAGGGACAGAGCGGGACACAGGGACCCAGAGGGACCCAGAGGGACAGAGCGGCCGGGCCGGGACCCGCGGTGCGGCTGATTCCAACCAGCGGGGCTCGGCCACACCTGGGCTGGGAGCCACAGCGACCACGGGACCCCCACGGCAGCCAGCAAAGGGTCCCATCACCCGTGTGCCACCGTCCCACTCTTCCTGCCCGCCCTGATTCCATARTCTGAGCATTTATTTTGGCACAGGGGCCCCTTCAGCCCCCACCAGCGAGCCCGTCCTTCACCCTGCACCTGCAGTGGCTGCTGGTGATGGTTGTAATCATTAATGAGGGTTATAATCATTAATGATGGTTGTAATCCATGGTTAACCTGCTACCACAAACTATTTAAAGACAATTGTAGGCGTCTCTGACCTACCTGGGCTGTGGCAATACTCAGGGCTCCCCCCTTCCCTGGCCACTGCATGACAGTATTTTTTTATAAATAAATAAATAATACATATACAAGTATGTTATTTATTATGGGGCACAAGTCTTGCATTTGGGTATTTTTCCCTCCTGTTTAAAGTTTTCTGATCCTACCCCAGCAACCAAATTATTCTTTAGACTATTAGGAAAGCCCTGGGAGTGAGCGCTGGTGGGCAGATGGAAACTGTTTGAAGTGGGGTATTATCCTGGAATGTGAATTATCCCAGAGCAATGAAGCCACAGCCAGCCCAGTCATGTTTGTCCACATCCAGCTGTGGGTGGGATGGATGGACAGACARCAGGATGGACAGACAGGCCCTGATTCAGGGCGATGGAAAAGTCCCAAATGAGCATCAAGCCACTGCATTTTGTGTATTTAATTTCTCCCTCTCCCCGTCAGTTATGATCCCAGGGCAGCAGCCGGGGCTGGCTGGGACCTGGGGATTAGGTGAGACCTGGGGATTATGAAATGCATCTGTCTGTGTCCAGCATGGCCTGGGAATGGCACCAGCCTCCCCAGGGCCAGGTCCTGTGCTCATCACTCCCCCCAGCTCCAGGAAATGCTGGCACAGGAAATCATGGAATATCCTGAGTGGGAAGGGTCCATTTGGATCATCCAGCCCAGCCCCTGGCCCTGCACAGACCCCCAGCAATCCCACCCTGGGTATCCCTGGCAGCGCTGTCCAAGCACTCCTGGAGCTCTGGCAGCCCCGGGGCTGTGCCCATTCCCTGGGGAGCCTGGGCAGTGCCAGCACCCTCTGGGGGAAGAACCTCTCCTGATCTCCAACCTAAACCTCCCCTGACACAGCTTTATGTCACTGCTTCAGGGTGAGACACGTGAGGACCAGCAGAGAGCTCTGAGCAGCAGGGAGGGTGCCCTGTCTGTGCAGCCCCTGTTCCTGTGGGGTGCCCTGTGTGTGCTGGCACTGTTCCTGTGGGGTGCCCTGTCTGTGCAGCCCCTGTTGCTGTGGGGTGCTCTGTCTGTGCAGCCCCTGTTCCTGTGGGGTGCTCTGTCTGTGCATCCCCTGTTCCTGTGGGGTGCTCTGTCTGTGCAGCCCCTGCTCCCGATCCCGGGGCTGCCGGGCCTGCCAGGGCAGGGAGCTCAGGGCACCCGTGTGACACCAGTGGGGACACCCGGGTCCCTGGGGGAGCGCAGCCGCCCCAGCCCCTGTCACCCACGCTGTGACCAAGAGCAGGGAGGGTCCCGGGGCCGGGCCGTGCCCGGGGCGCTGCCCCAGGCGCTGCTGCCGGGACAAGGCGGGGAATTAAGGCCGATCCCGCTGGCATCCTTTGCGAGTGACTGTGCAGGATGTGCCGGTGCCAAACCCCTTCTCACCTGTCCCSTCCCAGGCGGTGACAGGTCCCCTGAGGAGGCACAGTCCTCCGCCCGGGGCAGCGCCACCAGCCTGTCACGACCCCACTCTTTGTGCAGCTCTGCTTTAGGGGCCAGCCCAGGACCCCCATCCTTCGGGGCACCCCATGGTGGGTTTGGGGCCGTTTGGGGCGCACGGCCTCCCCAGCCCAGCGGTGCCGAGGGTGCCGGTGCCGGGGCTGCGGCAAGGCGGGCCCGGGCGGTGCCGGGTGTGGGTGCCGGGACCGGTTTGTGCCGCCGGGACAGGACGGGCCCTGGGTTTGCCGAAACCGCGGGGAGCGGGCGGGCGCGGGGCTCGGGGCAGGGCCGGCCTCTCCCATCTCACCGGCCGGGATTGTCTGCGGCGGTGTCACCCGCTCGGGGGCAGGACCGAGCCCAGCTGGACACAACGGCGGGGCCAGCCCAGGCCCGCCCCGGTGCCGCCTGTCCCGCAGTGCCGGGGCACCGGGGGCTGGGGCATCCTCCCGCCGCCCTCCCGCGGCTCCCCAGGGATGTGTCCCCGTGTCGCCCACGGCCCTGGGGGTCACAGCATCCCCGGGCCGTGAATCACCGCGCCGTGCTGCGGGGCCGGCCCTGCCCTTTCCCCGCGCTGGCGGAAGCGGGGCAGTACCGCCCTCGCCCATCGCAGGCAGCTGCCCCTGGGTGCGCTCCAGCCGCATATTTATAGAGATGCAAACATTACACCCCGGAAATTCCCAGTCTTTAYATCACAGGCCAAAGGCTGCAGTGAAGCCCTGACCTTTTTTCTTCCTCTCGATGTGTTCTGGGGGGCTGTGACAGGGTGGTCCCAGCCCGGATCAGTGCTCCTGCGTGGGTGCTCAGGGCTACAGCACCGTGCCACCGAGGGGCACAGGGGACAGAGGAGCTCTGGCTGTCCCTGGAAATGTTCAGGGCCAGGTTGGATGGGGCTTGGAGCAACCTGGTCTAGTGGAAGGTGTCCCTGCCTCGGCACGGGGGGACTAGATGAACTTTAAGTCCCTTCCAACCCAAATCACTCTACAATGATTTGATGATGATGATGATGATGACACCTGTGTGTCCCCACTGGGGGTCTGGGACCCCATCCCTTCATGGGACAGGAGAATAAGGAYCAAGAGAAGCTGCTGCTGTCTCGGATGCACATTGTGACCTCACCATCCAGCCCAGCCGTGCATTGCTCAGTGCCATTCCAAAACTCATGGCTGGGGACACAGGACAGGCACCTGGGTGGCTGTGTCCCCCTCTGCCCCTTTGCCCCAGTTTGGGGCAGATGCCCCTGTGCCTCCCCAGTGCCTGCTGTGTGCACCAGCAGCTCTGGTGACAACGCAGCCCTCGTGCTCTGTACCTCTGTGCCGGGAGGAGGAGGAAGAGCCAAACTTAATTTATTCCGGGCTGCATTTCCATGCCAAATGAGTCAGAGCACCGGCCTCTCTCAGCCTTTGTTTTGCTTGGCTGCCTGCACCCGCTTTCGCTTGGTGTTTGCTCAGTATTAAGTCCCTTGATGGCACTTGGGCTCAAACCAGCAAGTGCAGCAGAAAAAGTGCAGCAGAAAAAGTGCAGCACTTTCCTGCTGGGACAGGAGCTCTCCCATCCTTCAGCATCGGCAGCGATGCTCTTGTTTTGTTCTATTTCTTCCTTGCAGTTTGAGGAGCCCCGAGCCCGGTCCTTTGAGCCACCAGGTCCCACCAGAGCCACCCAAAGCCAYCGGGGCCGGCAGGGGCTGGGGCTGGGGCCGCAGCAGCCGCGCTGGCTGCTGATTTCAGAGCAAACAGCCCCAAACGGAGCTGGGGGAGGTTTCGGCCGGCTCGGGAGCACTCAGGAACGGGCACGGCCGCATTCCTGCGCACGTGGGAGCCGCCGGGAGGAAGCACGGAGGTGTTTCAGTGCCCTGCTTTCCTGCCGGGCGAGAGGAGCTCCCTTCCCGCCCCAAACCCTGCCGTGGGGCCGGCAGCTCAGCCGGGCCCTCCAGGGGCTGTCACAAACTCCCCACCCAGAAAATAAATGAGATTTTGGCTCATCTACTGCTGTTTGTGTTCCATCGAGCTTTGGAATAGATTTCCAAGTTGTTTTGCCTCAACCCTCCCCTCCATCAGAAGTGAAATCTGAAAATTCCTCATGGAGGAACATCGCTGAGCAGCTGCCAGGGCTGATCATCTCCATGCCTGCCTCCTCTGCTCCGATGGGTCCCCAGAACCCTCGGCAGCACCACGGTGCCTTCTGGGGCCGCGGGGAAGGGGATGCCACCACCCCAATGCTGGTGTGACCCACCCAGCCCTGGTGCCATCCCAAACTACAATGGGCTGAGTGGGGTGGGCACAGGGGGGTGGCCAGGGCCACGGCTCAGGTGTCAGCAGGAGTGAGACACCCAGAGCTGGGAGTGAGACCCAGAGCTGGGAGTGAGACCCAGAGCTAGGAGTGAGACCCAGAGCTGGGAGTGAGACCCTCAGCAGGGAGTGAGACCCAGAGCTGGGAGTGAGACCCAGAGCTGGGAGTGAGACACCCAGAGCTGGGAGTGAGACCC
>JACDOX010000173.1:897893-951915 GCA_014549065.1 Cardinalis cardinalis
GGCCTGGCAGCAGCAGCAGCAGAGGGGAGGGCACGGAGCACAGCAGGGAGCAGCTGCAGTGGCAAAGCCACCGAGAGGCTCATTTGCAAAAGAAACGCTGCAAAACCAACCCTGGCAGAGCCCAGCCRAGGAGGGAACCCCAGCACGGGCCGTGCAGTGCTCTGGGCAGGCACCAGAGCCTGGAGARGAGCAGCCAGCACCCCCAAACCACAGGCCCCCAGGTCCCCAAAAGCACCCTGTGCACAGAGGGCTGTGCAGTGCCTCTGATCCCAAGCCAAGGCAAAGGCAGAGTACCTGGGCAGTTTACATAAGACAGAGTTTTCCACTACACCGGAGTTTCTCTCCGCCTGCTGTTTCACCCAGCAGCTGCAATTTTGCTGCTCTCAAGGGCATTTGCACACAAAAATGAGCCACGCCAGAGATGTGGGGAGATTAGGAGGATTAAGGCTGCAGAACTGGCACAGGAGGAGACGGAAAGCAAACCCCTCTGGTAGGCAGAGGCAGTTCATCCCTAAACCTCTGCTCTCCTTCCSACAGGGTCAAGAAGGGGGGCTCTGGGATGGTTCTGGAAGCTTTACGAGGAGCAACCGGTCCTTTGAGCACCCAGAACATGTTGCTGCTAGAGATGGGGGGATCCCAAAGCACAAAAAGCAGAAAACGTTTCCAGAGCCGAGTAAAGACGTGCAGGATTTCACGCAGTGAAACCAAAGCAGCCGGGCTGGGTTTCTGCCTCTCAGCTCCCCTCGGTGGGGCTGCAGGCAGGGGGGATGCAGCTGCTGCCTGGGCAGGTTGCACAGGGATGCTCACAGCCTCCAAAAGAACCTCAGCACCKGCAAAACCCTCCTCCCAAAAACCAGGGGAACACTGTGTGCTCCTCAGCATGGGCAGGAGGCTGGCACTGAGGCCGTGGCAGGGAGGGTGCCAGGCTGCAGGCAGTGCCAGGGATCCCAGGGATAACGGGCTCTGGGGATCACATGAACGGCTCCTGCCCYGGGGATCCTCACGATCTATTCAGAAGTAAGAACTGAAGCTGGGCACCATGGAGAGCAATTCACAGCTCAGTGATGGTTCAGGTGGAGCTGGTGCCATGGCTGGTAGCAGGGACAGCCCAGAGCTGGCTCCAGCCAGGCCAGGGTGAGGCCCAGCCCCGGCTCTGGCTCTCGGGGGCTGCTCCACCACGCCCAGCACCGAGTGACACCCTGGGCTCAATCCCAGCAGGACCCTGCCACCCCCACGCCCAGCTGATCCACCTTCAGCACAGCCCTGGGCTCCGGGAGGGCTCTAAATCCACCCCCACCGGCCAAGGGCTCGGAGGAGCTTGGCTGCATGGGGCACACCAAGAGCTGCCGTGTGGGGGGTGGCAGCCCGGCCGGGGGGCTCGGGGCTCTGGTTCCTCACAGCTCTGCCGGCTCCTGATCGCTCGCAGGGGATGGCACAGCCCGGCGGCAGCGCCAGAGCCCGGGAACGGCTCTCAGCCCCTGAATGAGCCCGGAGCACCAGCCACGGCAGACTGGGGTGGAGGGGACTCCACAAACACACACAGACAGACAGACGGACGGACGGACACAGACACGAACCCGCACTTGCCTTGCGCTGTGGCCGCCGGGCCCCGCCGCCTCCCCGCTGCCCCGGCCGGGAGTGCCCGGCGGCCGCGGCGCTCGGCGCTCTTTAAGGGCGCCCCGGATCCGGCACACGCAGGGATCGGGATCAATAGGTCACGGCGTGCACTGACTTGCCCCCAGAACAGAGGATTTGGGGCTGGTGGGGAAGCTACAATCAGGGCTTTAATCCCGCATGGGCACAAAATCCCGGGATAAAAAGGCCGGAGCTGGTCCTAATTGCTGACTGCTGTGTGCATGTGTGAGCAAAACCTCTTAGGCTGCGGGGGGCCTGGGGGAGGCAGCTCGGTGCCTTATGGAGACCTTGAGGCCGGAGCAGATCTGTAAGATCATCAAGTCCAACCGCTCCCCCAGCACCGTCGTATGTGCCACYAACGCTGTCCCCAAGCGCCACATGCACAGGGCTCTGAATCCCCCCAGGGCTGGGGACCCCACCACAGCCCCGGCAGCTGTGCAGGGCCTGGCCACCCTTTCCGTGAAGATTTCCCAATATCCAAACTGAACTTTCCTGGCACAGTTTGAGGCCGCTTCTCCTTGTCCTGTCCCTGTTCCCTGGAGCAGAGCCCGACCCCCCCGGCTGTCCCCTCCTGTCAGGAGCTGTGCAGAGCCACAAGGGCCCCCCTGAGCCTCCTTTGCTCCAGGCTGAGCCCCTTCCCAGCTCCCTGAGCCCCTCCTGGTGCTCCAGGCCCTTCCCAGCTCTGCTCAGCCCCTCAGTGTCTGCCCTGTGGAAGGACCGGCGGTGTCCCGGCAGTGCCGATGCCACTGAAGGAGCAGGGACGCTCCCAGCACCGCTCATCCCCAGGCACAGAGACCTCCCGGGGGGAGCCGCAGCCCCGTGAGTGCCCCCTGTGCCCATCCCGGCCCCGTGCCCTGGCTCGCGGGGGTGTCAGGCTGGCCCTGCACATCTGGGGGGGCTCAACCCTGCCGGGACCCCTCCCAGGGGCGCCCCCGAAGCCAGGGGAGGATGCTGCGGGTGGGAGGGGCGGGCGGGACAGCGGCAGGAGGAGGCAGGAGGAGGCAGAGGCGGTGCAGCCCCGGCCCGCCTCCCGGCGGGGCCCGGCCCGGTGGCGGCGCAGAGGCTGCGGGCGGCGGCGGGCACGGGCAGGAGGAGCGCGGCGGGCGCCGTGCGGGGACGCGATGCACTCGCTCTTCAGGAAACGCAACAAAGGGAAATACAGCCCCTCCGTGCAGAAGAAGAGGTGAGTGCCCCGCTCCTCCCGGGACGAGCAGAGCCGCCATCCCGCGGATCCCGTCCCGCAGCATCCGCCCCGCTCCGCGCCGGGGCTCGGCCGAGCTGATCCCCCCGAGGAGTGGGAACCCCTCCAGGTGTGGGAGCCCCCCGGGTGTGGGAATCCCCCCGGGTGTGGGAATCTTCCCCGGTGTGGACACCCTCGAGTGTGAGAAGCCCCGAGGTGTGGAACCCCGAAGTGTCGGCACCTCCCAAGGAGTGGGTACCCCCGGAGGTGTGGGCACCACCGAGGTGAGGAACCCTGAAGCGTTCCCACACCCTCGAGGCGCGGGCACCCTCTGAGTGGCGGTGGAGCCCCTGAGAGCCGTGTGGGACCTGCGGTGTTGCCCCCCCTCCCCGTGAGCTGTCAGCTCCTCCCCGAGCTGGGTCCATCTCCTGCGCCGGCTGTGGGCACCGGGCTTGTGTCTCCCAGCTCCCCTCCCATCGCAGCAGCTCCGGCGAGCAGGTTCCTTCCCTTCCCAGGTGTGTGCTGCGTCAGATCTTAGGGGAAAATAGTCTGGCTGTTCTCCACCTTCGCCCCTGTTCCCTCCGGACCAAGGATTCGGTCCGTCGTCCTTTCCTCGGCTCTCTCTGAGGGGGTGGGGACGCGTTTCGCTTGTACTGGTTGGTTAAAAAAAAAAAGAAAGAAAGAAAAGCAGGGTGTTGAATGCGCCCTGTGAAAGGTCACTGATAAAAGGGAAAAGGTGCAAAAATCCCTGCGCAGGAAGGCTCAGCCTCTCTGGGCTGGGCGGTGGACAGTCCCCAGCCCCTGCCTGCACCGGGATGTTTCTCCACAGAGGTGGATGTTGGGATTAATTCAGAAGCGTGCCCTGTGTTTCCCAGAGGAGCTGCAGGGGCTCTGGAGCATGTGGAGCGCTCCAGGATTCTGAGTGATTCAAGGATTCACGATCCCAGCCCGTGGCTGTTCATCCCCTTCCGTCCCTCTGCATCGGCACCAGTCCCGGCTGGTGGAGCCCGAGCAGCCGCCCCCTCCCAAAATCTCCTTTGGGAAGGGAGCTGGGGAGCGCTGCGGGGCCTCCGAGCACGCAGAGGGGACCCGTCAGCCCAGGAGGCGCCGGCATTTCCCGAGCAGGGGATCCCCGGCTGCTCCCTGCCCGCGGGAGCGGGGCTGTGGCCGAGGGAGGCCCTGGCACCGGGGAAGGCTCCCCCGGCTGGCTCGGCAGGGCCGCCCGGGCTCCCGGAGCCCGCWGTGCCGCCCACCCTGCCCCGGGGGGCACACGGGGCTGGCACCGAGCCCTCGGAGGCTCCCCCGGGTAAGGATGGTGCCAATGCCCAGGCGCRTTTCTGAGCTCCGGCGGGTCAGTGCGCGGCTCCAAAGTGAGAAACCCCTCGGCAGGGATGGGATGGGGTGGGATGGCAGCTCGGGAGCCCGGGGGAGACAGACCTGCCCTGTCACAGCGCTGTCAGGGTGCTGTGGAGCAGGAGCACAGACCTGCCCTGTGCGGTCCCCACCGTGGGGCTGTGCCCGGGTCCCACCCTGGGGCTGTGCCCGGGTCCCACCGTGGGGCTGTGCCCGGGTCCCACCCTGGGGCTGTGCCCGGGTCCCCTCCTGCGCTCCCACCCTGGGTACCCCGCGCTCTCTCCATCCGCCGGGGATCGGCGCAGGAAGGAAGGCGCTTCCCTCCTCCGCCTCCTCCTCCTCCTCCCTGCCTGCCTGCAGCCCAGCGGCCCTGGGCAGGTGCCAGAGCACCTCCGGAGGCTGCGGGCCAGGCTGGAACCTCTCTTTTTCTGGCTGAGGAAGCAGCGCAGGGCCGTGCCCGGGGCCAGCCTCCCTCCCTTCCTGCGCCCCGGCTGTCCGCGCACACCTCGGGGAGAGCTGTGCTTATTAGCCCCAATTTGTTAATTCCTGCCTTGGAGTTTACAAACATCTGTGAATCCAGGGAACACTCCCACCGTGTGGAAACAGCCCCACCATCAAGATGGGGAAGCCGGTGCCCGACCGGTTGAACAACTTGCTGGAGGAGGATTGCGAAGAAGCAGCGAGGAGCTGCTGCCCCGTCCCCTGCTCCAGGCACTGCCAGGCGGCTCCCGCCCCGCTCTGCTGCCAGGAAAACAGAGCAACGCTCCTCAAATCAGCCTCCCGCCCCCGCCAGCAGGCAGCAGGGACCGCGATTTCGACACCGCGGGAGCCCGGCCTGATCGGCGAGGCTGCGCCTTGGGCAGGGCGCGGTGCCCGGCACGGAGCCCTCCCAGCAGCGAGGGACAGGGCGAGAGCCCAGCGCCGGCTCGGCGAGAGAGAGAGAGAGAGACAGAGAGAGACACAGAGAGAGAGAGAGAGAGACAGAGAGAAAGAGAGGGGGGCACCCGAGCGTGTCCTGGCAGCCCCGGCCGCGGGCTCAGCTCAGCTCAGCTGCCCGGGGAGCATCGTCCGGCCCCAGGACAGAGCTCGGGAGGAGCCACGGGAGCCTTGGTGGCTTCCCCAGCCTCGGGACAGAGCCTGCCCAGGATGGGAACAGCTCCATGGACAGCACTGGCACCCAGGTCAGGTGCTGCACCCTCGCCATGAACAACTCTTTGTCCCCTGGGATGTGACAGCCACCCTGTCCCAACCCCAAGATCCAGCAGCACCAGGCTCCAGGTCTCTCCTCAGGAATATCTGCTGCAGCTCTGTGATCTGCCTGGCCTCGAGGCTCAGGAGCCATCCCATCCAGCCCTGGGCATCTCCTGCCTTGGCTGGGGATCCTGGAGGATGATGGTGACATCTCTTTTGTCTTCTCATCTCTTTTGTCTCATGGACTTGCTTCACTCTGCTCTCATCCCTGAGCACGGGAAGGCCCTGGGAATTCAGCTGTGCCAGTGTTGTTACATGGATGTGTGTCCCTGGAAGGGAAGGCACAAGCCTTGAACAGAGCCACAGTGTGAGGAAAATCACCAGCCTCCTTCCACACCATGGTCCTCAAACCCTTGCCATGCTTAGAACACAGGAGCTTGGCTTCTTCTTCTTTTGGTAGTCCAGGCTTGGCAGGTAGGAAGCAGTGAGGGAGGGGCCCAAGGCCAGCCKGGACGGAGCTTGGAGCACCCTGGGATAGTGAAAGGTGTCCCTGCCCATCCAATTGAAACCATTTGATCATTTCATGATAAAAAMCAGTTCAGCCTTCCCAGCTGCTGCAGGAACTCTCCCTCCTGCCAGCAGGAGCGTTGTTCATCCTCGGGGTGCTCGGGCTSAGAGCCCTCCCAGCCCTGGAGCCCCTCAGCAGCGTCAGTGCCCAGGTGGGGGGTGCAGGCACCGGGGCAGCTCTGCCTGCAGGGCTGGCCGCCGTTCCCAGAGGCTCTTTGCAAGGGCTGGAGTCAGCAGGTGAGTCAGGAGCTGCTCRGGCTGAGGGCGGAGCTCCCTTTGCCCGCCCCGTGTCTGCCCTCATTTCCATGCAGATTACAGAAGTATCACCGTTCCTCCCAGGGAAGAGAAAGACACCTGGAGCTGGCTGGGCTGAGCACACAGCCCTGCTGTCCAGCCTCACCCTGACACAGTCTGCTCTGAGTTTGCAGCCAGATCCTAATCTYCCCCAAAGCTGAACCACCGCAGCCAGAGCCCAGCCCTTGTGCCACAGCTTCACTCCAGGGTCATTACAAGCAGCACGAGGGAATTGCAAGCAGTGGGAGCTGTGGCTGGGCAGCTTGAAGGATATTTAGAGCTCTGTGGCCTTCTGGAGGATTCATTCAGTTTAATTTAAGGCAGCAGCAGGGCTGCCGTGGCAGAGCTCTCTGTGAGATCTCTGTGCATGGACGCAGAATGGGATGGAATTGGGAGCAGCAGTGGGTGGGCWCTGCCTGCCGTGCTGATTGTCCATGCCAGGGCTGGGATCAGAGCCATCCTCCCCCAGCTCCCCTGGCCCTGGCCAAGCCTTCCCACCTGGAGAAGGGATGGGAACGTTTCCTGACAGGAGAGCAGCATCCCTGAGCAGGGGATCCCTTCCCCAAACCCTCCCAGCAGGGATCAGGCTCATGGGACAAATTCCCAGCAGGAGCCTTCCCAGGATGAGCTGGAGCTGTCAAAACTCAGSAGTGTCTGAACATCCTCCCGTGGAGGGATTAAGGAAACAACCTCCCTGTCTGGAAAAAGGAAACTTGAGAAATCAAAGGGATTTTCTACCACCTGCCAGCAAGCACAAGGCCTTTGCACATCCTGGACAAACTGATCTCAGGGAGGTTTGCTCCAAAACCTGCTCTTACCAGTGAGGGTGCAACCTAATGAGAAGAGAAAAAGAAAAAGAAATAGAGGAAAAGTCCAWTTTTTAGCAGCAAAGTTTTCACATTACAATAATTATCATCATATTTGTCTGTTGAGAAAACCTCTCTTAATAAAAATATCCCAACTAAAATATTAAGAAAAATCACCAAAACTCTAAGAAAACAGAAGGAAGAAAAACCTGAATTCTAAAAATCCCCYCTAGGCCTTCAGAAACACCTGAACCCCTCTGAAAGCAAGGTCCTGAGGGCAGAACTGTGGTACATGGATGAAGTGCTGTCTGCCAGGGTGCAGCTGCCTCCTCCTGGTCCCCCAGCTGGGAGAAACCCMAAAACCAGCTCCCATTCCCCATGGGAATGATCTGGGGTCCTTCACCCCAGCCAGGCAATGGCACTGACAAAAATCAACTCTTCTGCTGAGCACAGCTTTCCGTGAGAGATCATTTTTTCCTCCCTGACCAGAGAATGTTAAAGTTCTCCAGAAATGGCAAAGCCAGTTTTTCCAGGCTTTTATTTATTTWTTTTTTCATCTCTCAAACAAAGCCTTATCTATTCCAGCAGAGCTCTCTGCATTCCCCCTGTGCTGCAGCTCTCAGGGGCTGTGCCCTGGGCACTTCACTCCTGGCTCTGCTCGGTCTCGTGTGTGCTGCCCGTCCCAGCTGGGCTCTGGCCAAACCCTGCTCTGCTCCATGCTCCAGCCATCCCCCCAGGCTGCTTTTTGGCCCTGGCATCCCTTTGTCTTCCCCTGCCAGCAGCTCTGCTCCAAAGCCTGGATGCATCYGTGGCTCTTCCTGGCAGCTTCCCAAAGGAGCCACATCCTCCCAATCCCATCCACCCGCGTTTCCTGGGACAGCCAAGGCTTCCTCACTGCTTTGCCCATCCATTTGTGCTTCCTTGCACAGAATCATGGAAGGGTTGGGTTGTAAAGGAGGTTCAAGCTCATCCCATCCCATCCCTGCCATGGCAGGGACACCTTCGACCATCCCAGGCTGCTCCCAGCCCTGCCCAGCCTGGCCTTGGGCACTGCCAGGGATCCAGGGGCAGCCCCAGCTGCTCTGGGCACCCTGTGCCAGGGCCTGCCCACCCTGCAGGGAACAATTCCTCATTCCCAATATCCCATCCAGCCCTGCCCTCTGGCAGTGGCAGCCATTCCTCCTTGTCCTGTCCCTCCATCCCTTCCCCCTTGCAGCAGATGAACCAAACTCCTCCAYCCCCTGGCATGGAGAGTCCAGCCAGGCTTCAGCCCTCCCTGTTTGACGTCCAGCTGGATGCAGGGACTGTGCTCCTGCTCTGGTTTATCCACACAGCCCCAGCTGTGGCAGGGACAGTGGGTAGTTAACAGGCCTGATGGTAATTAACAGGCCTGATGATAATTAACAGGCCTGATGTTCTCACATCAGTGATGTCCAAGTTGGTTGATGAAGTGGCACCAAAGTGACAAGTGTGGAGAAATAAATACACAAATAAGAGACATGTCCCACGAGAGGTTCCCATTCTCTCTTGTCTCTGTTTATTCCTGCCCACTTGTTATCCCTGCAGTGGCTGGGGGAGCACAGCTGAGCTCAGGGCAGGATGGGGAGCACAGCTGAGCTCAGGGCAGGATGGGCAGCACTGCAGCAGCTCCCCAAAGCTGAAGTTTGAGCTGCAGCTCCCATGGGAGTGTTTCTGAGAGTTCCCTGTCCCACAGCCTCAGCTGGTGACTCTCACATAAACCACAGAGGAGCAGAGAGCAAGCAGCTCCTCTGGAGTGTCAGGAGAGCCCAGCCATGCCCACATCACCCCAGCCCATCCTTGTCTGCTCTGAGCAAGGCTGCATTTCCCTGCCCTGCCCACCCAGACTCTGCAGGCTCTGGATCACCATCACCTCCCTTCTCTGCCCTCCCCTTCCCCAGCCCTGCCCTGCTCCATCGTGCCCTGATGCAGAAGGGATGTCACTGTCCCTGTCCCTGTCACTGTCCCTGTCCCTGTCACTGTCCCCAGTGCCACGGGGCTGGAGGTGACTCTGCCCCAGCCCTGGCAGGCACTGAGGGCAGGAGGGGCTCCAGGGGCAGCACCCCCAGCTTGGGAAGGGGCTGGCAGGGCACAGGGATGAGGAGAGCTCGTGGCTCCAGCTGAGAGGGGAGCAGAGAAGGGAGCAGGGGCTCATCCTCACCCCACCCCAGCTGGGCAGGGAGGGGAGCTCAGGGCTGGGTGTTGCACTCCTGCTTCCAGCACCTGAGATCAGTTTTGTGATGCAAAGTGAGCGYAAGGCTGGGCTGAGGCTCCAGGCTCAGCTCTCCAGGTCAGCCTGAACCACAGCCATGCATCCAAAACCCCTGCCTCAGGTTTATTTCCTGCCTGCAGTTTAGAGGTTTCAGTCAGAGTTAGAGCTAGAAAAAGCTCAGGCTTCTCCTGGGTTTTAGGATGGTTTTCCCATCCATGCTGAAGCCCTCAAGATCCATCCTTGGACTTGCTGGGGTCCCTGAGCCCAAGGCAGGGCCCAGGGAGAGGAGCCAGCAGGAGCTGCCAGCTGTGCCCAGCTCAGTGCCAGCCCTGCCCGCACAGGGAGCACCCCAAGCTCCCACCTGGCTGATGAACTCTCTCACCCCCCAGGCTCAGGGCGCCTCCAGTGCAGGGTCAGGAAGGCTCCTGGGTGGCCACAGGCTCTGCCAGGCTGCAGGAGCTGCCAGCTCTGAGCAACATCACCCAAAGAGACCCAGACACGTGCTGCACGCTTCAGGCACCCCCTCCAAACCMCTGAGCCAGGCTGACTCCTGCCCTGCTTCTGTGGGATGATGAAGGGTGGAAGAAACCCCAAAGTGGATTTTGAGGAGCTGCTTCTGCCACTGGAGCAGGAGCCAGCCACCCACACCCCACCTCCCCGTGCACCCTCCAGCTGTGATTATTGAACACAGAATGAGAATCACCCTTGGAATTGTTGCAACCCCTTCCTTGTCYCCTGTGCCCAGGAGTGCCCCTGGGCTCATTGCTGCTGGTGCAGGAGGTGCCAGGCAGGCAGCAGGCACAGGGACAGGCACAAACCTCCGAGTACCATCCTGATGATGCAGCTTCTATAAAAAGAAAGAAATCAGTGTAAACCATGCCCATAGCAGAACTTCCCAGGGAAGTGTGAACTTTGCTGGATGCCACAAGGCTCCTGCAGCCTGGGGCAGGTTTGAGGTAGGGAGGAACAAGCCCAGAGCTGGGGTTTGGGTTTGTTCTGCTGCACTGAAGCGACAGCACACGGGGCAGGCAGGAACAGGTCCTGAAATTCAGCACCAGAGTCCTGGGGGAGCTGCAGCCCCAATCCTGGGTCAGTTCTGGGCCCTCCCAACATGGAGGGGCTGGAGGGGATCCAGGGAAGGGAACAGAGCTGGGAAGGGGCTGGAGCACCAGGAGCGGCTCAGGGAGCTGGGAAGGGGCTCAGCCTGGAGCAAAGGAGGCTCAGGGGGGACCTTGTGGCTCTGCACAACTCCTGACAGGAGGGGACAGCCGGGGGGGTCGGGCTGTGCTCCAGGGAACAGGGACAGGACAAGGGGGAACGGCCTCAGCCTGTGCCAGGGGAGTTTCAGGTTGGATATTGGGAATATTCCCTCATGGAAGGGTGGTCAGGCCCTGGCACAGCTGCCCAGGGCAGTGGGGGGGTCGCTGTTCCTGGAGGGATTTACAAGCTGTGTGCATGTGGCACCTGGGGACATGGGCCAGTGCTGGCCTTGGCGGTGCTGGGGCAATGCTTGGACTCGATGTACTTGGAGGGTTTTCCAGCCTTTACAATTCCCTGGTTCTGCCTGGGGATGCAGGAACTCTGTGCCGTGAGCCAGCACTGCTGGGCTGCTCCTGCTCCCCCAGCCAGCCCCGCTCGCCCTCTCCAGCTGCTCCAGCAGCATTTGGCACTTCCAAGTGCCACATAAAGATCCGTTCTGCCACCTCATAACGAGCTCATTAAGGCTCTTATGAAGGTGGCTGGGGCTGCACTGAGCCAGCCCAGATGGCAAAGCAGCACAGCTGGGACAGCCCAGCCTTGCCAGCAGCCTCAGCCCCCTCTGGCTGCAGGGATCTGGGGGGCACACGCTGCTCCTGCCCCTGGCCCGGGCTGGGAGAGCTGGGCAGTGCCTGGCACAGGCCCTGGAGCTGGCCCTGGCATGTGCAGCCTCTCCCTGCAGGCACAGTGACAGACACGGCATGAAATGTTTAAAATAAGCCCAGCAGTGCAGAGCCTGCGTCACGGGGCGCTCTGCTCTGCTCCAGCCCCGCCGTCCCTGCGCTGGGATGGGAATATTGGGCTGGCCCTGCACCCTGCCAGCCTGGCCAGCATCACCCTGGCAGCAAAAGCAGTGCCCAGCACTGCAGGAGATGCAAGGTGTGTGTGATCCCATGCCCTGCCTGGGGTTAAAGTGGGAATAGAGCGGGAAGCCCTGAGGTGGCACAGAGGGGCAGAGCAGGGCTGCAGCAGGGGCTGCCCATGGGCAGCAGCCTCCAAGGGGCACCTGACTGTGGGCGTGGGGGCTCCCTGCTGCTCCAGCTCCTCCATTTCCACTCTGGACCCCCCTTCTGAGGCGCAGGGTGGGATTGTCGGGGTGTCAGTGCAGGGCCGGGAGCTGATGCTCCTCGTGAGTCCCCTCCAGCTGAGGATATGCTGTGATTCTCTCCCCGCTCCGAGGCCGAGGGAGGCTCAGGCACCGCTCCCATTCCAGCYGTCCCCCGCCCGCTCCCGGCCCCCTGGCCGAGTGTTTTGGACCGAGCTGGAAGGCAGCAGTGAGTCACACGCAGCTGCAGAGCCTGGCAGGCTCGGCTGGCCCCCGGCCACCCCCGGGGTCACCCGGCAGCTGTGCCCGCCCCCGTGGGTSACCAGACCCCCCCTTCTGTCCCCAGCATCTCCAGCAAAGAGCTGACCGAGCTCATCGAGCGCCTGCAGAAAAATGCTGACCAGGTGGAGAAGAACATCGTGGAGACCGACTCCCGAATGCAGAATGTAAGCAGGGCACGGCCCCGCAGTCACAGCTCCTCCCCGCAGCCCCTCTGCCTCCTGCCCCGGCCCCGCCTGGGCTCCCCCTCCTCTCCTGGGCAGGTGTGGCTGCCTGCCCAGCCCTGCGCTGGCACCTGGATTGTGATGATCTGCAAGGGTCATTTCAGGGTTACTGGGGTCCCCCCACTCGTGGGAAGAGAGTGGGAGGGTGTTCCAGGCAACTGGGCCCCCCAAATTCCCCCCTGCCCAGGAGGGCAGGACTGTGYAGAGTGGGGTGTGCATTCCAGCAGGGAGCTGGGCTGGAGGAGAGGCCTGAGCCWYCCTCCTGATYCCAAAGGCCTGAGCCWYCCTCCTGATCCCAAAGGCCTGAGCCTTCCTGCTCATCCCAAAGGCCTGAGCCTTCCTCCTGATCCCAAAGGCCTGAGCCTTCCTGCTCATCCCAAAGGCCTGAGCCTTYCTCCTGATCCCAAAGGCCTGAGCCTTCCTSCTSATCCCAAAGGCCTGAGCCTTYCTSCTSATCCCAAAGGCCTGAGCCTTCCTCCTGATCCCAAAGGCCTGAGCCTTCCTGCTCATCCCAAAGGCCTGAGCCACCCTCCTCATCCCAAAGGCCTGAGCCTTCCTCCTCATCCCAAAGGATGCATCCCGAGGTGATGCAGCTCCCCAGCCCTTGCCCAGCAGGTGAGATTGGGGCAGCCTTGTCAAGTGCAAGGTGTCCCTGCCCATGGCTGGATGGTCTTTAAGGTCCCTTCCAACCCAAACCATTCCAYGATCCTGTGATGGGAGATGGAAAGTGAAATCCATCCCAGGTGGATGGGACACAGCAGAGCTCCTGCCCCTCTCCAGTGCCAGGGAGAGCGGGCTGGGATGACCTCTTGGCCACCCAGAGGTGACCCTTCCTCCTGTCYCCACCATGCAGGACCTGCACAAGATCAAGTCGTGCCAGCTGGCACAGTACAAGGAGCTGACAGCACAGAAACTCTCCGAGTCTGACAAGCTGCTCTACGTGCTGGACGGGGACGCGGCCGTGGCCCGGCACATGAAGCACCCCCAGGGGGACATGATCACAGAAGAGTGAGTGCCACTGTCCCCAGAGCCCTTGGGCGAGGGGGGGGCTATCCAGGGGCTCTGCCTGCTGTGGGGGGTCACCACGGGCTCCTCTGCATGCCAGCTCCTGAAAAGGTGGGGGGGTCGGTCTTCCCCCAAGCCCCCAGCCCTCAGATCGGGCTTAACCCCAAGCAAGGCAGTCCTATCCAGATAACTCAGTCCCTCTGGGAGACAGAGTGCCTGAATACCCAGCCAGCTCGTAGCCACTGGCTACCCTAAGCAAGCTTGGTGATTTCAGCTCTTTAGTGATTCTCAGCTCTCTTAGGATGCCAGGTTGAGCTGGCTTGCTAGGGCGCCYTTGGCTGGGGCAGAAGCAGATGCTGCGAGAGAGGAGAAGGAGAGGTCCTGGTGTTCCACAGTGATGGTTTATTGGGGAGTCTGTGAAGGGTTCCAGTGACAGCTCTTCTTTTGCCAAATGGGCTAAACCAGCCCCTCTTTATAGGGTATAGGGGGATCCRGACTTGTCCAATAGTAAGGGTTAGGGAAAAAGTGACCTATGGGGTTACAGAGATAAGCTATGGGTCGAGAGGCAGAAGCCAGGAGCTTATTTTGCTGTCTCATAATAACTCAGCAGTTCCTACTGTCAAGGCTCAGCCCTCCATTGGAGCCTTAGCCAATTCTGTGGAGTCTGCTACAAGCTCCCCTTAGGCTGTGTGACCCCCAGCATCCTGGGCACGGGGARTGTGAGAGGATGGCGGCCTGGCAARGTGGCACCTGCCCACTGTGCCCCACACGTGCCCTGAGCTCACAGCCACGGGAGCAGCCCCTGGCAGAGGGCAGAGCACAGGGGGTGCCCTCTCCCTGCTGCCAACCCCCTTGGGCTCTCCCCAAGCACAGCCCACCATCCAGGGGGCCTGGAGAGGATCAGCTACACCCAGCACTGCTGATGCCAGCCGTGCCCACATCCTGATTCCACCCTCACCTTTCCCTTCTTGCAGCATCCGGCAGCTGAAGGAGCGCGTGGCAAACCTGAAAGCGAAACATGAGCAGATCTACAACTTCCCCCTGCAGCACATCGAGCCCCAGGTCAACTGGTCAACAGTGATCGAGGAGAAGCAGGTACAGGGGCCACCAGTGCCGCTGCCTGGCCAGAAGCACCAGCTGGGCAGGGACTCCTGCAGCTCCCCACGGAGAACCTGGCTCTTGGAAARCTTCTGGGCAGCTCCACAGTGGGAGCTGCAGAAAGCTGGGTGGCAGGGGAGGGGCAGAGCTGGTGGGACAAGGCTGGCTGCTGTGGCACCAGGAGTCAGTGCTCGAGGTGGCGCCGCTCCTGGCCTCAGCATCCCCAGTCACCACCAGTAGAGCTTTAGGCTCTACTCCACAGCTTTATTTTTCATTTTATCCCACTCCCTGCACTCCTCCAGCCAGAGAAGGGTTTATTTAACCCCCCAAACTGGTTTTCCCATGGCTGCCCTCCAGCACAGCTGATTTCACCCACATTCTCCTCGGGCATCCCTGCACTGCAGCCACTGGAGCCCGTCCAAGCCCGGCTCCATGGYAACTCCAAGAGGAGTTTCCTAGGTYTTGGCAGCCTCCCCCCACTCCCCCATTGCTAACCCCAACTCCTGTGCACCCCAGGATGCCCTGAGCAGCAAAGGCTTTGGGACTGACCTGCCGCTGGTCAACAGCCAAGTAGAAGAGCACAACATCTTCCACAACGAGGTCATGGCCATCGGGCCCCACATCGTCAAGGAAGGAAGCAAGGTCAGCCCTCCTGCCCCTCTCCCTGCTGCCCTGAGCCGTGGATGAAGGGGAGGGTGTCCCTGTTCCACCATCCAGGGGGTACAGCGGGTTTGGGTGGGGGCCCAGATCCCCTCCCAGCCTGAGAGGCCAGCACTGCACACCAGCTCTGGCTTTACAAAGAGGCAAATCCCATAAACCACATCCCCTTCCAGCCTAAACCCACATCCCCCTGCACCCTTGAGCCCTCATCAGAGCACCCAAGTGTCTCCAGCCACCCCTCCTAACCCTTGCCTTGCTCCTCCTCCAGGAAAGCATGAGCGACTTCCAAGCCAGATACCAGAAGCTGCTGGTAAGAGCCCGTGGGACCCTGGGGAGGAAACCTCCTGGAGAGGTTCCTTGTTGGGGTGGCCCTGGGATCCTTTCCTGGAGGGGTCCCTCATTGGGGTGGCCCTGGGATCCCCTCCTGAGGAGTCCCTGGTTGGGGTGGCCCTGGGATCTCCTCCTGGAAGGGTCCCTCATTGGGGTGGTCCTGGGGGAGGCGCAGGGAGGAGCTCTGGGCTGAGCTGTCCGTGTGTCCCTCCGCAGGCCGGCTCCCAGCAGCGGCAGCAGGACCTGCACTCGCTGCAGGATTACATGCAGCGCTGCACCAACAAGCTCTACTGGCTGGATCAGCAGGCCAAGGACAGGACCCATTACGACTGGAGCGACCACAACCTGGACTACCCCAGCCGGCGCCGCCAGTACGAGGTCTGTGCCTGGCCTGGGCAAAGGGGAGCTGGGCACGGGGCCAGGAGCTGYGTGGGGCCAGGAAATGTTCCTTCTTTTGTGTCTYAGTCTCCCCCAGCCCATCGTGAAGRGCTTTGAGATGTGCAGCTGGTAGTACAGGGATGGTGGGGTTAACCCTTAGCTCTGCCAAAGATAACGTGATGGGGAAGTGTCCCCGTGACAGGGACAGCTCCCTCAGCCTCCTGTSCTTTATCTCAGCGCTGCCTTGGCAGCAATCACATCTTTAGCAGCATCTGCCAGGGAAGGAAGGAAAAGTGAAAGCTGCAGTGGGAGAGCAGCACACTGTCTTGTGGAGCTGCTCAGCCCCAGAGTGCAGCCAGGGCCCCCTCCCTTTTGTGGGGACCAATATCTCATCTCTCTCCATCCAGAACTTCATCCACCGGAAGCTGGAGGAGAAGGAGGAGGCCATCAACAAGCTGCACGCTGATGGGGATCAGCTGCTGGCCCAGAACCACCCCGGGAAGAACGCCATCGAGGTGAGCACCAGGGATGGCTCCCAGCTCCTCACCCAGCCTGGAGCATGGGAGACTCACCCAGCCCTTCTCCAGAGTGGGACCCAGTGCCAACACCACTCGTGACTTTAGTTCCTGAGATGCCAAGGGGGAAAAAGCCTCCTTCACTTGCAGATGTGTAAACACCACAGGAGGAGGAAAGATAAACCTAAGGAGCTCTTCCCATCTTCCTCATTCCTGTGGCAGTGACCTTGTGCCCACCTAGAGAGGATAAGCTGTAGTGGAGCCCTTCCCTGTTTGGTGGGAGGATGGACACAGGGATGTGCCACCTGCACACAGCCTGTGCTCCCATGGGATCATCCCAGCCTTGGGAATTCCCATCCTGGGCTMCCCCGAGAGCATCTGGGTGGCTCCAGAGGCAGCCAAGGAGCTGCTCACTCAGGATGAACTGGGACTTGTGCTGGGCAGTTCAGGCCTCCCCTGCCAGGGGGTGCCGCTGATGTCCCCTGTCCCTGTGCTGCAGGCTCACATCGAGGCCGTGCACGCCGACTGGAAGGAGTACCTGAACCTGCTCATCTGCGAGGAGAGCCACCTGAAGTTCATGGAGGACTTCCACCAGGTACCACATCCCCGGGGCAGGGACTTGTTGGAGCCCAGAGAGTGGGTGCTGGATTGCAGGAGACCCTAGAATACAAAATTCCTGCTGCTCTGGGAACTGGGTAGAGGAGATGGAGTGCTCAAAACCCAGGATTAGGGCTAGGAGAGCACTTTGAGCTGATAGAACACAAGTCATAATTGCTCAGGCACCTAAGGTAAGGGATTGCTTGGCCAAAGCGTGACTTGCAGAAAGCTTCTGCTCCAGCAGAAGTGTCATGAGCCACAGTGGGTGTCAGCTTCCCTGTGCCCAGGACGGCAGAGATCCCTCACCCCCAACCAAGCACGGGGAGAGCTTGCATGCTCCTCTGGGAAGCAGAACAGGTCCTTGTAGGAAGTCCCAGCTGCCAAAGCCCCCGGGGAGCCGGGCACAAGGGCTGAGTGTCCCAGCAGAGCTGGGCAGACAGATGTCTGCTGGATAAATGGCATCCGACAGCCAGGGAGGCTCTGCAGGGGAGCAGGTCGGGCTGGATTCCTCTCCCACAGCCTGGGCGTGTTCCCCACCCCATGGGGCTCCTGCCAAAGCTGAGCTGCGGTGCCCAGCCCAGGCAGTGCCTTTTGTGGGGATCTGCCAGAACGGCTGCCCCAGGGGATGGTTTGTGTGAGCAAGGGCTGGGCTCTCCCTGCTGCTGGCGCTGGCAGCGGTGGCACCACACACCRTGGTGATGCTGTCCCCGTGAAACAAAAGTGAGGGCAGGGAAAGGTGGGACTTAACAGCTCAGCATGGAATAAGCTGCTCCTCCCTGGTTGTTGTTTCCTTTGATCTGATGTCCTGAGCAAGAATAATAGTGATCCCTGGCCTTTCTCCACATATTCTAGTGTTCAGATTCCCAGAGGAGCTCTTGGTTGCTGTGTGAAGACCATGCAGGGTCTGCTCCTGTTTCAGCAGGATCCTCTCTCACAACAAACTTTCCCTCTCTGCAGTTTCAGAAGGACTCCAAGGATGCTCAGGAGCTTTTGAAGAAGGTGGATACAGACCTGGACCAAAAATTCAGCCCGGAGTTCAAGGACAGATACCAGCTGGAGTCGCTCCTCCGGGAGCTGGATGTGAGTGTCTGCAGGCAGGGCTGCAGGSTCGGCAGCAGCCACTGTCCCCTGGCACTGGCACAGGGATGTCCCCGCCCGTGTGGGCACCTGGCCCAGCTCTCTCCGTGGGGAGCAGCAGGGCTGTGCTGCTGCTGCCTTCCCCAGCTCTTCCTTCCCCCCTGGCTAGAGATTGCCTCTCCCCTAGCAACGTAATTGCTCACTGGGCTGGTTTTTATTTGTTCTCTCATTGAGTTAGCACTCGTTAGGGGTGGGAGCATAATTAGACCTGCTGCCAGAGGAGGTTGTGGAACTCGCTGTGCTGCAGTGAGCTGGGCTGGAGATCACCCACGTGGGAAGGGCTGTGCTGGGCCTGAGCCCGAGCCCGAGCCTAAGCCTAAATCCAAGCCCAAGCCCAAGCATGCTGCAGCAGGCCCAGCTGATGCAGGTGTCCCAGGACAGCTGATAGCCCTTCCCAAGAGCTGTCCCCTCTGCTCCTGCATGCTCCATCCCACTCAGCATCTCGGGATCTCCACCTTTAGGGCTGGAAATGGAGCAGCTGCTGGAGAGCCTTGGGACAGGGCTGGAATCAGAGCTGGGAGTGGGGCACCAGCACACAGCCATGCCAGTGTGGGCTGGGCACAGGGACCCTGTCACTGCCCGCTGGCATGGCAGCCCCTGGGCACGGTCCCAGCCCTCAGCCCGGCTGCAGAGGGAGGCAGGAGAGTGCAGGAGCACCTGGAACAGGAGCACAGGGCTGCAGGAGGTGCCTTCAGCACAGAACAGCCGCAGTCTCTGCCCGGCTGYGTGGGAATGAGCTCCTCCCTGGCTGTGAGAGCCCAGGAGTTCGCTCTTCCCCTGTTTTCCTACTGGTTCTTCTTGCCCCATGCCAGGACCAGGAGAAGGCCCTGGACAAGTACGAGGCYGTGGTGAAGTCGCTGCAGGAGCGCAGCCAGCAGGTGCTGCCCCTGCGGTTCCGCCGGCAGCCGCCGCCGCAGCCCGTGCCCGTGGAGGCGCTCTGCGAGTACGAGGGCGAGCAGGTACCGCACCTGTCCATCCATCATCCATCCATCATCTATCCATCCATCATCCATCCTCCATCCATCCATCCATCCATCCATCCATCCATCCATCCATCCATCCATCCATAATCCATCATCCATCCATCCATAATCCATCATCCATCCATCCATCCATCCATCCATCCATCCATCCATCCATCCATCCATAATCCATCATCCATCCATCCATAATCCATCATCCATCCATCCATCCATCCATCCATCCATCCATCCATCCATCCATCCCCAGCCCGAGCAGGCAGCGCTGCTCGGGGCACGGCAGGGGAAGTGGCTCTGGGGGAAGGAGCAGGTTTGCCCAAGCAGTGGTGGTGTCTCCTGCAGGGGAAACGAGGCAAAGGTCGCCCTGGCCCCGGTGGGAAGAGCAGGTTTTGCAGCGGAGGAGAGGGAGGGATCTGGGGGAAACGCAGCCTCGCTGCCTCTCACAGCCCCTGGGGATGTTGCGACAGCACAGCTCTGTCACATTCCCACGCTCCCCGAGCTGCTGTCCCGGCGTGTTCCTGACCAAAGGAACGCCCCACCGCCACCGGCCGTTCCCAGCCCGCATCCCCTCATCCCCTCATCCCACCGGCTCGGTRTGAGAGCTGGCCAAAGGGATGGGACAGCAGAGGCGGCAGCGACAGGGGTGGGACAGGAGCCGGCAGCTCCAGCCAACTCAGCTGCCTGCTCCTCCGAAAAGGAAAGGCAAAGGCAAGGGCACAGCCCTGGAAACGCCTCCTCATCTCTGCCCGAGTGGGAATTGCTCGCCGTGGCTGTCGCAAGAGGCACGGCTCGGTGCCTGCAGGCTGCGGGCGGGGAGGAGCGGGCACACGAGGCTCTGGCGAGGGGCAGGGAGGAGCGGGCACACGAGGCTCTGGCGAGGGGCAGGCTCCCCATGGAGGAGCCGGGAGCAGGGTTCGGGGCTGTGCCGGCCCTGCCTCAGCACCGGGCGGCGGTTCGGGCCGTGCTGCTGTGACCGGTTCTGTCCCCCAGGGCCAGATCAGCCGCGGAGCCCACTACACCCTGCACAGCAACAGCGGCGACCTCTGGGAAGTGGCCGACAGCGCAGGAGACACCATCAGCGCMCCCGGGGTCTGCTTCATGATCCCCCCGCCCGACCCCGAAGCGATCGCCCTGGCAGAGCAGTACGTGCCCCCAGCCCGGGCGGGACCGTCCCGCTGCCCCTCCGGCCTTCGCCTGCCCCAGCCCCAGCCCCAGCCCCGGGCGCTGCCACCGGCGCTGCCACCGGCGCTGCACCCCGGTCTGGTGCCCCAGAGGTTCCCACAGTGAAGCTCTGCCTTCTCGGAGCCTCAGGCTTCCTCCTGGAGGATTCCCGCCCCTTCCTGCTTGCCCAAAGATCCCACCCAGGCTCCCCCTGCTCTGGGGGCCGTTGTGGCACGGGGAGCTGCCCACCCTCCCTCAGCAGGCAGGTTCCTGCCCGGCTGCCTCTCCCCTGTTCTAATGAGGACACTGCTCTACCCCAACATGGTTTCCCCCACCTGCCTCGTGGCTGCCTCGAGGGAGCAGCCCCCACAACCCCTCCAGAGCTGGAGCAGAACCAGGATGGTGAGGGGGTGATGGAGAGGCTGAGGGTGTGACTGACCTGCTGCTGTCCCCTTGTGCAGAATTGCCAAGCAGTATGTGACCGTGAAGGAGAAGACCAACAACTGCAAGAACGTTCTCCAGCAGCGCTATGAGGGGCTGAAGGCAGACAGCATCGGAGGTGTGGGCAGGAGGGCAGCCTGGGGCACAAAAAGGCTTCAGCTGAGGTGGTGGAGCATCTTATGGGCATGTTCCCATCACCTAAGGGTCCTGGGGACAACAGTGGATGGGTGGGGGGCAGAGCAGCCAGGCTGTGGTCACAGCAGGCCAGGCTCAGGGAGTGCAGCAGGATGAGGGTTTGGCACTCACCTGTGGCACTGAGCCCACACCCAGCTCCCATAACCAGCTTTAATCTGGTCTCCTCTTGTTGTCCAGATGCTGCATCWGTTCGGGGACGCCAGCTCCTGGCAGGGCTGGAGAAAGTCACCAGTGACCTGGACAAGCAGGAGAAAGCAATAACAGCGAACCTGCGGCCGCCGCTGGAGCAGAGCCGGGCCGTGCAGGACAGCACCGAGCGCTCCAAGGACCTCAAGGTGGGGCTGTGGGGCTGAGGGACGCTGAGACCCTGAGACCGTGCAGAGCCCGTGCTCCCAAAGCGTCTCCATTGCCAAGGGTGCTTAAGGTGCTCCCTGAGCCCTGGAAATGGGATGTGGAGGGATGGGATGCTCACAGCTGCTTCCAGCAGGGATGGGGAGCAGCCCCATGAGCAGCCTCAGAAGCCCAAAACCTTTGCCAGCTCAGTCRAATGGGAAAAAGGTGATGGCTGCAGGTGGTGGCTGTGAGGATGAGGGGGGAGCCCTCAGGTTTTGATCCTGCCCATCATCCGAGCACATGTCTAAGTCTCCCAGACCTGAGACATGAAACTCTTCATTGAGAAGAACAGCGATTCAACACAGAATCATTGGAGAATCTTTGAGGGCAGTAACAAAACTTCTTTCCAGAGCTGGGCAGCTTGTGGATGATTCTGTGCATTATCATGATTCAGAGGTCTACAGTGGCTTATCATACTGAATGACACTGGCCTGCTATTCAACCCAATAATTTATGCAGGATAAAATGGAGTTCATCAGCCAGTGAGCAAGAAGGGATGTAGGTTCTCTTAATTGCTATTCAAAAGTATGTTCTGAACCCACCTTATRGAGTTAGAGTTTCAACATTCACCCAGGATTTGCACTGATGCTTGCTGTGAGTGTACTGACASTAGAAACAAAGTGGAGGTGCCTTCTTGATTTATTTACCCTGGATGAAGGCACACAGAGCAGCTTTGAATCATACTTTRCAATAAATTTACATTAGACTGAGCTCTGCTCTTTCTCATTATTAGCTCTCAGTCTGAGATCTATGCTGGTGTGAAGATCTCTCAGAATATCTCCAAGGATATTGTCATATTGAATGACACTGGCCTGCTATTCAACCCAATAATTTATGCAGGATTTTGCCTGGTGAACTTTGCCACCATTATCACCAGCTCAGAGAGGAACAGGAAAACCCTTGTAGCCAAAGCAGTTTCTCCTTGTGGACCTGCTCCTCCAGGCTCCAGTGCCAGTAGCATCCAGCTCCTTTCCTCTTTTTCAGACCCCTAATTAAGCCAGGCTCCATGCCACAAACCTCYCTTGGTTTAGGAGGAAGTTCAGGTCCTGGTTACATCACTTGCCCAGGGCTGTGTCAAAATCCAGGTGCTAMTACAAGAGAAAGCAAATTGCCCCAACTGCCTGCAGCACTTTGATGTCCAGGCAAGGATTCACCTGTCAGAGCCCAACGGCCCAGATGAACCCAGCATGTCCCTGACAGAGCTGGAGCTGCTGGGAACCACTCCCCAGCTGGAGTTTCCTCACTAAGGAGAGACAGTTCAAAAGAAAGTCAGCCAAAAATATCCTTCTGTGCCCTGCAGGGCTGGAAGGCACCTTCCACCAAACACAAATCCTCAGCCCTGACTTCCTTCCTCACCCTGGACAGCCAAGTGTGGCTCCTCTGTAGCCACCAGCTCCTGGCTCAGCTGCTCTAAAGGCTTTGTTCTTCCTGCAGAGCATCACCAACGAGGTGATGTGTTCCTCCTGCTTTGTTCTCCTGCAGAACATCACCAACGAGGTGATGTGTTCCTCCTGCTTTGTTCTCCTGCAGAGCATCACCAACGAGGTGATGTGTTCCTCCTGCTTTGTTCTCCTGCAGAACATCACCAACGAGGTCCGTCGGATCGAGCCTGAGAAGAGCAGGAAGATCCAGGAGTGCGAGGCCTTCATCGAGTCCGTGCCCAACACGGGCAGCGCCACCCTGGTGAGGAACAAGGTGGACAACACCAACAAGAAGTACGAGCGCGTGGTGCAGCTGCTCAGCGCTGCCCAGGAGAAGTAAGTCATGGCTTAAATCCCAGCTTGAGCCCARTCTAAGGCAGGATCCTGCAGGAGCAGGGTGCAGGTGTGCTTAAGCACCTTCCTCGTGTCCTGACAGAGTTGAGGTGGCCACAAACCTGGAGAGGAGCCTCCAGCAAGGCCGAGACCTGCTGTCAACCTATGAGAACAAGCTGGTCATAGATGACACGGTACCAGAGGACTTGAGGGTGGTGGACAGGAAGAAGGAAGAGCTGCTGGTGAGTTTCCTGCCCTGTTTGTGTGCTGCACATGCAAAAACACTTTCCAAAAGCTGCTCAACTCCCAGGCTTGGATCTGTTGGTGACAGGATGGCCTCCCCCAGCTGGGGGTGAGAACTCACCCTGACTGCAGTGACCCCCACCTGCTTCAGACACAAACACCTCCCATCCTCAAATCAAATCAAATCAAATCAAATCAAATCAAATCAAATCAAATCAAATCCAACTTGAAGTCTTGGGATTTGATGAAAGGACTAATGCAGATGCATTCTTTCTCTACTGTGCCCTTGTGAGACCCTCCCACAGCAGGGCTGTGTCCAGGTCTGGAGTCCTCAGCWCAAGAAAGACATGGACCTGTTGGAGCAGGGCCAGGGAAAACACTCCTAGGGCTGGAGCCGCTCTGCTCTGGAGCCAGGCTGGGGGAGCTGAGAGTGCTCACCTGGAGAAGTGAAAGCTCCAGTGAGTCCTTCAAGTCCCTTCCAGGGCCTAAAGGAGGCTTATAAAAAAGATGGAGAGACTTTTTACATKATCAGATACTGACAGGACAAGAGGAATGGTTTTAAACTAAAAGAGGAAAGATTTGAATTAGATATTAGRAAGAAATTCTTCCCTGGCAGGGTGAGCAGGCCCTGGCACAGGGTGCCCAGAGCAGCTGGGGCTGCCCCTGGATCCCTGGCAGTGCCCAAGGCCAGGCTGGRCAGGGCTGGGAGCAGCCTGGGACAGTGGGAGGTGTCCCTGCCATGGCAGGGGTGGGATGAGATGAGCTTTAAGTGTTTTCCAAACTAAAACCTTCTGTGATTCTTAGAGAAGTGAAGGATAAAATGGTCTGGGAAAAGCAACTCAGTGATACTGGAAAGATGGGCCTGGCAAGGCTTTGAGAAGTTATTGCTTGGAAAAACTACCCAAACTGGCAATTCTTCTGTTATAGAAAGACCAAGAACGGGCTAGGCCAGAATTTTCTGTGCTCCTTCAGCTTTTCCATGAATTCCCAAGTTCAGACTAACATGGAAGAGCTTTCACTGCTCCTTCCACAGTTGCTGCACTGCAAGAACAGGATCTAAGCCTTGCATGAGGAGCAGCAGTTATTTTGCACTTTGCATGGTTACTTTTAAAGGTCAGCACGTGAGGAGGGAGTAAGAGGTAGCTTTTCTCCCTGTCAGGTTTTCTGCTTCCCATGTAAGCCTTGAGCTTGGTTTTTCCACAACTGGTGGCACTGCTGCAGCTCCAGTGCAGTTGCTGGATCAATTGGGTGACAACAGTGTGAAAGCCCAGGGAATGCCCCTCTCCTGCTTTTTCCCCACAGGCCATGGGCAGYGAGCTCCAGTCCAAGAAGTCCCTGCTCAGTGAAGCCGAGCAGAACCTGCAGAGGACCAAGACGTGCTCCAACACCCTGGCCAGCAAGTTCCAGGAGCACTGCCCCGACATCGAGCGCCAGGAGGCAGAGCTCTACAAGCTCAACCAGCGCTTCAACAACCTCAGCAAGCAGATTGACCACAGGTGAGAGCACGGGGCAGGGAGCCGGGATGGCTGCTGGGGAGGTGGAACCACGCTGGAGCTGGAGGAGGCACAGCACCATGGTCCTGGGAAGGAGGAGTTGCAGAAGGGATTCCAGGGAGGTCTGAGGAGGAAGAGGGAGAGGYTGCTGGCATGTGCTGGGAAAACAAGGATTAGTTCTCTTGCAGCAGAGGTGCCAAGAGAACAACTCTGGCTCAAATCCATGTCTTGGGCAGCAGGGGAGGCAGGATGGGTTAAGGGGTGTCTGCAGCAGGCACGGGAGATGGGACARGACTGAAGCTGAGCTGGTTTCCCCCACAGAACACAAACCCTGCAGAAAGCAAAAAGTGCCTACTCCAACTACCGCAGCAACTACGACAAGGTGAACCAGTTCCTGTGCAACATCCCCAACTACGAGCCCCAGGAGACTGACAACATCCAGACAGTGGAGATGAAGCTCAAGAACCAAGCGGTAATTGCCAGAGCACCCCGGGCTCCTCAGGGAGAGAAGAGGGAACAAGACTAAAAGAAACAGGTCTTGGATAGCTCCTGAACGTCAAATAGAAAAATAGAAATGTTTATTAGATTTATTTTTGTGCTCTAAGGCCCTCCTGTGCCTTGTTCACACAAAGCAGGGCTGCTCAAGGAGGTTGGAATTCTCAGGGTTGTAATTTAAATGGTAACCCCCAAAAGGCTGAAGGATGCATTTGGATGTTGTGTTGCCTCTGACCTGTATCTCTGTGCACCCAGGCACTGCTCAGGGACATTGCAAGCAAGGAACAGGAGGTGCAGAAGGTCTCTGCCACAGCCCARCAGTACCAGCAGGCAGTGAAGGTAAGGACTGAAATTCTGCCTGTGAGAGAACAGAGAAACAGAGTATTTGGGTTAGAAGAGACCCTAAAGCCCATCTCATTCCATCCCCTGCCGTGGGCAGGGATGCCTCCTGCTGTCCCAYRTTGCTYCAAGCCCCATCCAACCTGGCCTGGGACACTTCCAGGGATCCAGGGGCAGTCACAGCTTCTCTGGGCACCCTGTGCCAGGGCAAATTCCTTCCCAATATCCCATCCMTMCCTGCCCTCTGGCAGTGGGAGCCATTCCCTGKGTCCTGTCCCTCCATCCCTTGTCCCCAGTACCTCTGCAGCTCTCCTGGAGCCCCTTCAGGCCCTGGCAGGGGCTCTGAGGTGTCCCTGGAGCCTTCTCCTGTCCAGGTGAGCACCCCCAGCTCTSCCAGCCTGGCCTCAGAGCAGAGGGTGGGGTTTTGTGGCCTTCCCAAAAAATGGATCAAGGGGTGAAGTTGTTAAAGCCAGGGCAGATGAGGAGGAGCCTGTGTGTGTGAAGGGGATGCAGCAATTTCACATTTCTCCTGGGAATGCCTTTGCACAGGACTAYGAGCTGGAAGCTGAGAAGCTGAGATCCATCCTGGACCTGGAGAACGGCCGCAATGGCTACACCAGCAAGAAGCCCAGGCTGCAGTCCCCAGCTGCCAAAGTGAAGGAGGAGGTAAGCAAGGGCTGGCCAGAGCAGAGCCAAAGCAGAGGGCAGCTCATGGGACCACTGGGTTTGCAAACACCTATATTTACTGTGGGGATCTTGGTCCCACAGGGAACCACAGGGAATCAGGAGGAAGGGATTTTTCATCATTTTTTTAAACTGGGCTGGCCAGAACGAGGGAGGGAAAATGCTGGATTTAACACTTTTGGAAGGGAAAAAGGAAAAAGGAGGAGAAAAGCCAAAAACCTGGAAGTTTTTCCCTTCTCTAGACTTTCAGAGAGATTTCACCACCAAAGATAGAAATACAGTCAGATGAAGCTACAAGCTACTTACTTTTGCAGGATCTGTTTGCTGCCTGCCTCAAACCCATCCTGCCTATAGAGGCAGGCAAAGTGTCCACCTGGTTCTTCCTCACCTGATTCTTACTGCACCTGTTTTTGCTTATCTTGAGTTGAAAAATCACAGCATGACCATGAGTGTGTTTGTGCTTGAGAATCCCTCTCCCTCCCCCAAAACTCGGCAGTTCACTGCTKTAGGTTTTTAGAGGAGCACCCAGAGCTACCAGTTTAGGGCCTGATTGTTTCTGGCCTTCTCAAGCTCTTCCCAACACGTTTTTGCTCTGCAGGAAGCTGTTCTGGCAGCYAAATACACAGAAGTGAACGCTGTGAACAAGCAGAGGCTGCAGAACCTGGAGTTTGCCCAGAGCCTCCTGCGGCAGGTGAGTGATCACAGGAGCGAGKGGATGCTGAGGGGGCACACCTGTGGGACCCAGGGACACGTGTGAATGGCACATGTGGGGCTCTGCCAATACAGGCTGAACTGGGAACCACTCTAGCTGGTGTCTTGTCCCCCTAAATCATTAATCAACAGACACTTAAATTGCACAGACCAACCCCCAGTCCCATTGCCCACTCATCCTAGGAAGTTTCATACAGTTTTTAACTCTCTTTTTGCCATTCTGTGGCAGAATTAGTGTCCCTTGTGGCTTAGAGCTTTGTTCTGACAGCAGCAGGCATTGCAGAAAGGATTTCTCAGGCTGGGAACCTGCAGAGGTCCATCTGCAAATGCTCCCTGCTCAGGGTTTGCCACAGCTCAGCTCCCTCCTGTTGCTTTGTTGGAGGCACAGAGCTCCTGGCCTGGGTCAGGAATGGCCAGCAGGACCAGGACAGTGATTGTCCCTCTGTGCTGGCCCTGCTGAGGCACCTTGAGTTCTGTGTCCAGTCCTGGGCCCCTCATGGCAAGAAGGACACTGAGGGGCTGGAGTGTGTCCAGAGAAGGGAACAGAGCTGGGAAGGGGCTGGAGCACCAGGAGCGGCTCAGGGAGCTGGGAAGGGGCTCAGCCTGGAGAAAAGGAGGCTCAGGGGGGACCTTGTGGCTCTGCACAACTCCTGMCAGGAGGGGACARCCAGAGGGGTCGGGCTCYGCTCCAGGGAACAGGGACAGGAGGAGAGGGAAYGGCCTCAGGCTGGGCCAGGGGAGGGTCAGGTTAAACATCAGGAGAAATTTTCTTCACTGAAAGGGTGGTCAGGCMYTGGCAGGGGCTGCCCAGGGAGGTGGTGGATGTGTTCCACCATTCCTGGAGGTGTCCAGGGAACGACTGGACATGACACTCCGTGCTCTGGGCTGGGTGGCAAGGTCRGGATCGGTCRCAGGTTGGACTTGATGATCTTGGAGGTTTTTTCCAACCTAATTTCCAAACAATTCCGTGATTCTGTGATGATAAGCACGAGAAGGGTGATTAACTGGATTTTTTGGACTACTTTTTTTTGATCCTTTTGCCAACAACAGCAGCCAGATATTCAGRTGACACAAGACTTTGCCCAGACCAAGAAGTCTGTAAGGCCTGTGGAAGAAGTCTGGAAGTTGAAGAAAGAGCTTGAGGATGAGACTCAGCGTCGGCAACAGCTCGAGGCGGAGATTGAAGCCATTCAGAACAACATTGTCCACCTGCAAAACCAGAAGCCCCAAGAAACTGTGGTGAAGAAAGAACTGGTGAAGAAGGTGCCTGACCCCCAGCTGGAGGAGAGTTTCCACAGACTGCAACAAAACCTGGCAGAGGAGCAGCGCAAGAACCAGGCTCTCCAGGATGAGCTGGAGGCTCTGAAAATCCGGCTGAGAGTCCTGGAGCACGAGAAGAAGGAAGGAGGGCAGGAGTACATAGTGAAAGAGGTGCTGAGGATTGAACAAGATAAGGCTCAAGCTGCTGAAATCCTGAAGCTCAAAGAGGAACTGGAAGAGCTCAGGAGGCAGGAAGGAACCAGGGAGAGTGAAGTCATCCTCTTACGCCAGCAAATTGCTGTGCTGTCCAGCGAGAAGAACAAAGAGCAGGAGAAGGTGACGGAGAAGGAGGTGCTGAAGCTGCAGAACGATCCCCAGCTGGAGATGGAATTCCGGATGTTGCAGGAGACCAAGGAGAGGGAGAGTGCCCTTCGGCAGAAGCACGAGGAAGAGCTCAGCTTCCTCCAGGAAAAGCTCAAGCGTCTGGAGAAGGAACGGGCCATCGCCGAGGGCAAAATCACCGTCAAGGAGGTGCTGAAGGTGGAGAAGGATTTGGCCATTGAGAGGGAGGTGAACGAGCTTCGGCGCCAGTACGAAGATGAGAAGTCCAAGGGCCGTTCCAACGAGCGGGAAAAGGCTGAGCTGCTCAGGAAGATCCAGCTGCTGGAGGAGGAGAACTCCAAGGTGGTTGTGCAGGAGAAAGTGCGTGAGATTGTGCGCCCAGACCCCAAGGCTGAGAATGAAGTTGCCAACCTTCGTTTGGAGCTGGTAGAGCAGGAGAGGAGGTACCGTGGTGGGGATGAACAGCTGAAGAGCTGCCAGAGCGAGCTGGCTGCTCTGAAGAACAGAGGGCCCCTGGTAGAAGTCAAAGAAGTCATTAAGGAGGTCATTAAGTACAAGAATGATCCAGAAACCGAAAAGGAGCTACAGCGACTCCGGGAGGAAATCATAGAGAGGACCGGAGCTATCGAAAGAGCTGACCTGGAGATCTACCAGCTGAAACAAGAGATACAAGCTTTGAAAGACACCAAACCTCAAGTGCAAATGAAGGAAGTTGTTCAAGAAATCCTCCAGTTTCGGGAAGACCCCAAGACTAGAGAGGAGGTAGAGTCGCTGCGAGTGCAGCTGGCAGACGAACAAATGAAGCACATTGACCTGGAGAGGGAACGGCTTCTCCAAGAAGAAAAAGTAAGACTGAAGGAGGAAGAACTTTCCCAGGTGAAGGAGAAGGTGGTCCAGCAGGAAGTAGTGAAGTATGAGCAGGATCCTGCCTTGAAAGCTGAGGTGAACTCCTTCTCGCAGAGCATCGAGAGCGAGCTGAAGCAGATTGATGGGCTCCGTGAGGAGCTGCGCAAGCTGCAGAGGAGACGCTCCGAGCTGGAGCGGCAGCTGGAGGAGCTGGAGAAGGAGAGACAGGCCCGCAGGGAGGCCGAGCTGGAGGTGCAGAGGCTCAGGATCCGGCTGAACGAGCTGGAAGAACAGGAAAGAGAAACGACAGAACGAGTGACTGTGAAACAGAAAGTGATCCTTCAGCAAGATCCCCAGCAGGAGAAGGAGCACTCCCTGCTCAAGCTGGAGTTAGAAGAAGAGAAGCACCGCAGACAAGTCCTGCAAACCGAGCTAGAAGCCCTGAGAAAGAAGCTCCTTTCTTTGGAGAAGATGGAAGTCAAGGAGAAAGTGGTTTTTTCAGAGAGTGTCCAAGTGGACAAAGGAGACACAGAGTATGAGATTCAGAAGCTGAAGAGCAACCTGGAGGAAGAAAGTAGGCGCAAGAGGGAGCTGGATGCAGATATCAACCGCCTGGAAACCAGGCTGTCCGAGGTGGAATTCAACAACTCCAAGTCATCAAAGGAACTAGACTTGTTAAGGGAGGAAAACCACAAGCTCCACCTCGAGAAACAAAACCTACTGATGGAAACAAGGAGACTGCAGTCAGAGATTGAACTCACCGCAACAGAAGCTCAGGATCTGAGAAACATGACCCACGTGGACAGTGGAATAAACCTGGATTCCAGGTTCCAAGCTTTGGAAAGAGAGTTAGAGGATCTGAAGCAGTTATCCCGAGAAAAAGATGCAGAGATTGAGCAACTTCAGAATCGCCTGAAGACAGTGGCTATCAAGAGGGAGCAACGAGAGAACCACCTGAGGCGCTCCATCGTGGTCATTGACCCCGACACCGGAAAAGAGATGTCTCCAGAGGAAGCTCACGTGTTTGGCCTCATTGAATGGAGCCTGTTTGTCAAACTGAAGAGCCAGGAATGTGACTGGGAGGAGATCTCAATAAAGGGTCCCAACGGGGAATCGTCTGTGATCCTGGACAGGAARTCTGGCAGGGAGTTCTCCATCGAGGACGCCCTGAAGAGCGGGAGGCTCACCGCGGCCCAGTACGACAGTTACCTCAACAAGGAGATGTCCATCCAGGAGCTGGCAGTCTTGGTGTCCGGAAGCAACTACACAGCGCTCGCTCCTCTCTAGAAACTTCACTTCAAGAGCAGCCAGTGAGAGCTGCAGCACCTTGCAGACATCCAGATCACTGCAAAGCCTCGCCCTCCTTCGCCTCTTCCAAACTGCTACAGCCTCTGCCCCGGCCATGCTACGCAGCCACTCYGCTTGTTGTCACACACTGCAGAAAACACCACCAGTAGTGGAAAACATCTGCCAACCTCCTGAAACCCCTCTTCCTCCCTGCCTACCAGAAAACAAGAGAAAGCCTTAGGACAGTGAAGTGCCTCAAGTCCAAAAGACTCAGTAGAACCTGCAGTTTCCTCAACTCCTACTCACATAGTTGTGCGCGAAGCCGTGTCAGGAGAGAGACTGAAGGTCTAGGTGACTCCGAGGTGACCAGCAGGAGCTGGTTACATCAGCTGCATGGTGATAGGCCAGACAGTCCCACCGTGGACAACTGACTCAATGATGGGCTCATCCTCTGAGAAAACCAGCTCTGTGGAAACCMAGGTTTCAGCCCAGAATCACCACGTCAAGACTCACCACCACCATTTGTGCCTGTGCTGCTGGGGAAGAATGAAGGTGTACTTTGATGGCACCAGCCACTGATCCAGGAGGAGCATTCACACACCCCAGAGGTCAAGGAAAAGGACATGAAGAGATGGCAGAACCACCAGACACAAGGGGTTGTGCACAGCATGCAAGGGAACCCAATGCAGAGGGCCTCYCACAGGCAGCTCCTTCACTCGTGGTTAAAAGCTGTTAGTGCTGGTGTTTTCCTGGATGGAGTTACATGCAGCTACATGTTTCATTTACTTGTGTAAGGGAATGGGGAATAGAGGGGAATTCTATTTATAGTACAAAATAAAAATGCAGTGGTTCCAATCAGAAGGTGTTTGGTTTTCATTAATTATGGCAGCCTCCTGATCTCTGGGTGTACAAGAAGGTGCTATTTAAGAGTCAGAATTAAAACACTAAGATTATTAATTTTAGCTGTTGGCTCTTTTCCAAGGGGAAATTGCTGGAGCAGCATTGAAGCTGGGACTAATGAGCAGCATTAGATGGGAGTGAAGTGCACTAAAGAGTGGGACTGACTGCAGGAGAACAGTGGATTACACTGATGTGGGACCTTTCAGAGCCCATTCACTTCCTTTTGCCCCAATTTCAGCTAATACCCAAACCCTGGGGAGCTCTGATGTCCACAAAAGCATCATAAGCATTCTCTGCTTATCCCTCCTGGCTCTGGGGATTAACACCACTATTTTACCTTTGTGACTGAGGGGATCAGGGAGGATCTCACTGGGCCTGCAGGGTCTGAGCCCCACAGGTCCTTTCCAGCAGAGGCCARCTTCAACCATAGGAACAGAGGGAATGAGAAGAAACATTCCTACCCCTGCAACAGCTGTAACACAGCTGCCATTCACTCACCACGTAGGAGACTTTAGAACAGTCAATAATTGATTACTCACTTGAGACACAGATGAGCACCCAAGCTGCAACAGAAATTCTTGGGAACAAAGTCAAGGAACTAGAGGTAAGGAGATGGGGAAAAAAAGCGTTTTGGAAAGTTTGAAACAATTTATTGAGTTGTTCTGTACAAGATTAACATTTTTCATACCACCCCCACCATCTTCAGCAAGACAGTGCCAACACACATAAAAAAAAATAGAATAGTAAACTGCAGCTCTTACACCCAAAAGGAACTGCCATCCCCAGGTAAGTGCCATGGGAGCCTATCCCTCCCCATTCCATCCTGGAAGCGCTGCAAGTTGCCTCCCCAAGGCAGAGGTGCCAGCCTGGCTCCCCATCAGCTGCTCTGCGTGGGCCTGCCTTGCTGCCACTCTGCTCCACACCACTCACTCATTCATTATAGCATGTAAAGAAAAAATATCCCACAGAATTTCCACCACATAAACGTTTCCCTGAGGCAAGAGGCTTCTCTAAATTCCTAGAAGGAGGGATTCTGCACATGGGGGCTTCCCAGCAGAAGCATTCAAGTGAAAGCAAAGAGAGGGAGGAGAACCAGTACCTCGAGTCACTCACTGGGAGSCCCTGTCCTGCCAGGTGTCCCAAGCTTTCAGCTCCCAGGGGAAGGTGAAGGTGCCAAGCACCCCTCAGGATGGGACCTTCAACAGGAATCACACGACATCCACTGCTCAGAGTCCTCCAAGAAATGCTGTGCTTCCTTTGACCCACACCAGTTCTGTCTTTGGCTCTTCTGCTACAACCTAGGTATTTKCTGTAAACAGACTTGAAATCTGAGCTGTATCCATTCATTTGAAATACAATCAAGTCACTGATCTTGGGCAGTTATGTATCAGCTCAAATTGAAAACAGTCATTCTCAGATCTTAACAAAAACCAGAGGAAACTAAAGCAGACATTTGCTGGTATCCTGGGGTCAGMATCCTTCCCCAAAGCTCAAGGAGAAAGCTGCAAGCTTTTCCTTGGAATACCAGTAAATTCTACATGGATCAGCACTACCCCTGCACAACTGGGATGTGGCTGGGGGGGCCTGAGAGAAGACAGACTGGGCAGAGCAGGAAACCAAACCTCAGAAAGCTCAGGTGGAGCCTGAGCCTGCCCTTAGCCTGAAAGGGGGTGCACAGGGGGAGTGTTTAGCTCTAAAGTTAAAAAAATGAAGAAGACACCCCCAGACTGCAGCTGGTCCCTGTTCCTGCAGCTCTGCTGAGCACATGATCCTGGTGCAGGTACCAYTGAGGAGAGCAGTGGTTCTCTCTGGAATTCATTGGACAGGTCGTGACCTYGGTTCATCTCACTCATTCCCTCTGCCCACCAAATTGATCCTAACTCACAACCCTAGGAAAGAATGGCTTTAGGGGAGGGCCTGGAACCCGCCTGCACATACTGGGATSAGAACTGGTGCTCCTGCTGGATTTGGGACTGTGCTCAGTCACCAGGTCACCACTGAAGTCCAGACAGTGCAGCTTTTTTTTTTTTTTTCTTCTGATGTGCAACCATAAAAAGCTCTATTAAATAAACCAGAATACATTTTAAATAGAGAATGATTAAAAAAGGGTTGAGGAGCACACAAAATAGGGCTGAAATGTGTGTCACTAGTCCATTCTTGCTCCACCATAAAAGGCACTGGAATTATGTCTTCCCATCCATGTGACATGCTAAGAGGTGTCCCATTGAATCCAATGCATTCGATGGCAATGAGGATAAAAYTGAGCAGGAAAAAAGCATCCCTTTGGAGGGAAAAAAATTCCAAAAACTCAAAAGAAGTAGAATTCTAAAAGTCGATGACTGCATCTAAAAATGTCTTTAGTCTCTAAAGAGTCTTCCTTCTCCTCCAGAGGGGAACATCAGGTGGTTCCTCAGATTCACCACACAGGAAATGTTAAATCCTCCAATTAATTGTAGCACAGTTTTATAGTACAATTGGAAAGTTACTCAAATGTCTTCAAGAAAGCACTGGCAGTGCTAGAATTATCCAAGTAAATCCRAAGCAGAAGAAAGAAGCACCTTTCATACCCTCCACAGGGAGACCAAGGAGGTAACTGGACTTGGAGGTACTTGGCAGCTACAGACACAGGTGGGTGGGAATCCACTGCAGGACCACCCGAGCCTCACTGTGAGCTCCAGCTCCTGCCAGTGCCAGGGAATGCAGGAAGGGCAGCAGCAATAAACAGTGCTACAAAAGGCTCCTCTCATCAGGGCATGGCTCCAGGTGGCCCCATGTGTGGGGCTCAGCTCTGAAAGCTCCTGAGCAGACGCCCCAATGAGTTCCTTGTTGCAGTTCAGTCTCTCCAGTTGTCATAAAAAAAAAGAAAGAGCAAAAAAAAAAAAAAAAGAAATCAAAAGACACAGCTGGTATCCAAAGTCCATGACCTGTTCCTCTGGGTTTTATCCTATGGGTGCTGGAGCTCCCCTCCTTGCAGGCGTCACAACTTGCGCTGCTGTGCATTGGACCCTTTGCCGTGAAGCTGAGAAGCATCTGAAAGAAAACAAAACAGCTGGGAAGGGGTTCAGCACCCCCTGAAGGGCAGCTGGGACAGCCAGGCCTCTGCACAGAGGGAAAGACCTACTCTTCCTTCCCAGCACCAAGGGATCAAGAAGAAGAGGATGCGCTTGGAGACATCTCTGCACTGGGAGCAGCCTCTGAGGAAGGCACAAGGGAGGCACTGAGGGTCCCCTGTGGGCTCCCAGCAGAAGCCCCAGGCACAATTCCAGCTGCCAGGGAGCTCCTTAGCCTGTGCCCTTCTCTAAATCCACCCTGCCACATCTCTCCCTCCAGGAATCCCAAAATACATGCTGTGGTTGCCTTGTCCCTAAGGTGGTTGGAAGTAACCTGTTGGACATTTTTGCYGTTGTAATCACAGAATCACTGAGGTTGGAAAAGACCTCCAAGAGCAGGGAAACCAACCTGTGACCCATCCCCAGCTTGTCCCAAGCCCAGAGCACTGAGTGCCATGTCCAGGCCTTCCTTGGACACCTCCAGGGATGGGGACTCCAAACCTTCCTGGACAGCCCCTGCCAATGCCAGACCACCATTTCCATATAGAAACTCCCCCTGATGTCCAACCTAAACTTCCMCCTGTCTCCTCTTGTCCTGTCACTGGTTGTGTGGGAGAAGAGGCCAACCCCTCACCTGGAAACCCCTGTCAGGTAGGGCTTTACGTGCTTTATTGATTATTTTTTTGAATTATTTAATTAGGTGCTTTTTAAATGAAGGCTTTAGGTGCCCACTGATAGCAACAGGATCCAGAGGAATCTCACCACTGATGGAACAGAAAGGAATGGATGTGGAGGACAAGAGAAAATGYACTGAAGAGAGAAAAAGAAGTTTAAGGAAGCAAAAGTTTTCCAGGAGCAATTAAAACCACTTCAGACTGTGATGGACAAATGGGAGTACTGAGACGTGCAGCTAAGCAGCAGTGGCACCCAGCAGTGAGCAGCAGCTTCTCCTCCAGGCCAAGAACAGCTCCTTTGCATGCAAGAGCTCAGCCCAGCACATCCCATTTCCACATTCCCAGCACAAGGAACCTCCACCAGCAACAGAAGCACCAACCACACACAGGCAAGCAGTGGATGCTCTTTGCTCAGAGGCTTTTGGATGAACATGGACATAAAAASCACTTTTATTTAAGGCATCAACATTCCCTTGCACTTGCAGCAACCTCCCACGCACCTCCAGTGCTCAGACACAGCAATGCAGCTGTGGGCAGGTGTTGGCACAGCCAAACACAGCTGGTGCCACAAAACACAGAATTCATTTTAGAGTTATGGGAGTCACTTAAATATCTGCTGTGTTCTCCTCCAAAACACCAGAACTGGGAACGTTCCAAGAGATGGCAGCACCAGGCTCCATCCCCAATCTTTAAGTGAAAACACCAAGTGAGAAAGCAGGTCTTGGTGAAGCTGGATCCATGGTCAATTTTCCTTCACTTATTCCCAGTGGTCTTTTGTCTTCTGGCCCTGCATCCTGCTGAAGAGTCCATCAAAAAATTCTTGTGTTATAAAGCCCTATGAACAACAGTGATCACTCTGAATTCCCTCAACTAAAGAGATAAAGAGCTGCTCCTCAGTGRCATGGAATAAACTCCACAAGCCATGTTCAAGGTGCAATCTCTGATCTCATTCCAGAAGTGTGATTTACAAACAGGAAAGAARGGTCTGTCCCACCAGTGATCACTGCCAGGACTTTCTTCATCTCTACCACACCAGCATGGCACAACCCACATCAAACTTCAGCAAAGGAAGCAACCAAACCAACTCTTTGCATTTTCATGAGTGCACAACACACTCTTCCTTCTTCAGCCAACAAGCACCGTGCTCAGCACTCAAGGGCCTTTTATTCCATGACTGCTCCAGGAGGCTACATGGTTATCCATGCACACACCACAGGGCCAGGCTAGCAYTCCTAAATCAGGCTCACTTAGCCCAGGAACACCATCCCAGCAGGAGCAGGCACTAAGATAATGGCACTGAACTGYGCCAAAGTGCTAAAGAACACACCTAAGAAAGCAGAAATGGGAGTTGTCAGGGGAATAACCTGCTCCCTGGAGCAGGTAAGAACGATCTGCTGGMACTGAATTTCAATTTTCCTTACTTCTCTCCTTCTTTGGAAAACTCCTGTTTTATGCATCACTTCTGCAGGCATCAAACTGGGGCAGGAACAGGCTTAACTGCCAAATCCTCACGTTGTGAGCAGCAAGAGGAGCAATCTGCATTTACACTACAAACTTGTTGTGAAGGAGATGCTGGCAATTAACTCAGTGCACAGACACAAGACAGTCTGGTCTGACACATTTTATGTAGGCCACAGGAACAAAACTCCCCAGAGCTGGAATATTCATTCCAGGGCAGTCCTGGCAGGCTGTGCACAAACAGGCACAGCTTTCATCCTGGCAGGATAATTCAGAGTATCTGCAGGAACCAACACGTGCTGTAAGCACTGAGGTCTCATCATTCCAGAAACCACAGAATCCCAGGATGGTTTGATTGGAAGGGACCTTAAAGCCCACCCCATTCCACCCCTGCCATGGGCAGGGACACCTCCCACTGTCCCAGGCTGCTCCAAGCCCTGTCCAGCCTGGCCTTGGGCACTGCCAGGGATCCAGGGGCAGCCCCAGCTGCTCTGAGCACCCTGTGCCAGGGCCTGCCCACCCTGCCAGGGAAGAATTTCTTGCTAATCATGGAATGGTTTGGGTTGGAAGGGACCTTAAAGCCCATCCTGTTCCACCCCCTGCCAAGGCAGGGACACCTTCCACCAGAGCAGGCTTCCCCCAGCCCCTCACTCTACCTCAGAGAGGCTTTAGTGACAACCACAGAGCTGGAAACCATGGAAACCCCTTTGGCTGCAGCCCTGAAGGAAGGATCTGCTGAGATAGAGGGAGACTCACGAGGCAGAAGACAAACACGAGCATCTGAGAAGTTACCTGGCAAACTCTGTGGTAAGTGAGTGGACAGGGCAGAGTGTGGGAGTGGCGCTGCGTGGTGGGGGCTGGAGTGCAAACCAGCCAGAAGACCTAGAGAGAAAAACAAAGAGAGGACAGGGAAAAAGGAACAAATACACATCCAAGACAGAAACGAGCAGAGGAGCTGCAGCAGTTAGCAGAGGTCGGGTTCCAGTTATTGGCACTTCTGGGTGAGCTCTAGGGATGTTCTCCAAATGCAACTGCTGGAGATACAAAAGCAGGGAGCACAGCACGAAGCAACAGCCAGAGAGGTGGGCTGGTGTGCAATGGGGCAGCCCAGCAGAGCACTGATGATCTAGGTGACAGCACAGACACAGGTGACACACAGGWGACCAGCAGGATACTCACTGTGCCCGAGGCCGTGGTGGAAAGTTCCTGGAGCAGGTCCTGTAACTATTGCATCCTTGGAAACTCCTGCTTTTGGGGAGGAGTCGGAACTGAAGGAGATGACATGGAGAGGGAAAGAATGAATAGGAGAGATAATACCTAACGGGGTGGAGCTCAGGGCAGCTGGCAGCTTTGGGTTGTTGGACTTGTAGGATGGAGCCAGTACACTTAAGGAGGAAGAGCTTGTTAGCAGCACAGCTCCACTAGTTCCTTTCTGCAAAGCAATGGAAAAGGTCAGTCAGGAGAGGGAGAATCAAGGTACAGCATCATTCAGACTTACAGATCTGCAAAATATGGCATGCTTGAGAATTCCCCCTTGGAAAAAGCACCCTCCCAGCCAGGACCCAAGAGATGCCAACACTTGAGGCCATCTGCAGATGGACATTGGCAAGCCAGCTCTTCTGAACGTGGCCACACTGGATTTGCCTCCATGACTCCCTTGCTCTGGAACTGTGCCCCCATTAGGCAGAGGAAAAGTTTCCACACTGCCTGTGAGTTCCAGGGGTATGCTTCCCACTCATTTATGGCAGCACACACTGCTGACAACTCCAGGCACTGAGGTCTGACACCCAAGGCACCCCAGGAGGTTATTTAGGATCTCTCTCATGGAGACAGGCACCACTGGGGAGCTCACTAGCTCAGGAACAGACAAGCTGTATCAGCTGAGCAGTACATGCTTTCCATTTAAACACACTCCTTGTATTTCCCAGCTCTTTCCATGGGGCACAAAGGAAGGCAGGCATGAGCAGCCAACAAAAAATGAATACAACATTAGGAACTATTACTTTTTTGCTATAGATAAAAAGGAGCCCCCTTATACAATTAAGTAATAAAATTTTGTAATAATACAAGTCTGTACTGACAAGCCAGAAGTCCTTCCTGAAATGTTCTATCCCAACAAATATTGGGAAAATTTCTCCAYGGAAAGGAWKGTCAGGCACTGGCACAGCTGCCCAGGGAAGGGGTGGAGTCACCACATCTGGGAGGATTTAAAAGCCATGTGGATGTGGCACTGGGGACATGGGTTAGAGGTGGCCTTGGCAGTGCTGGGGGAGTGGTTGGACTCAATGATCTTAGAGKGCTTTTCCAACCTGAAYGACTCCACGGTTCTATAATCACAGGTTATTTATTCTATGGGCCAGTCATGACAAAAGTGGCAATAATACTTAAATGRCTTGGAATAAGTTTGTAGATCTAATTAATAATAAATTCATCATTATACTTTTAGTTTATGCAATGAATTTTTTCTCTTGTGATAAATTACCTTACTGCATTTTCTCTTAATCCAAATGGGAGCCCTACTGTGCCCATAACTCACAGAGCCAGGGCAGGACCATGACACAGCCTGGGCAATAACTGCCCTTTGGAAGGCAGCACAGTATTCAGCTTAGTGGCTGTTTAAGTTGAAAGTGAAAGCTGGAATTCTGGAGGGCAAGCCCAGGGCAAAGGCCACCACTTTCTAGTCTAAAGCAGCTGAAATCCGGACAGTCCATTCCAGATTTAGCTTTTGAAGTGCCCCCTCCAGGGCAGCTGTGAGCAGGAGCTGCCAGCAGGGCCCCCTTACCGGCACAGAGGTAGAGGCTGCGGTGCTGCTGACCACAGCCGGCTTTAGGGACGAGGTCAGCAACTTGGCCACGCCCTGGGTGCCCCCGCTGGAATCTCCGTTGGAGCCTCCAGGAGGTGCCACCAGGGTCAGCTTCTGGGCCACGGGAGGTTTCTTCACCGAGGAGCCCGAGGCCGGGCGGCCCGAGGCCGAGCCCGGGGCCGGGGCCGCGACGCCGGGGAGCAAAGTCCCAGAGGAGCTGCCCTGGTTGGCAGGAGCTCCAGAGGAGCTGCTGGAAGAAGCCCCGTGCTTGGAGAGGGAGCCAGCGACAAAAGGGGATTTGTAAGATTGTCCTGAAGAGCCGGAGCCACTCGAGTGCTTCCCGGCGTAGCTGAGAGAGGAGGACAAGCCTTGGCTCTTGTGGGAGCTGCTGGAGTTCTGGGTGCTGCCCGGGGATGTGGAGGAATGGAAGCTCTGAGCTTTGGTTGATGACTTGACCTGCTGGAGGAGGGAGCGCTGGGGCAGGGGGGCGGAGGATTTGGGATTCTGCAGTTTGACAAAGGGAGCTGGGGAGGTGAAGGTTTTCTGGAGCTGAGCACCAGGGTGGAACACCTTCACCTGGGCACCCGGCACCGGCGCCGAGGCCGGGGGCCCGTGGCCTGGCCTGACCAGGCTGTGGTGCTTCTGTTTAGCCTGGTGGGCATCAGGAAGGATTTTGCTGGGGGAGGCTTGGCAGGAATGCTCTTTGTAATTAGAGTTCTCTGTCTTCTTGTCTTGAGAAGACTGGCCCAACGCCAGGGCCTGTTCAGCTAGGAAGTTTAGAGGAGACTGGAGGGAACCAGAGGATGATGAAGGGGAAGGGYTGGGCTTTGGAAATGTCCTCTTCTCCTCTGAGGATGCAAGAGCTGGGATCTTCTCTGGKGGAGCTTTTGGAGCTGCAGGAAGAGTAAAGTCAGGGCTCCCTGCTGCCCTGCTGTTCAGCACAGCCAGTTCCTTGGACACAGCTTCCAGGGAGGAGGTGGGGTTGTGAATCAAGTCCTCATCCAAGGAGTCATCCTTGAAGGTGGCAGGAGTGGCAGTGCTGCTGGCAGCTTGGGCTGTCCCAAGGGATAAGAGCTCCCTGGTTTGAGCACTAATGCCAAGGGCTCCTCCCTGGGGCTCTGAGGACATGGCCAAGGTGCTGCTCGAGTGCAGGGAAGGGACAGACACCGACAGCTTCTTGTCTGGCTTGCAGGAAGAGTCCTGGAACATCACAGCAGAAGGCACAGTCAGAAGAGAGACAGGGTTTACTGCTGAAGAGGGGAGGGAGGGTTCACAATCTGGGGATAAAAGGCAGAATACAAAGATTCTGTGCCCGTGAGCCCCCACTTCCCCCCCAGCTGCCACTGCCATCAATTTTAGCTGCTGTTCCAGTTGTTTTTTCCAAGCCAAATACTGAGCAGAGCCATTTCACAGTAGCTGATGTAGCTGATACAAAGCTCAAACACAGGGTTCAGGGTGGCAGTCACTTGACTTYAGGCACATACCAACCATGAGAACCAGAAAACAGAACTCACCTTCACTTTCACCTTGGTAGGAGCTATAACCTTCTTCTTCGCCCTGTTTGGAGGAAGACAAGAGAAACACGGCTGAGTGCCTGCCCCCAGGGAAGGAGCCAGCCAGGGAGCACACCTGGGCCCTGCTGGTGATGATCCTCTGAGTCTTTGCAGGGAACAGAGGCAGCATCTCAGGTTGCTAGGATTCAAAACCACATGACATTTGGTTGCTGCTCTCGGAAGCCCCAACTCCCACCAGGGAGTGGATCAGGGAGTGGAGCAGAGCCTTGGAATGGCAGCAGAACAGTGAAACACCCACACACACATCTGCACCAGCTGCAGGACCCCACTGCTGCCCTCCTACAGCAAGGCCCAGAGAGAAACTGGCACAGAGACTGTTCTGCAGAAGTTGCACCCTTCTTCTGAGTTCCCAGAAGAAGCCAAGGATGCAAAAGCATCTGCCAAACTCCCAGAGAATAGATCTGGTCAGATGCAATCTCTGGTACAAGACATCCCTGAGCTGCTGGGTGTGTGGCTGAGGGAAGGATGACTCCACACCCTATTCCACTTCCCCTCACTCACCAGTGCCAAGAACAGGACTGTCTGCCAAGCTGACACTAGCCTAAATCCATGTCCTCCTCTGTTAACAACCACCAGCAAGATCCATGAGACCCTTTGGATTAAAGCCCCTGCCCAGGTGGATTCTGATGGCTCTTGGTGAGCCTGCTGCACCCACCTTCAGCAGTCTGAGCTCATGGTGCCCCTCCTTGAGCCAGGCAGCAAGAAAGAGGGAATGCAGAACCCAGCAAGGACCAACTGAACAGGCTGCAGTACTCACACTCCACCTGACCTCCCTGAGCCTCCCARGCCCAGCACAGAGGCCTCACTCCAGGCTGCTGAACCAGAGGCAACCTGGCTTTCAAGTTATTTTTGAGCTTGCTGAAGGCTAAGGCACCTGAGGAAAGTGTTGGGAGATGTCACACACAAGCAGCTGCTCTCCCTAGACCTCCCCAAAGGAAGCAGCRCTGATCTATGAGGGGGGAGCCAAGCAAGCTGAGGTGCTCCTGCAGGATCCCCCAGGCCCCAGGGAATGGAGATGAGCAGTCTTCACTCCAGAGGAAGGCTGTGATACTCACAGGACTGATGTGAGGTGTCCGTGTACACGCCTGCTCTCCTTAAACAGTGTCCTAAGAAGGGAAGAGAGCAATGAGAAGTGACATCCAGCAAGACCCAGTAGAGCAGCTGGGATCACTGGAGACAGAGCTGCACAGCACAGCAGGGGACTTGCTGAAACCRAAACCACAGAGAGCAAACAAATATTCAGCCCTTTGCCAGAAGATCATCCTGAGCTGCCCCACACAGTTCTCCCTCTGGGGAGCAATGCTTGTAGGCACTGCAAAGGCCATTGTGGCAGTGGCTGGGCAATGCCTAAGGAAAAAGCTCTGCCAGTTTAAAAAGCCAGCTGGAGAGGCAGGATCATCACTCAGGGCCTTCCTGCTGCCAGAGATCATCCAAGAGCTCTTCAGCCTCCAGGGAGGAAGTTCCCTTCCYGTGCCTCTCAGCCAGCAATGAAGGAGAGAAGGGTCTGTGCTGCCTTTGTGCCTCAGCCTGGAGCTGAGGTGACTCTGTACATCACAACCCTTTCTGGAAGGACTGACTGAGCACAGCAATAGACTGAGCTTCATCCAAAGCCTGCACTACTGAGGGTAAAGCAGAGTCTCCCCCCAAACACTCTCTGACCCAAACCAGCTGCCCTCCTGCATGCCAGGGAGGAGCTAYAAACATTCCTTCAGTACTGGCACATGGAATGTGATTCCTGGCTGGTATTAACAGACTTTTGTCTTATTTTTCTCTTAGAAAGGAAGCTTATGTTACCTTAACATTCTGTTAATCATCTCTTAGTGCTCATGGAGGAAACAGACTCATGGCAGKGTCTCTCTAACTCATCCATGAAATTGCTGCTCTGTCCTTCAAGCTCCTCTTACAGATGAACTTCTGAGACCATGATGACAGTGAATCAAGTTGACTTATCCATGAAATTGTTACAGTTTTCCTAGAGCCACCAACCCCTCCCCGTGGCTGTCACTCTACCCTCTGTCTTTAAACCACCAAGTCAGAGAATATCTTGAGTTAGAAGGGACCCAGAAAGATCAAGTCCAWCTCCAAGTCCCAGCAGGAGAAACCAYTGTCCTTGAGCCACWGGAAAGCAACCAGGAAATTCACTTTTACTGAGGTATTACTTACTGTACTTAATTCCACTGGAAGTGCCTCCTACACTGAGTCCTGTGTGAACACCTGAATGCCCAACAACAGCTTCACCATCAAACGTGGAGTTGAAGTTTTRAATTTCCTTTTATTCAAAGAAAAGTTTTTAAAACTTGGCAAGCTGAGACCCTCAGGCTGGGTATATCTTCATTAACTAAGAGGAATCTTCCTCCATCTCCTCATGGCACCTTTCAGCTCCTGCACCACCACACTACGACCATGCTGAGCACTGAGCTTCCTGTGCACATGCAACTGCACCAAACAGCCCTCATGGACTTCTCCAAGTGCATCTCTGATGTGCCACTCATTCTTACTGCTCTTAKGAGCTGCTACCTACATCCTCCTTTACCCCCCAACACCCAGAAAGCAAACTCAGCAGAGAACTCAGCAGAGAAGACAGCATTGCCCAGCTGGTGAAATGCAGAGAGACAGATCATGGAACASCTTGGGCTGGAAGGAACCTTAAAGATTCCAAAGTAAGACTGCAGAGTTGTCCTTTCTTTGAAAGTAYTGAGCAAAACAAAACAGGCCAGAAAGTGATGACAGTCCCAGCAGAGGGACTGTGCCATTTGTGTGGCTCTCTGCCACTGCCAGCTCGAGGGCAGGGATGATGGAGAGTGGGAAAGAGCAGCAAACAGCAGGGAGGGTACAGAAACCACACCACATTCTACTGACTCCAATAAGCCCCTAAAGCTTTTCTACTTTGCCTTCTTTTGGGAATACTCCAGAGAAGACTTCCCAAAGTGTCTGGAAAATGTACCCTTTGTGATTACAAAGGGATCTTTTGTGATACAGAGCCAAGAAAGCAGAGACTGGGCCTGACCTCAGAGCCAGTTCTACTGCCAGTGGCACCTGTGTGACATCTCCATGGCASCGAGGCTGCTCAGTCCTGGCTGCACTCAGGCATTTGGGAGGTGAAAAGGGACAGAGACAGGGGRSAGAACATGSTGGAGGGCAGGGCTGCCATTCCCAGGGCCCTTCCCAGGCTGGAGAAAGGGACCAACACAAACCTTGTGAAGCTCAGTGAGATCCAGCACCAAGTCCTGCAGCTGGGATGGAACAGCCCTGGGCAGCAGCCCTGCAGGAAAGGACCTGGGGCTCCTGGGGGGCAAGGGAAGGGAAGCCACTGCTGCAGAGGTGTCCTGAGAGCAAACCATCCCCTGCTCAGCACCTGGGAGGACACATCTGGACACAGATCCTGTTTCAGGGTCCCCACAATCCAAGAGAGATGCCAGCAAAATGGAAACATCCCAAGGAACAGGGACACACAACAGCCACAGAGAGGTGGAGGGAACTGGGTTTGCTCAGCCTGGAAAAAGAGAAGCCCCAGGAGGAGTCTAATGGCAGTTTTCCACTACCTAAAGAGTGGTGGGGACAGGAACAGGATGGAGCCAGACCTTTCTCAAAGGTGCACAGTAAAAAACAAAAGCAGGGAATATTCAGTTCAGTGCAGCAAGGGGAATTCTTACAGGAAATAAGGAGAAAAGATCTCATGAAGAGTGATCAAGTACCAGAACAGGAGCCCAGAGATGCTGTGGTAATCTCCATCCTCGGGAATTTCCAAAATTCCACGAGCCAAAGCCCTGAGCACTCTGATCTAACTCTGAAGCCAGCCATTCCCTGAGCAAGGGTAGGACTAATGACCTTCCCAGGTCCCTTGGGACAAAGAATCCCTTGGTTCTTGCTCACCTGGCCTGCATCCAGCCTTTTGGCCAAAGGGGCTTCACCTCTCCTTCTAGGAAGGTCTTCACATAATCCTCTAGAGACTGAGCCTTATTCTTGTCAAGGTCATAACCATCCAATTTAATCTTCACCAAGTGGCAAAGCAGCTCCCTGAGGAACAGGAAGATTTCACACACAGTTATGCAGACTGATCTCCAAGTGGGAAAGGTCATTCTCTTTATCCAGGCTGGATAAATTCACCAAGACACCTGGCTCCTGCTAACACAACCTTGCACTGCCTCCTCAGGAAAGGAGAAGGGAAAGGCACAGTCCTTGCTCTGTGTGTGCACAGAGAGGAAAGTCTTGTTACCCCTTCCCAGTGTAATCTCCTGAACCAGCTGAGGCAGCAAGCCAGTGCCAGAGCCACAGGCACCAGTAACAACCACAGAACCRAACCTCTCTGCTGGGAGAAGGGAGGAAGCACAGCTGGCTATGTCCTACATGAATCAGCAGCACAAACTGATCTGTTCCAGAACAAGAAGAAAAAGACAGCAGGACTGATTTTCCTTTAACCCTTTGCCACTCCCTTGTTCTCAGCACTCCTTTCTCTGTCAGCCCCAAGTGCCAGGGGCAGCAGAACCCAACAGCTTCAACTGCTTCCAGAACCAGAACCTGGGCTGTCAAGAGTCTGGGYTGTAGGATGCCAGCAATTCAGCTGAATTCCCTCTGCTCCCAAAGATCTGACTCTATTTTGGACTCTGCAAAGAGGCTCTCACCACTTCTCTCAGGATTAGCCTGGGCCTGAAATCAGCTTCAGGGTGAGATGCAATAAATGCAGAAATGGCTTCCACGACCAACACCACGTGCCAYGAACCTCCAAGCTGACTGCTCCTTTGTAAACAAAACACAGACTCCAAAATGCTTCACTGCCAACTGCAAAGAGTAAGACAGGTCATGAATTTGCTTAATATCTGAGTTATTCAAACCTGATTTCATCATTCCACTGGAATTTCTTCCGCGGGCCCGCGACACGCTTCCCTCCCTTTTCTTCATCCTCATCATCATCAGAACAAACTCGCTGTTCTTTGTCTTTTTCCTCTTCCAGCATCCTAAAATGAAGACAGAAAATGTGGAAGTGATCATCCTGCAGGTTCAAGTAGATACTTAATCTACTTAATACTGCAGATTAAGTATCTCTGAACAGCACTGGACAGAGGTCTCAGTATCAGCAACCTCTGGCTCAGGGTGCAAGCTGAGCTATGGGCTGAAGGTTAGGAAATCTCCCAATATTTTGTAATAGAGATGATGGGACTAATCTAGCCTGACTGTTCCCAGGCTGCCATGTTCCTAAGGACATGCCTGCACATGCAAAACCCTTCAGCCAGGCTCTGGTCCCATCAGTGCTGCTGTAGCTGGCAGGGCCACAGAACACACACAGCTTAGTCAGGCCAATCAATGCCCATCAGCAAATGTAACCCATGGAACAAAAAGAGGTGGCAAACTTCAGGAGAGCAACCTCCAGGCCACAGGGAGCCTGCTGGGAAAAGCCACAGAGGGGGAATGAGCAAATGAGGAGCTTACTTGGCAAACTTGGCCTGAGTATGGGCTTGGCATTCCTCCTGGTACTTGGCCACCTGCTCTGGCATGGCCCTTCCAATGGCTTCCTTCAGCTTCTGCAGAGGCTCCTTCAGGCGCCCGCCCTGCAGTGAGCACAGAGCTGTCAGCACAACAGCCAGGACTGGCTGGTAACTCACACAGACTCCCTGGATTTACAGAAGGCTGAGCAATAGTCTTTAGTAAGAAACTTATACTTTTATACCTTAGTTCATTACAGGTGGAACTGATTAGTGCTTTAATGAAAAGACCATCACCGTTAGTTAATTAAGAAATCACCCTTTGGTAAACAAATCTCCATAACACATTCCACATGTTCACAATAGCAGGTGCAGCAAGTTAAGATAAGAATTGTTTCTCATTCTTTTCTCTGATCTTCTCACAGATTTTTCCCAGAATAATGCCTGGGAAAGTGTCAGAACCCAGGACATCCCTCTGGCTGCCCTGGATGGCTCCAGCCCCTGGGAGGAGGCTCAGAGAGCTTAGCATGAAGCCAAAGACACCTGTGGCTTTGATTTTAACCCATGGAGAAAATTACCAACTTTATGTGAAGATTTACAAACCACGAGAGTTTAAGTAGAATGACAGTTAGTTTGTCACAGGGTGAAAAAGTAAAATTTTGAGGTTTTCAGAATGGGGGTTCAGAAGCCAAGATGGAGGGATTTGGGCATGCCTTGTCCTTCTTTCTTYTTCTTAGCCTCCATATTCTGGGTGATGGTGGCACTTTTGGATTGCTTTAGAGTAGAAACACATTGTCTAAYATAGGTGATAGGTATTGGAAAATTATTGTAAATAAAGTACAGGGAGKTTTTAGTATAAAAAGTTAACACTGCCCTGAGGGTGGTCAGTGTGCCATGGACAGACCTCAGCAGGTCAGGAAAAGAATGTTAGATAGATAACAAATAAATAGATAGATAACAAATAAATAGAATAACAAATAAATAGATAGATAAYAAATAAAAAAATGTTAGATAGAATAACAGATAACAGAGATTAAACAACCTTGAGAACCACAGCTGAAGAAWCCTGACTCCTCTTTCAATCTYGGGGCTGGGAAAAAGAGACTTCCTAACACCTCAGGATCATCTCAGCCACAGAGACTCYGAGAGGAAMGTTGTCTGTTTCTCTCTGTGGCCAGAGAGCTGCTRCCACACAGAACACCCCAAACTGTTCCCATGGCTGGGACACCAAACTCCAGCCAGCTCCAGCCCCCACCCAGCCACCACGCCGGGCTGGTTCCCCACRGAGGACACAAGGTTTGGGGACAGCAACAGCCACGCTGTGCCCAGCAGGGCCACCACCCCCCAGGCCTGGTGGCACCTCCTCACCTGCTCGTAGAGGTAGAGCCTGCGGGCTCTCTTCAGCAGCGTGTCCTTGCTGCAGGGGAAGAAGGCGGCCAGGTGGGCGTAGACCCCCGAGCGCACCTGGCTGCTGAGCTCCCGCGTCTGCAGCTCGATGCTGGGGACAAACACAGCCTGAGCAGGACTGCCAGCCAGCCCTGAGCCACCAGGGCCACCCTGAGGGGACTGGGAGGCAGGGACATGTAGAAGCGTTGAGGGGTAGGACAGTTGGGACATACAGAGACAGAGATCTCTGCAGCCAGGACTGGAACTTGGGGTTTATTGCAAAGGGCCTGGGTGCAGGGCCCTGCTGGGAGCTGCCAGCCACAGCTCAGAGCAGGCTGAGAGAAGAGAGGGGCAGAGAGGATGAGAGGGTGAGAGAGTAAAAGGGTAAGAGAGCGAGGTTCCCATTACAATAAAATAAATCCTCTTCTGTGTTGAATATTCTAATTCTCACTAGCCAATCTAGTACAATATAGAAATCCTATAGCATTTCCATACATCCTATAAGAATCACTACATTACCATATTGTGTTACATTTTAAACCCTATAAACTCCTCTTTGGGCCCCTTCTGCCAAGCTATAGGGTCTGCTCTGACCCTTGGAGCTGTCTGCAAGCAGAGGGTGTTGTTCCATCAAAAGGGGATCACCTTCAGCTGGCCATGCCATTGTTTTCCAGTTGTTCAGTAACTGAGGGATCTCAAAGCTTGCTTTCATTTCAATCTCACTTACAGTTTCYATATTCTCAAAATCTTYTGCCAGACAATCATATTTATAAGGCTTTCCTGTTTCATCTTCCYCAACAGGGACAGAGGGATGAAGSACAAGGAAAACTGTGTGAAGGTTCTCTGGATTCTAGAATCAATAGGTTTTATCCCAAGCTGTGCCTTGAATCTGCTCTAGGAGCAGCTGGAGAAGGAACAGGTGAAGTCTGCAGTCTCATCTGCTCTCCCTGGCAGCTGCAGGCAGGAGGGTCAGGCAATGAAATGGGAAGTGCACACTGGTTATGTCAGGKGCTGTGGCAGTGGAATTCAGGACAACACAAAATCAAACTTTATCCCTTGGGTTTCAACTTCCAAGTGAGTAGATGAGAGAAATCAGCATGTGTCAAATCCATCTACRCAAACAGAAATTAGGAGCCTGGCTTTTTAAGCCACCTCTCAGTGTCAGAAAGTGCAAAAAAGTCAAGTGATTCATCATCACCATTATTAAAGCCACAGAATGCTTTGAATTGGAAGGGACCTTAAAGCCCATCCAGTGCCACCCCTGCCATGGCAGGGACACCTCCCACTGTCCCAGGTCACTCCAAGCCCTGCCCAGCCTGGCCTTGGGCACTGCCAGGGATCCAGGGGCAGCCCCAGCTGCTCTGGGCACCCTGTGCCAGGGCCTGCCCACCCTSCCAGGGAACAATTCCTCATTCCCAATATCCCATCCAGCCCTGCCCTCTGGCAGTGGGAGCCATTCCCTGTGTCCTGTCCCTCCATCCCTTGTCCCCAGTCCCTYTGCAGCTCTCCTGGAGCCCCTTCAGGCCCTGGCAGGGGCTCTGAGGTGTCCCTGGAGCCTTCTCCTGTCCAGGTGAGCACCCCCAGCTCTCCCAGCCTGGCTCCAGAGGGGCTCCAGCCCTTGGGGCATCTCCATGGGCTCCCCTGGACTCTCTCCAGCAGCTCCAGGTCCTGGCTGTGTTGGTCCCAGGGCTGGGACAGCTCTGCAGCTGGGGTCTCACCTGAGGGGGCAGAGGGGCAGAATCCCCCCCTTCCATGCTGGCCATGCTGGAGGAGTTTCAGCTCAGCCCAGCCCAGCCCAGGGGGGTTTCTGGGTGCACAGAGGGGGGAACATGTCCAGCCTCTCACCCACCAACAGCCCAAACTCTTCTCTCAATCTGTATTCATGTCTGGGGTTCCCCTGATYCAAACTGTGCAGCAAAATTGTACAAGTCTGTCTAAATCTCCTCTGAGTGAGGCTGAAGTGATCAGTTCACCACCAGACAAGAACTCTTAGTGCAGCCAGCACTGGAATGCTGGAAGGTGATAATCAGCCCTGGAAATGAGAGGGAAACAGAGTCCCAAACTGCCCTTGGCAGTTCCCTGCAAGTGCCTGGATAAACCTTAATGAAATTAAAGCCTGGGTGTCAGTATTATTGCACTGATCACAAAACCCTGTGCATTCATCAGCCCTCTCCAGGCTCTGGCAGAAGAATGAAGCCATTATCTGCAGCTGCCTGAGCAACACTGGCACTCTGTAATTTGGGCCTCAAAACAGAACAGGAATGGAATTCCTCCAGTTTTCCCAGAGAACCAGTTGAACACAGCAGCCTTATCCCAGTTRTAAACAATTCTACATGGCATGCAAGTTAAGTAGCAAAAACATACCTGACATCTCTCACAGGGAGAGATTTACTGCTCTTGCATCAAGCTAAACTCACAGGTCAAGTGACCAAATTTAGGCACATAAATATCAGGCAGCATCTTGAGAACAGGAGGCCTGGATACATTCCCTCCAACACTYTCCTAGCTCATCATATTTCAACAGAAAGCCATTTATAGGAGACTTTCATGCTATTCTGGGCTTGTTCTGCCTGGAAGACCTGTACAAGGACAACCCCACAATTCCTGCTGAACCTGCTCCTGAATTTACCAGAAATGCTCTGCCTAATGCTCTCCTTAAAACACTCTCCTTTCCCACACCTGTCTGCTGGCAGCACTTACTCCAGTATGATGTTGTTGATTTCCTGAGTGAAGAATCTCTGCTTGCCTTCTCCCTCAGCAGCTCTGGCAGCCTGSAAGTCAGGAAATAACACAAATCATCAGCACTTCACAGCTGGCACAAGCAACCAGGTGTCTCCAAAACCACCACTGAACTACTGCAAAACAAGGCACAGCTTTATTATATAAATTCTGTCACAGTTCACAGAAGTGTGAACCTCCCCAGCTCAAGTCCAACCCTGCCTGACCTGGTAGCACCTGGTGACCTTCCCAGCCTGGATTCTCCTCTCCAGATGCACTGGAGTCACCACTCTGGAGTGAAGAGTCCTTTGTTTCCTGGGACAAAGGAGGTGACTTCTCTGGCAAACTTGCCATGGGGACAACAACAGCTTCAGGGCATGGTTTTAACTTCTCAGTAGATGGAGGAATGTGAGCTCAGAGCTTGTCCCTGGACCAGGAAAGCTCAAACTAATCAAATCTAAGGAAGGTTGAGGAGACTAATCACCAGGTTTTCTAGATCCATCTGGAAACTAAGCCAAGACATCAAGAGAGAAGAGTCACAGCCACAGGGGATGTGTTACTCCCAGTCAACACCATGGAAACAAAAAAAGTCCWGTTCAGGAAGCTTCCAGAGCTGTGACTGCAGCTCACAAAGTGCTGCCCAAAAACATCACACCCATGAAAAATATGTCCAGCAGGAAAATAATTCCAAGAGATGAATGAGATAGTAACAAATTGCCAAGAGCTTTCAGTTTTTTCTGAGTGGGGATATAAACAAAACTGGGATTTGGCACAAGGCACCWCCATGAGTTAGTGATTCCTTGCACAGGGAAGCAGACCAGGAGATGATTTTGAAATCCCATGATTTACCACTCCAAAGTTGAGGCAGGCAAGCAATTAATTTATGCCCAGAGGGTGAACATTCCTCCCTGCCAGCAGCAGGTGATGTCAAAGGAGAAGGCTCAATGCTAAGGAGAATCCTCAACAGGAAAATTACTCAGGAAGGAGAGGGTTAAAGTCAAAGCAGTTCAAGTAGAAGAGGCAATGCCTGGAGGCTCCGTTTAACTCAGGAGATGCTCCCACCTCYGGGATGAAGAGACCTGGCTCTCAGGCAGAGGTCCAGCACCTCTTCAGTGCCACCTGAGCTCATGTCCCACAGCCCTGACTGACCCACAGGCTTCAGTTTCTTTCTTCTCTTAACATCCACAATCCAGCAACAAGAGACACAGCAGCAGGAAAATCTAAGCAGGGAAATCAGTGGGGACTCTGCTATTAAACTGTTTCACAACACCATAACAATTAACCTGACACCATGGCACTTCCAAAATATTCTCCTTTAACTCAGATAGAGTCACAAACAGCTGTTTTGGTGCTTTCTGAAACAGAAACATCCACCAAGAGCCCATTATTTTTATCAGCTGTGGCAGTACTTGCTTCAGTTCCTCCTCCCCTCCCATCTCCTCACTCCCAGTGCACAACTCAGCAGAACAGTTCTCTAAGAGCTGCTTATCTTCAGTGACAGGAGCTACTCAGCACCCCTCAGTTCAGCAAGAGGTGCTCTAAACTGAAGTGCCCCAGGAGGCAGAACCACCACAGAGCTCCAAGGGCAGGTTTATGACTTAAAATCAGTGTTTAAAACCACCCCAGCAGCAGGAACACAACCTCCAGCACTTGCTGCCAGGCTGATGGTGACAGCCCTCACACCACAAGGCTGACAGCACACTTTGACAGGCCAGGAAGGGATCCCTGACCAGCAGCCAGTATTTTCCTTCTCCAAAACAGACTGGAGCTTCCCAAAGCACACCACACTATGGAGAAGGTGGGTGAGCCCCCCAGGAGCCCAGCTGCAGGAGGAGCTACTGGTGAAAAGACAGAAGATCATCCTTCCAGACATTAATATATTCCACCCCTTTGTTGGAACCCTGGCTGCTGAGAATTTGAGACTTTCTGTGCTGCCAGGCACTGACCCCCAAGAGAACACTGCACTGACCTGAGGCTGTGGAGAAGCTTCCAAAATGGAATGGTAGAACTGGGATTGTGGGTGTGGAGTTTGAACAGAAGTGTGTGATATCAAAGGGTGGGAAGCTCAGAGTTTAAGGGTTTAGAATATAGCAATATATATAAAGCAAGATGGAGGTTTTAGGGTGGAGGCTGCTCCTTCTTCATCTTCTTCTCCATGGGTTTGGGTGGTTTTGTGTAACTGGATAAAAAGTCCCCACTGCAGCCACAGGTGGTTGGTTATTGGGTTAAAAGTGAAAATAATTTAGGTGTCATTTCTTAATTGCACAGTTTAGCCTTAAAAGGCCCTGCAGAGAGAGATACATAGACATTTTCTACCTTGTTAGAGCAAAGCACTGTAGAACTCACAGCTTGTGAGACTGTGACAGAGATGAGAACTGATAAACATCTGAGTCTGACAAGAAATACTGTCTGGTGATTTAATCCTGACCTTGACAGAAAAGAAGCAAAGACTCCATTACTCCCTAAATGGGACCCCAACAACCAGATGGTAAAAATGGCTGAAGGACTCAAACTGCCAAATTGCTGCAGCTTCAGTGGTACCCACACTACAGCAAAGGATCTGCCTGTGACATGGAAATGTTTCTAGCAAATCCTCAAGCCCCATCTACAGGGCTTTCCAGGCCTTCTCCCAGTGCACAACTGKGGCAGTGCTTTCCAGCTGCACCCTCTTATTTTACACTCACAACACTGTGCACCCCTGCAGTGTCCTGACCTGCACAGCACATTAAAAATACGGTGGAATTTTCCACATTAAATTATGGTGGAATTTGTCCTTGTCATGGTTTAACCCCAGCCTGCAACTCAGCCCCACACAGCTGCTGCTCCCTCACCCAGGTGGGATGGGACAGGAAATCACAGAGGTAAAAGTGAGAAAAGCCATGGAATGAGACAAGGCAGTGTAACAGGGAAAGCAAAAGCCATGCAAGCAAAGAAAACAAGGAATTCTTTCCCCAGTCCCCATGGACAGGCAGGTGTTGAGCCATCCTCAGGACAGCAGGGCTCCATCCATCACCTGCATCATGTGGGAAAACAAATGCCACCACTCCAAACATCCCCCTCTTCCTCCTTTTCCCCCAGTTTTATCTGCTGAGCATGACCCCCTGTCTGGGATATCCCTGCTGGGATCCCTGTCCCCTCCCAGCTCCTCCTGCCCCCCAGGCCCCTCACTGGCAGTGTGGGGTGGGAGCAGCAAAGGCCTTGGCACTGGCTGAGCACTCCCTGCTCAACAACAAAACATCCCTGGGATATCAGCTCCCTTTATAGCACAATTCAAAACTGCCCCAAAACAGACACTCTGGAGAAAATTATCCCAGCCCAAAGCAGCCCCCAGGCTCAGTAATTCACATTTCAGCCCATTCATGCCAAACTCACTTTGGAAATTACTGCTTGCATCAGGTCCATACTTTTCCAAGAGGGTAAAGAAGGAATCCTGGTCAGGTGTGATCTCAAGTGTCACATTCAGCACCTGACAAGATCCAGCACTTGGACATCACCTGACATCTGAGCCCTCAAGAAAAACCCTCAGAGGAAACTGAGTGACACAAAGGTGTGATCCCAGTGGGTCTGAGAAACTCCCACGGGAATGTGCTGTGTCCCTGGGTGCTGCCACACACAGCCAGCAAGGCTGTACCCT
>JACDOX010000173.1:952377-969339 GCA_014549065.1 Cardinalis cardinalis
AGCCAGCAGAGCTGTGCCCTCCTGTCACACACACAGTGTCACACACACACCCTCCTGTCACACATACACACACTGTCACACACACACACCCCCCCACACCCCCTCCTGTCACAGACACACTGTCAGACACACACACTCTCTCCTGTCACACACACACCCTCCTGTCACACACACACATCCTTCGGTCACACACCCACTGTCACACACACACACCCTCCTGTCACACCCACTGTCACACACACACCCTCCTGTCACACACACACATCCTTCGGTCACACACCCACTGTCACACACACTGTCACACACACACACCCTCCTGTCACACCCACTGTCACACACACATCCTCCTGTCACACACACACTGTCACACACCCCCCCTCCTCACACACACACTGTCACACACCCACTGTCACATCCTCCTGTCACACCCACACTGTCACACCCACCCCCCCTCCTGTCACACCCTCCCAGCAGAGCTGTGCCCCCTGCCAGCCCCAGTGCCCCCAGGAGCTGCTGTACCTGAGCCAGTTCCTTGATCCTTTTCTCCAGGGGGGCTGGCAGCCCCTCGGGGAGGGATGGTGGCTGCTTGAACTCCTGCTCCAAGGCAGGGTCGCTGCCATCCTCCAGCTCGGGGCAGGGGCTGCCCTCGGGGGACTCGCTGAGGAGCCGCTCCAGGTCCAGCTCGCTCAGGGAGTCCATGGCCGAGGCTGCCTGCAGCAGGTCACTGTCACTGGCGTGGCCAAAGAGGGACAGCAGAGGGTCAGCCACGGCCTCTGCCTCCCTTGGGGCTGCAGGGTCTGCTGGGGAAGGGGTCACCACTTTCTGCTCTTCGTCTTTTTTCTTCTGAGCATCCTTCTCCTTCTGGAACTTCTTCAGCATCTCCTTGACACTGAGAGCTCCAGAGTATTTCTTCTTCTTCTTCTCCTTGCTTGCATTTAATGCTGTGAAGCTGCAAACAAAGGGCAGAGGGGGAAAGGGAACTGAATACAAGATCAAGAAGCAGAGAGGGTCCCTTCTCCCTCAGTTCACTTCAGGCACAATTCCCTGGAAAGTCTTAGCTCCTTAAGCAATTACAGCAGAAAAAGTACTTTACAGCTTCTAAAAGCCTCAGGGYTCTTTCTGGCCGTTCATCTCAGCTCAGAGAAGTCCATCCTGACTCACTGCAGAGAGGTGCTGGGGCCTAAATCACCTCCACAGAGCTCTGCTTTCMTTTAGCTACATGAAATTATTGTTATTCCAGCAAGGAAGGTTGGGAAATGCACACTTAGTACAGAGGAACTGAGGCAGGACAGAGTTAGTGTGAAGCTTTCTGCTGTGTTAAAACCAGGACAGCAAACTCCTTTCCTTACTCACTGAAGGAATCACACACAGATGACACCATGTCAGACACATGGGCTGCTGCTGCCCAAAAGCAGATCCATGCAGGAAAAAATAAATTACAAAGAATGGTTAAAAGAAGAAGGAAAAAAATTAGGAGGAAAATACAAGAAATTAATGAAAAGCAACAGATATAAATACTGAAAGAGACAGGCCAGGCAGACCAAAGCATGGACAGAGCTACAGCACAAGATGACTCAGAACAAAAAGAAAAATCAYTCCATTTTACAGCCCAAAAGCTATAAAAGAGCTGAGCACTCATCCAAGAAATACTTTGGGCAGGAGTACAAAGGACTGTCCAGAGAGAGCAGTAACACAGCCTGCCTTGTAACCTCTCCCTCCCTGGCAGCCCCGAGCCCTTCCCACCTGCCCTTCCTCCCACAGCTTYGTCCCAACAGTTGTCATTTTCCTCTCTCCTCTCCAGATCTATTCCCACTGTCAGTGCCTAAACAGAGCTCCAAAAACATCACTCCTGCAGCCAGCTATACCTCTTTTTGCTCTGTGGAGACCCTCCCACTGCTGCTGTGGAGCTGTGCTCCTTCCCTGATCATCCCCTGCCTTTCTTTCCCACTTGGGAAGCAACAGGGGTTTGGAAAATGTGCTGGTGTTTGCAATGTGCATTCAAGCCACCCCACACCACAACAGGTTCCTACTGCAGCCACCTGGAACCCTGGAACAAGGTGCTGAGCAGCAAGAATTGCCTCCTCCCCTCCTTACCCAGCTTTTGGAAACTTGGACTTCTTTGATTTCTTTTCCTTGTCATAAGAATCATCCTTCTTCTTCTTCTTTATTTTTTCACCCCCATCTTTCAACTTCCGTTTCTGCAGAGGGTTAAAAACGAGTCACAATCAAAARGTTTCCCCCAACATTACCAGCACTCCCAGAGCCACTTTGGGGCCTCTCCCAGGCATGTGAAAACACAGGATCATTAACCCAACCTCCAACATCCCTAACCACAGTTCTGGCATGTGCTGCCTTCAGCATTTGACAGCATCCCCATAATGCTGTGACTTCCAGGGTGACAGGGAGCTGCTGCCACCTCTGCTCTGGGAACCAGGTAACCCCCCCAGAGTCCTATTCATGCCAGACATGCTTCATTTTACTAAGAAATTTTAGGATACAATGGGATTTCAAATGCCTATCCCTGTTCTGTCCAGGCCAAGTCACAAAGCTCTCCCACTCTGGATGTTAACACGCTTTCACGCAGCAAGCTCTGAGCTGTAACAGAGGAAATCATTGAGAAAGCTGCCTTCCTGACCTTGGGACACTTCTTCTTCTTCTCTTTGACATAGTCATCCTCAGACTCAGAGGCCTGCCGGAACTGCAGCGTTCCTGAGTTGATGTAGAACCCTCCATACTTGGTGGTGAGAGAGGCAGGAACCAGCTCATCATACTGCAAATAACAGAGAATRCTTCACTGGCACTGGGACCTGGTTACTTCATTCCACAGCTCAGCTGCTTGGAAGYTGCAGTGGGATTCATGGAATCACAAAACATGCTGAGTTGGAAGGGACCCATCAGATTGAGTCCAGCTCCTGGCCTTGCACAGATACCACAACAATCCCAACTGTGCATCCCTGAGAGCATTGTCCAAATGCTCTGGAGCTCACACAGGCTTGGTGCTGTGGCTCTGAGAAAGCTGTTCCAGTGCCTAACCATGCCTGGGGAAAGAACCTTCTCCTCATTTCCCACCTAAAGCTCCCTGGCTCAGCTCCTGCCATGTCCCCAAATCCTTCCCCTGGTCACGAGACTGAGGAGATTGTGCTCCCCCAGGAACACACTGGAATGCCCCCCAGGACCTCCTGCCATGCACCCGCCCCAGAGCTCTCACTCCCTGGCCCTGGCAGCCTCGTGGCTCAGTCCCAGAGCAGGTTCAGCCTCCCCTCAGCCACCTTTAGGCACTCCCAGCCCCAGCACTCCCAGCCCCAGCACTCACAGCTTCTGAGTTGTCGATGAAGGAGTCGGACTCATCATAGCCATAGCCCATATCAATCAAATCCTGGATCCGGTCCTTCCTGCGCCTCTTGCCACCCTGAACAAGAAACAGGGACACTGGGATCACTTTTCCATCCCAGCACCACAGAGATACCCTGACACAGGACAGCAACACTGCCTCCAGGACACAAAAGCCACAGCAGAACCAAAGCAGGGCTGGCTCCCACCGCACTGTGCTCCCAGGGTGTGGGAACTCCAGTTTTAAGCCTTGTCATACAGAAACAAAACAGTGCAGCCAAATGAAAAACTGCCAGCCAGACTCCACACTGAACTGGGTCTGCATCCCTTCAACAATCCTGCCAGGGCTCTCTTCCATAGGGCTTGCTCTTCCCCAAGTGCTCCAGCAGGTACAGACTCAGTGCTGCAGACATCAAACACACACAGAGTGTGCTAGGGTGACCCTTGGGCCAAATCTGTGTCACAAAACAACACACAACATGCTGCCCCAAAATGCCAAAGGGTATAAAAACCACAGTGTGGTTTTAGTGCCAGCCACAGAAATGATGCAAAAGGAAGAACAGAAAGAACAGGTAAGAGAGATCCCTGCAGCAGTGTCCTGAGGGCASAGTCCTCATCACAGCCCCTTCCTCAGASACCCTGAACATTCCATCCTGCCACWGCAACAAGGCCTAGGAATTCATTTTTGCTTCAGGAAAACTCAATCTTATCAATCACAGTAAGTGATTTGCTGCTCACTTTAGTTCATGTAATTTGCTTTAATCAGACTCATCTGATTTAGGAATGAATCTGAACTATTTTTGCAGCCCTGAGACAGAAAAAGAACATAAAAACCAGCACATGGCAGCCAGGATAAAGGACTGAGGGAGAACAGGAACCTGAGAGCCAGTGAGCATTAAAAGCACTGCCTGAGACCTGAACAGCACTACCCAGCCCAAAGAACAAAAGAAGAAACACTTACATATTTTTCTTCAAACTTCCTAGCAAGAGCCTCCACTTTATGCCTCTCCTTTTCCTCATCATTGAAGGGATCAGCTGGGTCTTTCTTCTGCAGAAACAAAAGGGGTAAAACAATGACAGCCAATCTTGTCACACTGCCACCAAAACTGCAGGAATTAAACCCATCCTGACTAGAGCAGCCGGAAAGAAGCTCAGATAAAGCAACCTTTAGGACAGTGCTGATCAACATCTTCATCAGTGACAGGGACAGTGGGATCAGGGCACTCTCAGCATGWCTGGGGATGCCACTCAACTGTGTGGGGTGGCTGACACACCTGAGGGATGGCAGGGCATCCAGAGGGACCTGGGCAGGCTGGAGAGTYGGGACCATGGGAACCTCATGAGGTTCAACCAAGCCAAATGCTGGAGCAGCACCTGGAACCTGTGGGGTCGGGCCAGGCTGGGAGAGGAAGGGATTTAGAGCAGCCCTGGGGAAGGATTTGGGGTGCTGGAGGGTGACAGCTGGACCTGCCCTGGCTGGGAGCACCCAGAAACCCCCCTGGGCTGGRTCTGGGACCAACACAGCCAGGACCTGGAGCTGCTGGAGAGAGYCCAGGGGAGCCCATGGAGATGCYCCAAGGGCTGGAGCCCCTCTGGAGCCAGGCTGGGAGAGCTGGGGGTGCTCACCTGGACAGGAGAAGGCTCCAGGGACACCTCAGAGCCCCTGCCAGGGCCTGAAGGGGCTCCAGGAGAGCTGCAAAGGGACTGGGGACAAGGGATGGAGGGACAGGACACAGGGAATGGCTCCCACTGCCAGAGGGCAGGGATGGATGGGATATTGGGAATGAGGAATTGTTCCCTGGCAGGGTGGGCAGGCCCTGGCACAGGGTGCCCAGAGCAGCTGGGGCTGCCCCTGGATCCCTGGCAGTGCCCAAGGCCAGGCTGGGCAGGGCTGGGAGCAGCCTGGGACAGTGGGAGGTGTCCCTGCCATGGCAGGGGTGGGATGGGATGAGCTTTAAGGACCTTTCCAGGCCAAACTATGCTGGGATTCTGAGAGTGTCCCAGTGGTTTGGGYGCTCTCCCAGCTCATTTTGTACCTGCCTCTGCTTCTCACAACTCTCAAAAAAAATCCCCCCAAAATTAAATGGCATAAAACATCAACTGACTACTAACAGTCCTGAAGGCAAAYAGTAAAAGGAACAGAATCCAGAAAGCTTCTCTTCATAGACAAACACTCCTAACTCAAAGTTTAGGCGCTACAGGAGTTTTCATTCATGTCTCCTTTGGTGCTCTTTGGAAAACAGCTCCTTATCACTGCCAGCCACCCAGGTACCAAAACTCCCTTTAGATCCCTGAACGAGCAYCACATCCCACACCTGCCACAGCACAGCACCCTCCCAACACCACATTCCAGCAAGGCAAAGGAGKGGCCCAGCATGGCCTGACAACAAGCAGCCCAGCCTGTGGGTCAGTTCTCCTGTCTGCAGGATGCTCAGGCACCCTCCTCCCCCTCGCAGCACCTCACAGCAAACACAGACCCAGCTCTCACAGCAGCCACGCTGAGACAGCCCKTGAGACATTCGGCTCCAGCACAGACTCCCCAGGAACACTCACCTTGTCACCTGAAGAGCTCCCTTTTACTTTCCCCCGACAGCTCTTGAGGAGATCGGGGTAGAAGAACTCGGGGCAGCGTTTGTGGTCGGGCTCGAAGAGGGTCAGGGTGATGCGCACGGCCGTGGCCGCCGGCTCCGCCTCCGGGGGCTGCTCTGCCTCGTCCTTCCGAGACCTCTTGAGGAAGCTGCTGCTCAGGGGCCCGTGCAGAGTGGTGAACGACACCCGGTGGGGCTCTGTCATGGCTATGGCCGAGCCTTACCAGGCCTCACGGCATCGTCCCCACGGCATTAGGAAAGGTCTGTGGGGCGGCACTCTGGATTTCACCGCGGGTAGCGGAGGATGCTGGCAGCGGAACAAGGGCTTTGCTTTTGGAGTTTTCCCGGGAAGTGACAAAGGGCCGTGCTGCGAGCGCTCGCTGCAATCATTAGAGAGAAAAAGGAAAGAAAGAAGTCAAGCCTTGTGGCAGTCTTCCCTCCAGCACTGGGAGTTCCTCGCTATCCCTCCAGCTCCATTGCGGCTCTCTCTCCTCACACCACACCGCTCCATTGGTGAGGGCTGAAAGAAATCCAACTGCGGCAAACAAAACGAGCCCGCCACACTCGATCTGACGCGGCCCGGGAGCCCTGGGCAGGAACACCGGGCCGGGCTGCACCTCCCGGGCCGGGGCTGCAGCTCCCGGGCCCGGGCTGCGCTCCGGCCGCACGATGTCCCGCTGCCGACGGAGGCCCGCTCACCGCTGTCTCTGGGACAGGGGCCGAGCGGGGCCCAGGGCTGAGCGGGGCCCGGGGAGGCAGCACCGCCCGAGGCCGCGGTGGCGGTGCCGGTGCCGGGCCCGCCCTCACTCACCGCCGCCTCTGGGACGCAGCCTCAGCCGCCGCTCCGGGCCCGCTCCGGCCCCGCGCCCGCGTCACGTGGGCGGTGCTGCCCTCGCGCCGGGCCGCGCGCGCCACAGCCAATCAGCGACCGCTCCAGCGGCCACGCCTCGCACCGCGACCAATCAGCGGCCGCCGCSGCGGCCACACCTCGTGGGAAAGGCTCGCGGACGGCTGCCCCTTGCCACGTGATCGCGGCGGGCCAATCCCCGGCGCCGGCACCGCCCCGTCCCGGCGGCTCGCGCGCGGCGGCGGGAGGGGCGGGAAGATGGCGGCGGCCCCTGAGGGAGCGGCGGAGCCCCGGCGGGGAACGCACGGAGAGGCTGCCCGAGCCCGCTTCCCTCACACAGCAGCGTCTGGTGGAGCCTCATCAGAATCAGTGGCGTGAAGCCTCCAGGAAGCTGCGTTCTTCCTGCCCCTCGTGTCCCTTAAGYAAGCTGAGGTTTCTTCCATAGACTGAAATGCAACGTAGGGAATGTGTGTAACGATAAGGCACAACAGAGTAATCTGATAYATCTAAATAGTGGCTCGCGTGGATGAGGTTGCAGGCCTGTTCTGGAAGATGACAGACTCCCAGCCTGCTGCCCCTGAACCTGTTCGGGACGCTCCGGCTGGACGGGACACGATGGATCCAYCCCGGGCACTGCCTGGTGTCACCTTGCGACCTCTCCTTTGTTTTTCAGGGTTTGGAGAGTCTGGACAGTCTCTGTTGAGTAGAAGGTGATAAATGTCTCAGTTCTCAAGCAGACTTAAGGAAGAAGACCCTGCATCCTACAAGCCTGTCAGTCCCACAGTGTGTTAAGGTCCTTGGAGGTTATTTGGGGAGTTGCTGAAAACCCTTGAGAGACAAGGCAGGCAGCAGTCACAGCCAGGGAGGGCTCCCAGGGGAAGGTCCTGCTCCCTCTGCTTCATTCCCATTTGGAGAGGCTCAGGCACTGATTGCCCAGAGCCACAGGATGGTTCAGGCTGGAGGGGCCCACAGGGGCTCCCCTGGGGCCAGCTGCCTGCTCAGGCAGGGCCAGCCCAGGGCACAGGGCTGTGCCAGACAGCTCTGAAACACCTCCAGGAACAGACACTCCACTCCCGCTCTGGGCAGCCTGTGCCAGTGTACAGGGAAGTTTTTTGTGTTCATGTGGGACTTGTTGGGCTCAGTCCCTGCCTGTGGCYCTGGTGCCATTGCTGGCCCTGGAGCAGAGCCTGGGCCCTGCTCTGAGCCCTCCCTACAGCCAGGGCTGAGGATCCCTCTCAGCTGGGGCTCCTCTCCAGGCTGAGCAGCCCCAGCTCCCTCAGCCTTTCCTCACAAGGAGATGCTCCAGGCCCTTTAACATCCTCACAGCCCCCACCAGGCCTGCTCCAGGAGCTCCATGTCCCTCCTGGCCTGACACAGCATTCCAGCTGTGCYTCACAGGCTGGGCACAGGGGCAGRACCCCCTCCCTAACCCCCCCCGGACCCCCCTTGGGCCCTGGGCTGGTCAGGAGCAGTCAGTGCCACTCCTCTCCACAGAGCTGCAGCCCAGCCTGGTGCCTGGATTGCTCCTCCCCAGCTGCAGGAGCCTGCTCTGGATTCCAGAAGGTTCCTCTGCCCCTGCTGAGGTCTCTCTGAAGGGGCACACAACCCTCTGAGGTGTGCCCTCCTCCCAGCTCCTGTCAGCCATCTTTGGSAAGGCAGTAGAGGGGTGGGTTGGGGTTTTAGCAAAGCTTTTGWATCATGTCCTGGCTAAGCTGTCCCTCACACAGCTCCACCCTTGGCATGGGTGACAGGCACTGCCAGGTCAAGCTCAAAGGATTACAGCAAATGAGGTCACAGCAGGAATGGCCCCAAATGGCTTTCCCTGTATCCAGGCTGGTTCTCCCAGAATTTTCAGGGATGTTGGGGAAGGGGCTGGGACATCCACATGTGCAGGAAGATCCAAAAATCCCAAAATCCCATAATTTGGGTGGCTGGATGTGGCAGCAAAGCTGGGATGAGGCTGGAATGGAAAGGAGACCCCTCCAAATCCAGGGGAAAAGAGGAGAAAAGCCCATTATTCCCATGGAACTGGATTTCCAGGGCAGGGAAATAGGACAGTCACCAGTGGGGTACACAGGGCTCTGTTTGAGGGCTGGTGCTCTTGAATGCTGTTCAGGTTGCAAGGCAAGAAGTATTCTATTACCATCTGTATGGCAGCTGTCCTTTGCCATGTGGGCAGTTTGCCTTATCTCTCTCTGAGTGACCACAGTCACTCCTCCCTCTGGGGGGACATCTGCTGATAACAGCTACTGAATGTCCCTGCATGGCTGATGAGAACTACAGCATCCCAGTGTTAGATGGGAGCCCAGAGGGAGGAGCCAGGCATTCCTACCTGGATATAATCTGGAGATYCTGGAAYACCAGCACGGCTTCTGCACTGGATTCCCCAGAGGAACAGCAGCTGCCTCTTCCCCTGGATCTYCAGAGGMAGACTGCACCYTTCTCCAGGATCCCTGCTCCAGCAGAGCCACCCCTGGCACTGCAGGAGGGCTGAGCCACAATTCCAAGGGACTGCTGCCAGCACCCTGACCCACAGGGTGTCAGGCTGGGTTCTGACTCTGKCAGTGTTGTTCTAGTGCACTGCACTGTTTATTTTATCCTTTTATTTTCTTCCCTAGTAAAGAACTGTTATTCCTGCTCCCATTTTTTTTTGCCTGAGAGCCCCTAATTTAAAATTTATAGCAATTCAGAGGGGTGGGAAGGGTTTACATTCTCCATTTCAGGGGAGGCTCCTGCCTTCCTTAGCAGACTCCTGTCTTTCCAAACCAAGACAAATGCTTTTATAAATGCTCCAAATCCAGGAATTTACCATACATTAAGCAGGTTTGCCAACAACAGTGACCTGGGAGGGGCTGTGGAGCCCCAAAGGGCCCTCACAGGGAGCTGGGCAGTCACAGCYTGTGTGAGATTCAAGAGCAGCAGTGTTGGGCTCTGCACCTGGACAGGGCTGGACACAATCTGGGGGATGAGAGGCTGGAGAGCAGCCCAGCAGACACTGGGGGCTGACAGCAACTGCAGCAGGAGCCAGCAGTGGCAGCCAGAGAGCCAACTCTGCCCTGGGTACAGCTGAGGGAGGGGATTGTCCTGCTCTGCACTGGGGCTGGAGCTCTGTGTCCCCACTAACGGGGCTGGGAGCAAAACTGTGGAGAGAACAGGTCCAAAGAAAGAACAGGTCCAAAGAGAGAAAATGGAGCAAAACAATGGAGAGAACAGGTCCAAAGAGAGAAAATGGAGCAAAACTATGGAGAGAATAGGTCCAAAGAGAGAACATGGAGCAAAACTATGGAGAGAATAGGTCCAAAGAGAGAACAGGTCCAAAGAGAGGACATGGAGCAAAACTATGGAGAAAACAGGTCCAAAGAGAGAACAGGTCCAAAGAGAGAACATGGAGCAGAACTATGGATTAAACAGGTCAAAAGCCATTTCCCATCCCATAAATTTTTTACCCATCTTTCATTTTCAAATGCTCTGTGTTTGTTTGGCTGACAGCAGCAGTTCAGTCCTTGGCAAATGCACTGCTGGCAATCCAGGGAGAGGCYCCAGGAGCAGAAAGCAGGGTCTGACACAGGGTTGGCATCCCCCAAGAGGATGGGCAGGGCTCTTCCAGTGGTGCCCAGCAACAGCAGGAGGATCAACAGCCAGAAAGTGAAGCACAAGAAGTCTCCCCCATGAGGAAGAATTTCTTTACACTGAGGGTGGCAAAGCACAGGAGCAGGTGCCCAGGGAGGGTGTGGAGTTGCCTGCTCTGGAGACATTCCAAGCCCACCTGGACACATTCCTGTGATGGCTGCTCCATATGACTCTGCTCTGACAGGGAACTGAGGTCTTTTCCAACCCCAGAGCAGGAGGTCTGAAACCCCAGAGGTCTTTTCCAGCCCCAACTATTCTGGGATTTTGTGAGTCCTGCAGGAGCACAGACCCTGCTGTTTCTGCTGCCATGAGCCTGTGGTGCTGCAGCAGCAGCCTGGCTCCACTGAACACCACCCCAGCCAGACTTCTGCTTCAGTGGGAAGCACAAGAGCCCTGCCCAGGGCAGAGACAAGGGCACCTCTGCTGCCTTCATCTCCTCCAGCTCTGGCACCCAAAACCTCCCCTCCACGCTGCTGCCCAGGCTATTTTGGACAAGCACCTGCAGCCTCCTGCCTTCAAGGGCTCCAAGAGGAACAACTGACAGCTTCTACATTTATTATTACAGTTGAACACAGTCTTGGACAGAGGAGAAGCAGCAGAAACCAACATGCAAAGCAATTAAAAGTCCCCAGGGGCTCRAGGAACACCAGGCACAGCTCAGCTCCTGTACCTGCTCCCAGCAGGGTCTCTGGGGGCCCTTTCCCTGCAGCTGCTGCTCCATYGTGCCCCAGAGCAGGACGAGGTCATGGCAGACACCAAACCTACACACACAGAGAGGAGAGGACGGGCTGGGATTGTGTCTCAGTGAGTCAGGTCTGTATCTGACTGGAGTTCAGTGCACTTTGAACCAGGAGGCATCTTCAATCTTGTCTGTGCAGACAGGGAGAAGAGGGATCCTTCAGGAGGAGGCAATGGCAGGAGATGAAGCTCAGCTATTTGGGCAGAGTTTTCCTGTGTCAGAGCTGGCAGCTCTTGGTGCCAGCAGCTCTTTTCAATGCATCTGTTAAACAACCAACGTGGCCTTCCTCCCACCTTGGTCTTCACCAGCGCCTTCTCCTGCAGCCCTGCTGCAGCCAGACTCCAGGTACAGCCAAGTGGACAAGTTCCAGGAACAAATGGGATCCATCAGGTATTTAGAGCTGGACACAGGAGCTTGGAGAAGGCCCCAAGGCAGGAGGAGCCTTGGCTGAGGCAGCTGGACAGCCCCACTCACTGGGGGAGACCTCCCACCCCTGCCCTGCTCAGCCCCACACCCTGGGGCCAGCAGGCAGCAGGGCTGGGGGTGACCTCACTCTGCTCCCCCAGAGCTGCCCTCATTCCCCAGCACCTACAAAGCTGAGCACCCAGAGGGACAGGCTTTCAGGGCACAGGTCAAACTCATCCTGCACACAGGACAGCCCTGGGGATCTTGTTCCCTTGGTTTAACTGTGTCCCTGTTCCATGGCAGGACTCCATGTCACTGTCCCTGTCCTTTTGCTCTGGTGAGGCTGCACAGGGAGCTCAGGCCCAGCACAGCTCTGAGGAGCTGGYGGGCCCAGGGACAGCCCACAGGTGGTGTCCAGCCCGTTACAAACTGGTTTCCAGATACCCTCCCAGCAGGAAAGCTCCACTGCAAGCTCTCAGGGGGACAAGGAAGATCTTGGCACTTGCCAGAGCTCAGTGCCACAACTCCACAGCCTCTGCACAAGAGAGAGCTAAATACTCCCCTAAATCTGAGCCCCAGATCCACAAACCCTTCCCTGCCTCCCTCTCCCCCTTCTGTTCCTGTGGCTGCCCCAGTGCTGCTGCCTCACATCAATGACCAGGGAGGGACAGTCTGGTGTCAGGCTGGGCCAGGGCCATGCAGCCCCAGAGAACCAGAGCAGACCTGAAGGAGCTGCCTCCCACTCCACAGCCCAGGAAGCAGAGCCTGAGGAATTGTGTGTTTAGCAGCATTTGGAGAATCTTCCTTCCATGGACTGACTCATCACATCTGAAACTGGGTGAGCTTTTGCCAGCCCAGTACCCAGGGCTCCCACCAAGGGAGAGAGAATTGTCCCATCCTTCATTCCTTGTCTTGGAATTAACTCTGAACTGAGAATTTGCTCCCTTATCCTACAGCAGCCCAATTCTTTAAGAGCCTTTGGTGAAAAGCCTTGTAGAAATGCAGGTAAATTGTCAAGCCCATCACCTTGTGACCAGCACCTCTCCCAGCAGCAAGGAAAATGCATTCTCCTGCTCCAGGCAGGGATGAGAACAGCCAGGAATGGGCCAAGAGCCCAAGTTTTGCTACAATTAATCAGCTTGAGCTACTTGGGATTTAAGATGCTGCAGCAAACAGAGCAACAATACCAACTACTTACTAGAGCAGAGAGAGAAAAAAAGAAAGAGCTGCCCTTGGCAGGAGCTGAACCAGAGTTCCACACACAGCCCAGCTCCCAGGATCCACAGGCAGAAGRGGAATCCCACAGAGGATCTGCAGCCAGCCCAGCAGCTGCCAGGAGATGGATGGAAATGTGCTGTGTCCCAGCAGGAGGATGACCTCCCCTGGGCCTGCTGCTCACTCGTAGATCCAGCGTGCAGCCGTGTCCTCCCAGCACGGCAGCTCCTCGGGCCGGAACCACAGCGAGATCTCSTGCTGGGCACTCTCCACCGAGTCACTGCCATGGATCACGTTCCTGTGGGCGAGGAGAAAGCTCTCACCAAGCTGGGAAAGGTGGGAGAGGGATGCTGCAGCCTGCAAAATCCCCCCTTGACCAATTTCATTAAACCAATGGAGCCAGTCCTGTCCCACACCACTGATCCTTCCAGCAGTGCCAGTTCCCAGCACTCCCCCCTCCTGTGCTGAGGAACCTTTTGTTTGCTATAGGAGGAGCTGCAMGTGGCTGTAGCTCTGGGATATGCATTTTTTATGTCAGGGATTCCAGCTGTGCCTCCAGATTTTCCACCTTCCATCAAAGCAGGTTTGGTGTCAGACACCAGGAAACAGATCTAAGGCAGGATGGTTCAGTAAGAGCTGTGTGTACCATGAGCCAGGCTGGGGCCACCCAAGGTCACCACTCATGGATACTCACCTGCTCCCATGAAAGGACTGAGTGGGAGCCTCCCTTCCTCTTCACAGCCTGACAGTCCTGATTAGCAGAGGAAAACAGGCAAAGCCCACCTGCTTTCAACAGAGCACTCAGGAGGAAGGAAAGACACAACCCAGGCTCTTCCTCCTATTAAAGCCAACCCTGGCAAGCAGAGCTCAGCTCTGGTCTGAGCACAAAAGGGAGAAGTTTTGCTCTGGGAATGCAGACTCATTCCTGACAGGCCTGGCACAGGAATGCCTGGACAGGATGCCCTGGAACACTGAGGGAAGAAAAAGTCACAGCTCTCACTTGCCAACTTCAACACAGAAGTCTCCTCGGATGGTGCCAGGCCTGGATTCAGCTGGGTTGGTCTCCCCAATCATGGTGCGAACGGTTTTCACCACATCCAGGCCCTGCCAGACCTACAGGAGAGCAAAAGCAGGATCAGCTTCCACAGCTGCCCCAGCAGGAGGTCACAGCTGCCCTCTGAATTCCCCACTGGATCCACCCTGGTGACAGACAGCAAAGGATCTCTTCAAATTATTCTTCCAAAGTTGATTTTGGAAAATAATCCAAATTGTCTCTGGATTACTCCCCACCCCTGGAAGCATTCAAGGCCAGGCTGGATGGGGCTTGGAGCAACCTTGGTCTAGTGGAAAGTGCCCCTGCCATGGCAGGAGGTGGAACAAGACCTTTAAGATCCCTTCCAACCCAAACCATTCTATGATTTAATTTACAACAGAATACATCCCTGCAGTTCAGTACAGCTTCAAGAGACCCTCTGAAGGGGGATATTGAGACAGAATAAAAATTCTCCAGAGTAGAAATCCATTTTAATTTAGGTGAAATGTGCATCTTTGAGTCTGTTGTTAGAAAACATAGCTATTTAGCCTGACTGCAAAGCCTAGGCTCAGAGAAACTGCTTCAGTGAAGGAYAGAGATAAGGGGGGGAGACAGAGGGTGATAAAGAGAGACTGCTGTGAGACCAGGTCAACCTGACCTAGGAATTCTTTCTGATAAAGAAGAACTAGCGACAAAAGTCACACGAAATTTGTAAAAATGAGTATGTATGAACCTATTGTGAAATTGTATGCATATGTATTTGAGAAGGGGATAAAAAGGGACCTGAAGTTCCCAGAGGCACGCATGTCTTTTAAGGAGAGTAATCTCCGCATGCACCTGGCACCATAATAAACATACCAGCTTTACAACTTTCACAAAGTTGTGGAGTTTTTGGTTATCTCCGCAAAACAATATCACCTTACTTCCACTGTGCCAGCAGGCACACACCTGGCACTCCGTCCCTGCTCGTTGGCCAGCACTCACCATGGCCACGATGGGCCCGGAGCTCATGTACTTCACCAGGCGGCCGTAGAAGGGCCGGTCCCGCAGGGTACTGTAGTGTTCCTTCAGCAGCTCCTCCGAGGCCTGCACAGAGCACACAGCTCAGTCTGCTCCCACAGGGGCATCTGGGCAAGGGCTGCGCCTCAGGGACGCAGGAAATTAACAGAATGAAGCTCTTGCACAGACGCCCAATTCCAGGGGTGAAACAGCAGGAGCCTGACACAGACAGGCTTTTCCAGCTGCTGGATTACAGTGCCAGCCCTGGAGTATGGGCACAGCCAAGGGCAGACATGCTCCCCACAGCTGGAATCACCCTCCCAGTGCCAACTCTCCTCTGAGCTGCGAGGATTCGGTGCTGGAGCACCAGCAGGCTCTACAGGCAGAACCCCCAGCAGTCACCAGCACAGCCGAGGCTTGGGGGGCCGAGGGGCTCCTCCACCCCAGGGACCCCCAGGCTGGCTGGGCCCAGCYCCTCACCTGCAGCAGCTTCATCCCCACCAACTGCAGCCCCTTCCTCTCGAAGCGCCGGATGATCTCGCCGACCAGGCGCCGCTGGACCCCGTCGGGTTTGATGGCCACGAAGGTTCGTTCATTGACCCCGCCGAGGGCTGCAGGGACAGGGCACAGCTCTGAGGGGGAAGGSGACGCCTGCGCGCCCTCAGCCAAGYGGGCACAGGGGGTGGCAGGGCCTCAGCCGAGGGGACACAGGGGGTTCTGATGGGGTACAGGACACAGAGGTTCCCCGTAGGTACAGGGCACAGGGGGCTCCCAGGGGGTACAGGGGGCTCCCAGGGGGTACAGGGCACAGAGGTTCCCCGTGGGTACAGGGCACAGGAGGTTCCCAGGGCACCGAGGTTCCCAGGGGGTACAGGGCACAGGGGGTTCCCAGCGGGCACAGGACACAGGGGGTTCCCAGGTTCCGCAGGGCAGGGCGCTCCTGGGCGCAGAGGGCACAGGAGGGCCTAGCCCGGGCCTTCAGCCGCGGGGTCTTTCCCGGGGAAGGGAGGTCCCTGGCCCTCAGGCACAAGGGGATGGGGGTCCCCGCTCCTCAGACCCCGGCCGGGGGTCCCGTCCCGTCCCGTACCATTGTGGAAGAGGCCGGCGAAGAGCCCCAGCACCAGGCAGATCATGGCGGCGCCGCTCTTAAAGGGGCCGTGCTCCCCCCGCGCTGTCACCGCCCCCCGCGGAACCATCGTGCCGGGGGTGCGGGGCGGCGGGGCCGAGACACGGGGACACCGGGAACGGCCCGTTCCCATGGCAACGGGCGGGGCCTGGTGCCGCCGGGGCCCGGTGCCGGCCCGGGGGGACACACCGGGCCCCAGCGGGGCGAGATGTCCCGGCCGCGGCCTCCTTGCTGCCGCCTCTGAGCTCCCCTGTGCCGCTGCSACAGCGTCCCGGGTGTTCATGAGACTTTTGCCTCCGCTGTTACTGTCGTTGCGGTCGTGACTGCACACGAGTCGTGGTTAGAGCAGGCCGGTCTGGGGCGGCTGCTGTGGTACTGAGCAGCCCCTCTAGCCCGGGCAGGGAGCTCCGAGCTCCCCAGGGCCGTGCTGCGAGAGCAGAAGGGCAGAGCTGCAGCCCCGCCGGGCTGGGGAGCTCCCCTGTCCAGACACAGGCACTGATTCCATGTTGTGAGTGCCCTCTCAGCCTCAGGGCTCGTTAGCACTGCGCTCCAGGGCTCCATTTCCTGCGCTCAGGAACTCCCCTCTTGGTTCAGCTCCCTCCAAAATCAGCTTCTGGAAACACCAGYCCATGAAATACCTGCAGCAGGTGCCCTGTGGAGGGCTGGCTTTGCTCCTGGAGCTGCTCAGAGGCCTCATGGAGTGCTGGCTCTGCTTCCATCCTGCTTCTCGTGTTCAGAGACAGTGTTCTGCTCCCTCCCCTCTTTCAGCTCTCGGCTGGGACAAGCAGGGAGGCATCTCCAAACAGCAGGGATCCCAGCTGCTTTATCCAACACCATTTTGAGTAAATTATTCCTGTGTTTGTACCAATCAATCATTAGTGGTTGTATCCTGGAGGTCCAGAGCGTGGCTGCGCCTGAGGAAAGCCGATCCCTTTGCTCCAGCACAGTCATGCTGTGCTGGTTGTTATTCTGCCCGTGGAAAACCTTCGCAGGATAAACTCCGTCTGTTGGGGAGTCGTGGGCACTGCCCGGGAGACGAGGGTGGTGCCA
>JACDOX010000173.1:974515-1007210 GCA_014549065.1 Cardinalis cardinalis
GCTCCCGGCCCGTCCCGTCCGGGCATCCCAAAAACATCGCTGGGATTTTCAGGGGCACAAGCAGCGTTGTCAGCCCTCCCCTCGCGTYCTTAGGGACAGCCGGGCTGTTTTGTCAGAACATCTCGAACAAACCCCGTCTGGAGGAGGTGTCTGTGCAGGGAAACAGCCCTCACACGGTCTGGAAAGGCTGCAGAGTGCTCTGAGGAAGGTGCCGACAATGAGGTGCCAGCTCTCATTTAGCTGCTCACAGAGCCGGTCATGAAGAGCACACTGTCCATGTGCTGCCGGTGGCATCTGTGTGTGTCCAGCCTGGTGTGCAGGAGTGTCACAGTTGAGACAGAGACGATGCAAAGCCACACTCCAYTTTCAGAAGGCTTCCAACYTGTTTTTATTTTAGCATGCATGCTTTTTGTACATTCTTACAAAACTCCTAAGTTTGCACTTTACTCATTGGTCAGGGAAGACAAACAAAGTGCTCATTGGAATAGACAGTTGCAGATTTCTCTTATTTATCCTTCTTTCTTTCTTGGTTTCTATGTCAACGACCTTGGTAGGRAATTCTTCCAGGGGCAAACRTGGATCCTCTTATCAAGCTTCTCTCTGGCTCACAGGAGTCTCTGTAAAACCTCTTCCACACAGGGGTGGCMGTGGGGCTGAAGGAGTGTGGCAGGCGGGCAAACCCAGCTTCCTAACTCCAGCCCCGTGGCTGATCTCAGTCTGCCTTCACAGAAGGCTGGTTCAAAAATAATGACGTTGCTGTCAATTTAATAAGATTTATTCTAGGACACTTCTCAAGGTGCCTGCAGAGGTGTCAGTGATGAAGTCAGCAGCTCAGTCCCCAGCCCAGGCAGCACCTGTGTGTGCTGCAGGCAGCCAGACTTCCACACAGGCAGCAGCCCTCATTTCACACTCATTTTAWTTCTGCTGTTTGTCAATGCTGATGAAACACCTCATTTTCTCATACCAGGGTTCTTCTGTCATTCTCCACAAGTCTCCTCAAAGATCCTGGTGCAGGTTTTCATTTCCTTGGACTGTAAATGTTCTTTTGAGCCTCAGGCAGATCCCTACAGCAGAACTTGGAGGAGAAACATGTCAAACACTCTCTGCTTGGGTGAGTCCTTCTCATCTGCTCTGGCAATGCTGTGCTSTGGGGAGAAGGCTTTGACTTCCCTCTCCAGGAGCCCCAGAAATGTGGATTACTGGGTTCCAGGTAGCTTGGGAGATGGAGCTGGGCCTGATTCCCAGGCAGATTCTTCCTGAGCCAGTGTCTTTTAGGCAGGTGTGTATCTAGGGTGAGCACTGGAAGCTGCAGTAAGCAAGAATGAGACTACAAATCCTTTTTACAGAGCTCTCACTTGGGTGCTCAGCATTCCCAGCCCAGAGGTGTGCATGGAATGGTGCCACAGGCAGCAGCTGCACATCTGGAAGGGCTGAACAGGGGAGATCTGGGCAAGGGGGGATCTGAACAAATTTGCTGCCTCATTTGGAAAGCCCAGTGATCACTTTTTGAAGCCCTGAGTGGGAACCCGAAAGGCCAGGTACCCTGTGGCAGCAAACACCTTGGATTTCAGTGGGAGGGCTCAGAGTGGAGGATCCAGCATGGCAGGAGCTGGGAGGGGCTGCTCCCCTGCTCGCCCCCGCTGCAGCAGTGTCAGGCGGAGGCAGAACTCTATTTTTGCTCCTGCTGGATGGAACACTGCAGATCCTGTGCTTATGTAAGAGACTCCCGAGCAYGTAGGAGCAGATAAGGTGGCCATCCAACCCTGTGCAGTGCAGACAAAGGCTTTTTGTCTCCTTTCATCACACTTAGCAACTCCTGCAGTTGGCACTGCCTCCCTTCTCAGGCTCTTTTTGCACCTTTTTGCTTGTTTGGGGAGGATTTTCACCTTTCAGTTCAGCCATGATCTTTCACCAGCAKAGCACTGGCGCAGCCTGGAGTGTTGGTGCCTCTCACAGTGTGGGCTCTGCACAGCTGCAGACCTGTCTGCTTTCATCCTGGACCACTGATCCTGCTGGAAATAATTCACCTTTTAGGATAAAGAGGGGTTGGGRGAGCCACATGATTTCCTGAAGCACCTTTTGCTGGACACAGGGGATAGGGATGTCAGAGCCAGAGCTATACAAAGTGCTCCACAGCAAGGGAACATGGAACAGGCAAGAGGATCCTTTCCAAAATGCCATTGCTCCACCCTGGAACAAAGCTCTGATACAGAGGGGGGTGGTCTGAAAACTGGGAGTGGCTGTCTGAGTACAGCAGGAGGTCTCCAGGGATACACCTCTCACCCCAGGAGAGGTGCWGATTCCTCAGAGGGAACAGCTCAAACCTTGCCTTTCCTTGCATTTGGCTTTTCCATTCTCATGGAGTCCATGAAAGATTTCCTGGAAAGAAACACCCAGGGTACACAGCCCAGGGAAACACTTGCACTTTGAAGCAGAGCTTTGTGTTAGTTCTCACTTCTGGGCAGCCTGTGCTTCTTCCCTGAGAAACTCCCAGTCCATCCAGTGCCATGCAAGGCCAGAGAAGGACAGGCTGGGGCAGGCAGTGCAGGGAGGAGCTGGTGCTGATGCTCTGGAGGGGAGCCAGGAGGGCAGCAGGACCCTGGCTGCTGTTCAGGGCCCTCAGAGATGTCCATGGCCTGGAGCCCTTGTCCTGGGCTCTGGGTGTGTCACTTGTGTGCTGCTCCCAGGCCTGGCTCCTCCCTGTCCTGCACAGCAGAGGAGTCTCCTCTGTGCTGCTGCTGGGGTCACGTCCCAAACTCCTGCACAGGTGCAGCTGCAGTGGCTTGGTCTGTCCTGTTCTGTCTGGAGTGATTCACAGAATCCCAGAGTGGTTTGAGTTGGAAAGGACCTTAAAGCCCATCCAGTGCCATCCCTGCCATGGCAGGGACACCTCCCACTGTCCCAGGCTGCTCCCAGCCCTGCCCAGCCTGGCCTTGGGCACTGCCAGGGATCCAGGGGCAGCCCCAGCTGCTCTGGGCACCCTGTGCCAGGGCCTGCCCACCCTGCAGGGAACAATTCCTCATTCCCAAKATCCCATCCAGCCCTGCCCTCTGGCAGTGGGAGCCATTCCCTGGGTCCTGTCCCTCCATGCCTTGTCCCCAGTCCCTCTGCAGCTCTCCTGGAGCCCCTTCAGGCCCTGGCAGGGGCTCTGAGGTGTCCCTGGAGCCTTCTCCTGTCCAGGTGAGCACCCCCAGCTCTCCCAGCCTGGCTCCAGAGGGGCTCCAGCCCTTGGGGCATCAGGGATGATTTCCCAGGGACAGCTCCTGTCTCACCACCTCCTCAGCTCCTCACCCAAGCTTCTGAGGATAAATGTTTTTGTGTAAAAACCCACTGTGGCCTGTGGAGTTCTGCCAGCAGAGGCAGCCAGTGGGTCYCACCATGGTTTGGGGTCTCCTCTCACTCACAGGGGAGCTGCTGCCACACCTTGATCTCCTGCTCCAGGTCAGGTCTGAGGTRGCAGATGTGGGACTAAGCCTGACCTGTCCCTGTGTCCAGACAGCAGCCCTGGGGTGTGAGTGTGTGTGGCCCCTGCATGAGCCCTGTGCCCAGGGCAGGGCAGGCAGCAGCCCCTGAGCCTGGCAGTGCAGAGCCCCAGCTCCCAGGAAGCTTCCTCTGCCTCACGGGAGATGCTGCAGGTACAMCCTGGAGTCCTTGAAGCTTCCTGTCACTTGGGCTGAGCTGTTGGCCAAGTCCCACGTGTGTGAGCTCTGTGCAGGAATGCTGTGCCAGGGAGTGGTGGTGCCTTGGCTCAGGTTGCATCCACTTGCTCACACCTTCACCTTGCAGTGGGATTGAGGAGGAGCTGCCAGCTTTGGGGCACTCTGGAGCCCCTTGTTCAGAGGGGCCTGAATGCAGCCTCCCCTCTCGAACCCACCCCCAGCTGCTCAGCTGTGAGAGGGGCTCTTGGTTCTCCCTCAGTCCCCTGCCCTGCAGAGCCTGTGTCCCCCAGCAGTGCTCCCTGGGATGCCACAGCAGTCACAAAGTAGATCAAACACCATCTAAACCCTGGCTTGATACCCCTTGAACTAAATTCCTGCTCTGCCTGAACGTGCCCCAAAGGGGGTTAGGACTCACCCGGGGCTTAGAGAGAGCTAAGAACGATGAGCAGCTTTGCAGCAGCTGAGTAAACAGCTCTGGGCAGCTCTGCCCCCTCCCCTGCCGGCCCAGATCCTTCCTGGCTCCCTCCCTGCCATCCCTCCCCTGCCATCCCTCCCCTGCCATCCCGGCTTCCTCCCTTCCCATCCCAGCTCCCTCCCTGCCATCCCTGCTCCCTACCCTGCTCCCTTCCTGCCATCCCTGCTCCCTCCCTGCCATCCCTCCCCTGCCATCCCTGCTCCCTTCCTGCCATCCCAGTTCTCTCCCCTCCCATCCCTGCCATCCCAGCTCCCTGCCCTGCCGGCCCAGCCCGGGCTCATCTCCCCCAGGGAAGTGTCCAACCCATGTGCTTTCAGGGAATCATTACGGTTGGAAAAGACCTCCAAGATCAAGTCCAGCCTTTGACCAAACACCACAGCCTGCTCAGCCATAGCAGTCGGTTCCACATCCAGGGTGTTTTGGCCACTCCCAGGACGGTGACTCCAGCACTGCACCAGGGGACTGGTGACACCCCCAGGAGGCTGAGAACCTCGGGCTGCCCTGGCTCACCCGAGCCTTGGTCCATGTGTCACACATTTCACCTCCCACTTCTCTGCGTGCTGCAGCCATGGGGTAACACCACAGTGCTGTGTGTAGCAGCAATTTGGCCAGCACCTCTCTGAAAAGGGCAACAACAAAACACCCAGACAAGTGAATAATTCCCTCACATCCCAAGCCCAGAGCTTTGGGAAACCTCAGTGCACGTTACAGGGTTGTTTGTCTGTGCCTGCCAGCCTGTCCTTGATGCTGTCAGTGGAAGGGCCCAGATTATTTGTGTGTCTCAAGATGCTTTTGAGTCTCTGCAGATGCAAATCTGTCCTGGTGGTGAATGCAGTGGTGACTCAGCACCAGGGAAGGAGGGAAGATGACCTTAGGAAAAGCTTTTCACCCCTGTGCTCTGGAGATGTCCAGGAAAGGAAAGAAGATTGAGTGGGGRAAAATATTAGCCCTTGGCAGAAAGAGGCTTTAGAAGAAGTCCAGACCTTAATGCCAGGGTGATGCTTCAGGTTTTGGCTTTTATAGTTTTCAGATTTTGTGCTGCTTTAGTTTGTAACTCTGAGCTTCACATTAGGGGATGGTAAGTTCTCATCACAGAGTAGGGAGACAAAACAATTCCTTCTCCAGCTGGGGACCAAGGACAAATGATCCAAATCTCAGGCCCAAGAGCAYAAACAACGTGCACTGGAGAGAGAAAAACAAGAAGGATGGGAGACTTCATGGGCTAAAGCTGKAAYKGGACAATKAACYCCAAKATGCAAATGGARCAGAACTAATAAAAGTGAGWGACCCCRTGACYGGTCRTGCATTTTGKGRCCATTTTGGTTCACCTTGGGTGCAGCCCTGGCTGGGCTCTCGTGCTGCCCAAGGTGGATCCATTGAGCCCTCCTAACAAATCCCTGCTTTRTTCYTTAGCTCTGTCCAGCCTCTGTTCTAGGGCAGTCTGCACAAGGCATCGATGGGAGGGCTGCAGACTCTGGGCACACAGCAGCCTCAGGCCCTGCTCCCAGCTCTTTCTGCAGCTGGAGCTGYAGGAGTTTCCTTCCTGCCCTCCCAAGAACAACCCAGGACTCTGTTCCTGCAGTAGAACAGAGTCAGCCCTGCAGCAGCAGCAGCTACAGTAGAAGCAACCCCTCCCCTGCTCCAGGTGAGCCCTCAAAGCCTCTGTGGCCTGTTAAAGCTTGGAGGACAGGGGCAGGGAGGGCTGTCATGGGAATCTTCACCAAAARCTCTGTGTTGATGGAGCAAACAAGCCCTGAGTGTGCCACCAGTTCCCCAGGGAAGCAAGCCTTGGCTCTGGGTGTGTGATTGAACCAGAGCCTTGTTGCAGTGGTATTTGCTCACCCTCCTGTTGGCCCTCCCAGGTCTCTCCCTGCTATGGTCTCCCTTCCCAGGAGCTGCTCACATCACCTGTTGGATGCTCCCCAGGGGACACCTGTGCCTGCCCACCCGGCCAGGGCAGCTCGGTGGTTGTTGGGGCAGCCCCATGGTCTGTCCCTCAGCTCTGGGTTTGATGTCCCAGCGGCTGCTGCTGCTGCAGTCTGACAGCTACAGCCCCTCAGGCAGAAAATGTGTCACTCCAGAGCTGAGGGGGCTTTCCACAGCACACCAAGCTCTCCTCATGGTGCACCCCACACCTTCCTTGCTCTTCTGCTCTCTGATCCTTCAGGGAGCTGTTTTAGCTCACCAAGGTCTCCCTCCCCCCAYACCCCTGAGCTTCCTGCTGTTCCTGACTGAGAATGGCAGGAGCAGGATTAGGCTGGGATGCTCTGACCCTTCTGACAGCAGCTCAGCCAATGGATGAAGGCACATTTTTATCAGCACATGCTTGTTTTTGTGAACATTAATCATATAAAACTCCTATTGGATGAGGAACTCTGACAGAACCTTTTTTACATAATCTCAGGTAGTCAAATACTCTCCTGTCCTTTTCCTTGCCCTGGAGCCTTGGTCTCTGGTGTCAGCACAGCCTCTCTGCATGATGAGTTTCTTCCCACTGCCAGAGGGCAGGGCTGGATGGGATATTGGGAATGAGGAATTGTTCCCTGGCAGGGTGGGCAGGCCCTGGCACAGGGTGCCCAGAGCAGCTGGGGCTGCCCCTGGATCCCTGGCAGTGCCCAAGGCCAGGCTGGGCAGGGCTGGGAGCACCTGGGACAGTGGGAGGTGTCCCTGCCATGGCAGGGGTGGGATAAGATGCACTTTAAGGTCCTTTCCAACCAAACCATCCTAGGGTGTTATGAAGTGGCCTTACAGCTCTCTCTGGAGAGACAGCACACAACTGAGTGTGTGCAAGGTCTCCAAGTGATAGAGATTTGTTTGTTCTGAGCTTTATCTCCCCCATCCTGATATGTTTGGATGAAGGCTCAGTTGTGGATCCTCACTGTAACAAAGGGATTGAGTCCTGCAGGGAAGATTTGGGTCTTGTGCAGCATCTGTGCTAACTGTTCCTTCCTCTTCTGTGCCTATGGAGAAAGCAGTGACAAGTGACACCCTCTGAGCATCCCAGTGACATGGGACATCAGTGGCCAAGACCACTGTGCTGGGGCACATCTCTAAGCCCAGCCCTGTCCTGGTTCTGTCCTGCTCCCCACAGAGGGACTGTGGCTRGTGTTGGTCACTCCTTTTATGTGCCAGGCTTGGCTGTGGCTGAGCTGCAGCTGGGAGCCCAGCCAGGGGAAGCAGCTGATTCTCCTTCAGAGCAGAGACTTGCACATCAATAAATGTCTCATTACAGATGCTTTCTTCACCCTCTTGGCTCTCATTTCCTCTTTCAGCTTCSCCAGCTTTCTCTCCTGCTGGCTGGAAAGCTGCCTGTCTCCTGTGAGAGCTGAGGAATGCTGGAASAGGGGCTGGTGTAGCTCTGTCCTTGCAGGTGAGGTGCTGGACAGGCCATGTATTTTCTTCAGCGTCTCCTGACCTTCCATGTCCTGCTCTGGCTCTTTGTAGAATCTGTTTCTGTAGATCCTGCTGTRGCTTCCAGGGACATGTGGGTCCTGTTTGAGTCACTTTGGAAAACATCTGCCAACTGTCAAAACCAGCTGAGAGGAGAGGAACCACTTCCTTGGGGTAACACAGCTCAGGGCAGGGCAGTTTGTCCACTGAACTCCCAACATGAGAAAATGCTGAGCAAACTCCAGAAAATCCACGAGAAATGGTGGGTTAGGATGGGATTCTCTTTTCCATTATGACCCAGAAATAGGCACAGCCAGGATGGGGGTGGGTCAGGGGTCCCCCAGTGCCTGCTGAGGTTTGGGATTGTTCACTGGGGCTTTCCACAGTGACACAGAACCCCTGGAGTTGTTCCTACAACCAGTGCTGCAGGAGCAGGAGAGCCCCTCCAAACCACGTTCCTGCCTGCTCTGCCTGCAGCTGCTGCTGCTTGAGTCAGTTCTGGGGAAGGGCAAAAGCAGGCAGCTTGTTCTGGCTGCAGCACCAGCCCAGGGCATGGACAGAGCCTGACCTGCTGCAGTACAGTTCTCATTCAAAGCCTGGCCCCAGAGCAGCAAGAGCCAGCTTTGCTTCAGGACTGGGAATGAGCTCAGCAGGGAAGAAGTGCAGAGAGTGCAAGTTCTACCTGAGCCTGTGGGGGTCTGTGATGGGAGCAGAGGAAAAGGCAGCAGCTGGAACGTGTGGGAAGGAAACCCACAGAGAGAACTGGTTAAAAGCCATTTCCCATCCATACCTCAGCCCTGTTCCACTTTGCAGTGCCCTTTGCAAGGCCGACAGCACCAGCTCAGCCCTGACCCCTCAATCCAGCAGAGGAGAGCTCAAAGGCTGGGGAAAAGCCCCTCGGGCTGACCACAGGCCCTGCAGGGCCTGRCCTGGGTTGGCAGCAGCCCTGTGGGAGCACAGAGGCCATTCCCTGGCAGTGGCATGAGGCCACAGCACAGTGAAGCACTTGCCCAGATCCTAATTGAGCATTTCSCCTCAGCAGGACCACAAAGGCTTGGAGGGGCTGCTCTGATTGCCAGGCTCTGGGGTGGGGGTTTGGAGTGTTTTGCCCAGTGTGACCTGCCAGAGGACAGGCACCATAAACCCTGCAGCCTCCCTTCCAGTGCACAGCCACAGGCACCAGCCTGGCTCCACTGAACACCACCCCAGCCAGGTTTCTGCTTCAGTGGGAAGCACAAGAGCCCTGCCCAGGGCAGAGACAAGGGCACCTCTGCTGCCTTCACCTCCTCCAGCTCTGGCACCCAAAACCTCCCCCCTCCACGCTGCTGCCCAGGCTATTTTGGACAAGCACCTGCAGCCTCCTGCCTTCAAGGGCCCCAAGAGGAAMAACTGACAGCTTCTACATTTATTATTACAGTTGAACACAGTCTTGGACAGAGGAGAAGYAGCAGAAACCAACATGCAAAGCAATTAAAAGTCCCCAGGGGCTCGAGGAACACCAGGCACAGCTCAGCTCCTGTACCTGCTCCCAGCAGGGTCTCTGGGGGCCCTTTCCCTGCAGCTGCTGCTCCATYGTGCCCCAGAGCAGGACGAGGTCATGGCAGACACCAAACCTACACACACAGAGAGGAGAGGACGGGCTGGGATTGTGTCTCAGTGAGTCAGGTCTGTATCTGATTGGAATGCAGCACACTCCAACCTGGAGACTGCCTGACCATCCTGGGTGGGAAGGGAGCCATGAAGATTATCAAGTTCAACTCCTGTCATCAAGTCCAACTTCTTAAAACGTTGTCTGTGCCAACAGGGAGAAGAGAGATCCTTTGGGAAGAGGTGCTGCCTTCCATAGCAAGTCAGGAGATGAAGCTCAGATATTTCACCACAAATTTCTTGTGTCAGAGCTGGCATCTCTTGGAGCCAGCAGCTCTTCTAAATGCCTGTGACGGATGTTGAGGCCAAAGATTTGCACAGCGCTGGAGAAATCTTTGCCAACGTGTAGAAATGGATGTCCCCAGAAGGAAGAGGTGCATCAGGCTTCACTGGCCCTTGCAGGCAACACAACCAACCCCACCCACGTGCTGTGCAGAGCCATTATGTCCTCCTGCACCTCTTCCTTTGGCAGGCCTCCGCATCCGAGCCGCACGAGCTGTCCGAGTCGCTCCCCGAGGATGAGGAGGAGGAAGGCTTCGACGTGCTATAGTTCATGCTCAAGACCCAGCCCAGTTTGTTGTGCAGCACCTGTTTGAGTCCTGGGGGCAGGGGCAGCACCTCCAGCGTGTCCACGTAGTCGGGCAGGAGCTGGCGCAGGCGGAAGCAGCACAGGTACTGCAGGGACGTGCGGCTGGCGCAGGACCGGATCACCTTCATGCTGCTCTTGGCCGCCGTCGAGCACACCATGGGGTAAAACTTCTTGTTCTGCAGCTTTGTGGCTGCCACCCCTGCCAGGGCACAGCACCAGGGAGGGCACGTTAGCTTAGACACCGGGATCTCCCCCCTCCCAACTACCCCAAACCCATTCACTGCAAAGCTGTTGGGAAAAGCTTTCCAAAATCCCAATCTATTCAACAACAAACGTGACCTTCCTCCCACTCACTTCACACCTTGGTCTTCTGCTTTCCCAGTGCTTCCTGCTGCAGCCAGACTCGAGGTGCTCCCACCCCATCCCTGGCTCTCACCTATGCACTTGCGGTTCTTGAAGAATGTGAGCGTCCCGTGCCACGTGTCCAAATGCACCCCAATAATGGAGCCCTGGCCAAACCTCGAGGAGAAGTTCGTTTTGTCCCCCTTGTGGTGCAGCAGTCCTGAAAATACACCCAAAAAACGGCATTCTGTGGAAAACCTGCACTGCAGAAATTCATCCCAACTCCCATTCTGCTGGTACAGCCTCGCTCAGTGCCAAAAACATCCCTGCATTTCTGACCCCTGCCCTCCCRTCCCAGAGTGGCTGGTGGAAAGGCAAAAGTGAGGTTTTACAACTCCAGAGCACAGGGAGCAGCACTGAAACCCCAAACTGCTGGTGTGACAGTAGTACCCTGGTGCCCTGGCAGGGTCCCACACCAGGTCTAAGGGCTCTCCAAAAAGGGGTCTGAGGATGAGGGAAGAGACAAGAATGTTGACTCCATGTTTCAAAAGGCTTGATTTATTATTTTATGATATACATTATATTAAAACTATCCTAAAAGAATAGAAGAAAGGATTTCATCAGAAGGYTRGCTAAGAATAGAAAAGGAATGATAACAAAGGCTTGTGACTGACCGAGACAGTCTGGACAGCTGGACTGTGATTGGCCATTAATTAGAAACMACCACATGAGACCAATCACAGATGCAYCTGTTGYATTCCACAGCAGCAGATAATTATTGTTTATATTTTGTTTCTGAGGCCTCTCAGCTTCTCAGAAGAAAAATCCTAAGGAAAGGATTTTTCATAAAACATGTCTGTGACAGTGGGCCAGGAGAGACGCTCCAAGGGCTGCGAGCTGCCAGCAGCTGCTCTGGTGTCCTTAACAAAGGGATTCACAGGCCTGGTGGCACCTCCTGTGCCACTGCTGCCCACCCAGCCACCCTGGCCATGTTACCTGTGTAGGAGAGTCCCCAGCTGTCCTCATCCTTGCCCAGCAGGCTGCAGAAGGTGTGCCGGTACTTGTCCAGCTTCACGTCCGACGTCCCAATCCCCACCATCTGCCAGGCAAAGCAGGGAGGGAGAACACAAGCTCGGTATCTTTTCAAGCAGCAAGACACAACCAAGATTCCACCTCCAGTTCTTCCCTCCTCTCCTTGACTCAGCCCAAAACACCCAGGGGGGTTGGTGAAGCCAAGTCAGAGGTTTCAGGGTGGAACTGAAGGCTCCCAGCTCTGATTTCCTTTGCTAAGTGAGGAGGCGCAGCTAAAATGCTGCAGAAGGTCCCTGTCCTGTTCACAGAGTCACAGAATGGTCTGGGTTGGAAAGGACCTTAAAGTGCATCTTGTACCACCCCTGCCATGGCAGGGACACCTTCACCATCCCAGGCTGCTCCAAGCTCCAGTGTCCAGCCTGGCCTTGGGCACTGCCAGGGATCCAGGGGCAGCCCCAGCTGCTCTGGGCACCCTGTGCCAGGGCCTGCCCACCCTGCAGGGAACAATTCCTCATTCCCAATATCCCATCCATGCCTGCCCTCTGGCAGTGGGAGCCATTCCCTGGGTCCTGTCCCTCCATCCCTTGTCCCCAGTCCCTCTGCAGCTCTCCTGGAGCCCCTTCAGGCCCTGGCAGGGGCTCTGAGGTGTCCCTGGAGCCTTCTCCTCTCCAGGTGAGCACCCCCAGCTCTCCCAGCCTGGCTCCAGCCCTTGAGGCATCTCCATGGGCTCCCCTGGACTCTCTCCAGCAGCTCCAGGTCTTTCCTGTGCTGGGCCCCAGATCTGGAGGCAGCTCTGCAGGTGGGGTCTCACCTGAGGGGGCAGAATCCCCCCCTCCTGCTGCCCATGCTGGGGGCTCAGCCCAGGGGGGTTCTGGGTCCTCATGGCCAGGCCATGGCCAGTTCTTAYCCTCCAACACTCCATGTCCTTCTCCCAGGGCTGCTCTCACTCCAATCCCTGCCCAGCCTGGATTGGTGCTGGGACTGCCCTGACYCAGGTGCAGCACTGGCACTTGGGCCTTGTTCAACTTTTTTCCCACGGCCCCACCTCTCCAGGCTKTCCAGGTCTCTCTGGRTGCCCCATCCCTCCCCTCCAAGGTGTCACCTCCCCACACAGCTGGTGTCAGCTCCAGTCTGGCTGAGGGTGCCCTGATCCCACTGTCCACGTCCCCAGCAGAGATGTGAAACAATCCTGGTCCCAGTGCCAGCCCCTGAGCAATGTCACTTGTCACTGGTCTCTGCTGACTCCCAACTCTTTGCATGTGCTCATCCAGACAATTCCACACCCATCAAGTGGTCCCTCTGTCAAATCCATGCCTCTCCAGGTTAGAGACAAGGATGCCATGCAAGGCAGCAACAAGTGCTTTGCACAAGTTCAGGTAGATGAGATCAGTTCCTTATCCCTCCTCCACCAACACTGCAACCCCATCACAGAAGGCCACTGAATCCCTTAGTGAAGCCATGATGGATGTCATCAATCACATCCACTCTTTCCATGTGCCTTTGCAGAGCTTCCAAAAGGATCTGCTCCACATTTGCCAGGCCCAGAGGTGAGACKGATCAGCCAGCCTGTACTTCCCCAGATGTTCCTTATTTCCCTTTGTAAAAATGGRGGTTATGTTTCCTTTTTTCCAGTCACTGGGAACTTCACCAAGCTGCCACAGMTTCTCCAGTATAGTGACTATACTGGATAGTGGCTAAGCCACTTCATCCACCAGCTCCCTCAGATCCCAGGGACGCATCTCATCAGCTCCCCATGGACCTGTGCACTTCCAGCCAGCCTCAAACCTCATCTGCCATGGTGGAACCTCATCCTGCCAGCCCCTGTCCAAACTCCTGGGCATCTCTGCGTGCCCCACACGTACCATGTCAGTGCCATACACCGGGGAGGTCATCTTGATCTCCCAGAAGTGCTGGCCCTCTGCCAGCTCCTTGTTGCCGCGGATGGCGGCCGTGCCACAGCTGTACTCCATGTGGAAGTTCACCTTGCGGTTGTCACACGTCAGCAGCGTGGCCGTGGACTTGTTCAGCTCATCCCACACCCATTCAAAATCTGTTGAGGAAGCACAGAGGGGACAAGGATGGGCAAAGATCCTCAGGGAACCAGCCCCAAGCCAAAGCACAGGCAGATGTTTGTTTTGAAGCCCTGTTAGTGGGTTTGTTTCTATTTCTCTTATTCTTTAAGAGGATAAATCTTAAGCTGTGCACATGAGAGAACAGCTTGAGGCCTGAACTACTCTGCAGTGTCCCACCAGGCATGGATCAGTGCTCCAATGTCAGCATTCACCAGGCCAAATTCTGGGTGACAGCGGGCAGAGCCCCCTTCTCCCCACACTCCTCATGGGATCAAGGGGTGGCTCTGCCCTGCCACAGGCTCTCCCCCCAGCCCAAGCCCACCCTGTGCTCTGAGCCAGGCACCCTGCCAGCCCCTGCAGGGATCAGGAGGGCCCTAAGCAGGGCTCTGTGTCACTGGRGCCTAAGCCGGATCGGAAGGCAGGTGCCAGGGGTGAGCGCTGACGCCGTGACAGCATCAGCCCTGAGCCCGAAACACGACAGCAGGCAGGGGCTGGTAATCCTCCTGTGCCTCAGGACGTAAACACAGGGACGCTGGGACAGGAACAGGACACTGCAGGGGACCCCCTCTGGCAAGCCCAGGGCCATCCCACCATGGCATTCAGCAGCCTAAGACAGGAAATGCCCAGTCATGATGACTGGACCTTAGAAGCCCCTCTCCCATCTCCAGACACTTGCTCATCTCTCTGTAAGACTATAGGTCACTTTCCTTTGACCCTTACTACTGGACAATTCCTAAAACCCCTGTACCCTACATAAAGGGCTACTTTTGCCCAGCTCAGCAGAAGAGCTGTCCCTGAGAACCTTGGCAGAAGATTCAATTAAGACATCCCTGTGGAACCTCACACAGCACTTCTCCTCTCTCTCTCCCTGTGGGTGGAACGTGCCTGGGCTCATCTGGCCCTTGCTGCTTGACCAAAGGTGGCAGCTGTAGTGGTTTCACCTCAGAGACACCTTTGGCCAGCTGGATGCTGCAGCTGGGCACTTGGGACAAGTCCAGGCTTGCAGGAGCTCAGGTTTACCTCTGGTGGAGAAGCTTCAAGGCAAGGTGAAGGAAAGGAGTCAGGTTCTGCTGGAGGGTTTTGATCCAGGGCTTTATTCCTGGCATACAGGACTCTGAATGCAGCAACAGCTCCAACAGAACCTCCCTGAACCACGTGGTTGCTGTGTCTTTTAACCCTGGGGAGAGGAGGGGGAAAGGGGCAGGGATCCCACCAACCAGGTAAGGGGGGGAGTCTCAGGGGACAAATGACACCTGGATGGCCCAATGTCCCCCAGGGCTGAGAGGTATCTTTTGAACTCTGCCAATCACTCGATGCCCTTCTGGAATGCCAAGATTGATGGACAGCACTCAGCAGGGAGCAAGGAAGGGGAAGGGAGAGGTTATTGGCACACCTGGGGAAGGAACTGGGATACTGGACAGGATACTGGGACAGACATTGCACTGCAACATCCCTGTGTCTGCCTAAGGCACCTAGCAAGCAAAGAGCTGAAATCACAAATGAGCTGATATCACCCATGAGCTGAGCTTGCTAAGGTAGCCTGCAGCTGGGAGCTGCTTGGGAACTCAGGCTGTGCTGAACAGGACTGCACTATCTGGACCTGCTGCAGCCTGCTGGGGACACCCCAAAACCCRGCAGAGGCCCCATTGTGCCCCCAGCCCCAGCCCCTTACACTCATCCTCCTCTCCGCAGCGGCAGTCACGGACACGGTGCAGGGCGTGCAGGCTGGAGCAGTAGGGAGCTTCACTCTGGTTCTCACAGTTGCAGTAGGACTCTCCAGTCACAGGGATGGCACTCGGGATGGAGGGAGACAGGGAGGAGAACTCTGGCTCYGAATCCGAGTCGCTGTGCTGCTGGGGAGAACAGGAACACTCACTGCTGGGGACAGCGGGAACGCTCACGGCTGGGGACCCTGGCCACGGCAGCTGGGCTGGCAGAGCTCCCTGAGGGCTCTGCTGGGACATCCCCAGGCTCGTGTCACACAGGGAGAGGCTGTGCCCATGGAATCACCCTGCTCTGGGACATGGACAGTGCCTGCTGAGCCTCAGGGACCCCTCAGCACTCTGCAGTGCACGTACATCCTGTGTGCCTGCCAGGGACACGGAGCTGCCACAGCAGGGGGACGGCCCATGTCTGCAACACACACATTCTGAAGGAAATGCTGTGCTAAAGCCTTGGCTTTCACCAGGCAGGATCCAGCTATCAGCAGAGCCAAGCACTGCTCTGGAGAGGCTGTGAAGAGGCTGGGAGGCACAGGAGAAGGGAGATGGGGCAGAACAAAGGGAGCCAGTTGATGAGCATGGCTGCAGCTCCTCAGGCCAGCACTGCAGACAGGCCCACGGGAACCCAGGGCAGAATTAAAGGGCTTTTGTTAACTTTCATGAACACAAAAACCTGATTTACTGTTCCCCAGTGCCAAGAGACCACACTGATCCTGGACTGGACACGGTGAGAGCCACAGCCCAGTTTCACTCCTGTGTTAAGGTGCTGCCTAAGGGATTCTCTTACCACTGGTCGCAGAGTTACTCTAGGTTTACGTGCTGCTCAGGGGTACCTGCTTGTTATTCACCACCGTGGTCAGGGGTATTTAATGACAAAAATCCTTTAAACTCATGTTCCTGCAGCTGTGTAAGACAGGGAATTGAAACTGCTTGGGTTTACATACCATACTGCCCAGGCCTCCTGCTCTGGCCTGCAGACCCAAGAGCCTGGGTCCTGTCTTTCCTAACTTCYAACTTTCCCAAGTACTGCTGCCTAGAAATCCTGTCAGTCCCATGAYTGCAGGGACAGAAAACTGCTCAGTGCCTGGGTTTGGACACTGTGCTCTGGAGAGCCTCCTGGCTTCAGTGTGGCTCTGAAGCTCCTGGAGCAGCTCCTTGTGTCCCCACCACTGCACAGGGAACTCAGCTAGCACACTCAAGGATTAGGAAAATAGGCAAGGACGGCAGAGGCAAATCAGTCACTCCTTGCACTGTTTTACTCTTGCTCTCCCTGCTGTGTTCCCATCTCCAGCACACCTGTATCAGGTTCAGAAGTGGGGTTCATACTGCAGAGCAGGAAATGTGAGAAAATTTCAGTCTGAAGACACTGCTCTGCAGTCTCCACCACCATCTCCAAGCCCCTCACAGCCCAGGAGGGAGCACAGCCAGCCAGATTAGGGAACTGATCCACTTCAAACACTTATCTAGAGCTCTGCTTCCAAAATAATTTATAAAAATATGGAGGRGCTTGACAGCTGGCCTGCAAGCAAAGCTGAGTTAATAGAAGAAATAAAAATTGATGATTTTCAAGTGYAYCCATAGCAAGGAAGAASACAAGGCTGTCAGCATGGAAACAGATTAGAAAAGATACATGAAAATTTTTGTAAGCTAGACTACATGCATAAATAGATGTGTATATATACCTCATTAAATTTCTGCAAAATTTTTGCCAATTATATTGATGCTAATTGCTTTGCACCAATGAATAGAATAASTTATTGATGACTTCAGATCATGCTTTGSTAAGAGTATATAAGCTATAGAACAYGCAAAATAAAAAACTTTTTTCTTCTTGGACCCTGATCATGTGTGTATGTTATATCCAACCTAACAATAACCTAAAAATACTGTACGTACTTTATGAAAAAGCTTTTAGTTTAGTATCAATATTGACCATACTGAATCCTTCCTGCTTTTGGCCAGTTCAGACCGGCTATCAGGGGCAGGAAAACAGCCCCTGTTGTAGGGGGATAGARTATAAGAAAATAAAGATTGTGTAGAAAGTAACCTTACCCCTGGGCCAATTATCAAAGATTAGGAACAGGTCTGACTCTAACAGGCCACACTGTAAGCAATGAGAAGCAGAGTGCTATAAAAGAGTGGGGTGGCTGCTTGAGAAGGGAACTGGAGTCAGTTGGGTGCTTTGTGAAGAAAGAGTCAGTGCTCAGAGGAGCCACCCAGGAGAAAACACTAAGAAGGTGTAGGAGCATTGGGGGGTAGGACAGTCAGGACAGAGACAGAGATCTCTGCAGCCAGGTCTGGAACTTGGGGTTTATTGCAAAGGGCCTGGGTGCAGGGCCCTGCTGGGAGCTGCAGCCACAGCTCAGAGCAGGACTGAGAGAAGAGAGGGGCAGAGAGGATGAGAGGGTGAGAGAGTAAAAGGGTAAGAGAGCGAGGTTCCCATTACAATACAATAAATCTTCTTCTGTGTTGAATATTGTAATTCTCACTAACCAATCTAGTACAAGATACAAATCCTACGGCATTTCCATACAGCCTATAAGAATCATTACATTACCACACTGTGTTACATTTTAAACCCTATAAACTCCTCTTTGGACCCCTTCTGCCAAGCTGTAGGGTCTGCTCTGACCCTTGGGCCTGTCTGCAAGCAGAGGGTGKTGTTCCATCAAAAGGGGATCACCTTCAGCTGGCCATGCCATTGTTTTCCAGTTGTTCAGTAACTGAGGGATCTCAAAGCTTGCTTTCATTTCAATCTCGCTGATAGTTTCCATATTCTCAAAATCTTTTGCCAGGCAATCATATTTATAAGGCTTTCCCGTTCATCTTCCCCAACAGAAGGTATGAAACTTTTGTGATGAGGAGACACCAGTATGGAACCCCTGCAGTGAGATGACAGCCCCCGTGGCACGCAGAGCCCCCAGCCCAGCCTACCTGGCCGTCGGAGTCGTAGCCCCAGCCGCGTGCCCCGGCCCGGCCGTCGGCCTCGCGCCGCACCCCGCTCAGGACGAAGCGCCAGGCCCGGCTGCTCCGCGGGCGCCGCGCCATGCTGCCCCCACGCAGGTAGGCTGGGGAAGGAACACGGGGATGGTTACGCCGCTGCCACACCTCTGCCACACCTCTGTCACCCCCCCAGGCCACCAAACACCCCGGCGGAACGGCACGAGATCAGCCAACCCAAGGGAGTTCCATGTCGCAGACAACTTTTGTGAGAAACCCTTTCCTCGGGATTTTTCCTCCTGAGAAGCTGAGAGGCCTCAGGAACAGAATGTAAACATTGATTATCTGCTGCTGTGGAATGCAACAGGAGCATCTGTGACTGGTCCATGTTGGATGTTTGTAATTAATGGCCAATCACAGCTCAACTGTCTCGGACACAGAGCCCAAGCCACAAACCTTTGTTATCATTCTTTCCTATTCTATTCTTAGCCAGCCTTCTGATGAAACCCTGTCTTCAATTCTTTTAATATCGTTTTAAAGTAATATATATCATAAAATAATAAATCAAGCCTTCTGAAACATGGAGTCAGATCCTCATCTCTACCCCAATCCAAGAATCCAAGAGCCCCTGTGAACACGRTCACAGTTCCGTGCACATGAAGAGCCTCTGCAAACTTCCAACCTCTTCCTCCTCCCTGAGCCAGTGCTCAGCTGGCCCCAGGAACATTCCCAGTATCCAGCTGTGGTGGCAGCAGCTGCCCCTCTGCAGGAACTGGATCCAGCAGCCACCTCTCACCCRGCCTGGGGAGCTTCAGGGCTGTCAGAATCACAGAGTCCTTTRGRTTGGAAGGACCTTCAAGCTCATCTTGTTCCACCCCCTTCCACRGGCAGGGACACCTTCCACTGTCCCAGGCTGCTCCAAGACACAGCCTCCCTTGTGCCCAGTGACCCTGCAGCAGCTGTCCTGGCTCCTGCCCCAGCCCCCAGCCCCTGTCTGTCTCCAGGGCAGGGTGTCCACCTGCAACTGCCCTCTGATGCAAGACTTTGCTCCCAGTGCTTGGAGAGGAAGAGAAAGCACTTTCCTGCCCACTGGAAGGAMACCAGGGTTGTCACAGACCTGTCCCAACTTGCCTCAAGGACAACAGGCAGAAGGGAAGTGATGCCTCAGGTTTTAGCTTTTCAGATTCTGTGCTGCTTTAGTGTRCACTTCTGAGCTTTATATGAGGGGATGGTGAGCTCTCTGCACAGAGTAGGGAGACAAAACAATTCCTTCTCCAGCTGGGGACCAAGGACAAATGATCCCAATCTCAGCCCCAAGAAGATAAACAACTGAGTGAAAAGAGAAAAACAAGMAGGATGGGACTTTCATAAGCTAAAGCTGTAATTGGACAATTAACTCCAAKATGCAAATGGAGCAGAACTAATAAAAGTGAGAGACCTCGTGACCCCATGCATTTTGTGACCATTTTGGTTCACCTTGGGTGCAGCCCTGGCTGGGCTCTCGTGCTGCCCAAGGTGGATCCATTGAGSCCTCCTAACAAATCCCTGCTTTGTTCTTTAGCTCTGTCCAGCCTCTGTTCTAGGGCAGTCTGCACAAGACATCAAGGGAAGGGCTGCAGACTCTGGGGTCTGGGCACACAGCAGCCTCAGGCCCTGCTCCCAGCTCTTTCTGCAGCTGGAGCTGCAGGAGTTTCCTTCCTGCCCTCCCAGGGTCAGGGGTTGCAAGAGGAGAACAACAAGCCAGGACTCTGGCAGGTGTGGAAGTGGCAATTCCAGCAGTAGAAACCCTTCTCCAGCTYTGCTGAGCACCCACAGCAGCCCAGCAGAGCTGCCCTGCTCCCCCAGGCCCACACTAAGGCTCAGAGCCAGCACAGAGATCCCAGCACCAATGGCAGAGTCAGACATGGAATCATTATGGCTGGAAAAAATCTCTTGGATCAACGAGTCCAACCATTCCCCCAGCACTGCTGAAGCCACCACTGCCCCATGGCCCCAAGTGCCACATCCACACAGCTTCTAAACCCCAGCAAGGATGGGGACTCCACCGTGACTGCCCTGGGCAGCTGTGCCCGTGCCTGACCACCTTCCCATGAAGAAATTTTCCCAATATCCAACCTGAACCTCCCCTGGCCCAGCCTGGGGCTGTGTCCCCTTGTCCTGTCCCTGTTCCCTGGAGCAGAGCCCAACCCCCCCCGGCTGTCCCCTCCTGTCAGGAGCTGTGCAGAGCCACAAGGTCCCCCCTGAGCCTCCTTTGCTCCAGGCTGAGCCCCTTCCCAGCTCCCTCAGCTGCTCATGGTGCTCCAGCCCCTCCCCAGCTCTGTTCCCTCCCCTGGACACACTCCAGCCCCTCAGTGTCCTGCCTGACCAGAGCTGCCCCAGGACTGGAGCTGTCTCAGCAGTGCCAGCCCAGGGGCCGCTCCCCGTCCCGCTCCTGCCGCCACCAAGCGCCGCTCACCCCTGCGGGGCCCTGGGCTCGCTGAGGCCTCTCCGGGCCCCGAGGCGCTGCCGCGGCGCGACCCGCACAGCCCCGGGCACCGAGCGGAGCGGGGGCACCACGGCGGGGGGCCCGGCCCGGCCCGGCTCCCGGGCCGCGGAGGCAGCGGCTCCACCGAGGGCGGGCACAGCAGCCCGACTGTCCCGGCAGCTGAGGCCACCGGACAGGGCCGGGCCAAGCCAGGCCAGGCCGGGCCAGGCCAGGCCAGGCCAGGCCACGGCGCTTGGGTCGCACAACCCCTGCCCGCCCTCAGCCAAACCCCAACCCTGGCTCCAGCTCCGGCCCGTCCCCCGAGCCCCCGGCGCACCTGCCCGGTCTGGCCCAGTCCGGCCCAGCACTGCCCCGGCCCGGCCCGCGGCGCTCTGACCTACTTTCCTCTCCCGGGACATAAACAATCCGCTCCCGGCACCGCCCCCGAGCGCTCATTGGCTGCTGCTGCGCCGCGCCCCTTCGCGGTTGGCTGAGCGATCTGTCACTCACAAACGGAGGGGGACGAAGGGGGCAGGATCTGAGAGAGCCCGGCTCTATTGGCTGTCTCGTGTGCCAATCGCCAGAGAGCGGCGCCATTGGGCGGCCGCTCGCGGAGGGAAAGCACTACGTCCATTGGCTGATGCGAAGGGAGCAGGAGAAATGCTGTGATTGGCTGTGAGGCCCGGAGGGCGGGTCGTCCGGGGAAAGTGCGGCTTGCGATTGGACAGAATACCTGCCAGTCAGAAGGGGCGGGCCGTGGGCCGGAGGAAGACGGAAGCGGGYGATGCGGGGAGGCAACATGGAGGAGACGGCCGGGGGTGAGCGGCGGAGAGGCCGCGGCCGGGGGGAACCAGGATCCGGGGTCTCGGCTTGGGGGGCCCTACCCGCCTCTCGGGGGATGTCCCAGCAGGAATAGCCGGGCCTAGCGGGGGGTCAGGACCCGGCTCCGCGGAGTTCCGAGGTGCTCGGGCCGAGCCGGCGTCGCGGTGTTCGGCCCGGCCCCTGGTGAGGGGCGCTCCGGGCCGGGCYGGGCTCCCGTGGGCGGCGGGCACYGCTTACCGGGAGGTGACGCTGAGCCGTGCCCGAGGCCCGGGCCCGGCTCCCGCGGCAGACAGCGCCGAGTGAGCGGGCCCGGCCCGGGCTGCCGCTGTCCCYGGCCGGTGTCCCGGGCGCGCCTCTCTGCGGGGTCCCGTCCGCCCTCCCCGGGCCCCTTCTCCCCCTCCCCGTTGCGGGGCCCGCGGCCTTTACCGTCGGCGGAGGTGCTGATGAGCTCTGCCATGGTCCGTGCGGGCTCCATGCCGCTGCTGCCGGGCCAGCCCAGCCCAGCCCCGGCGCGTTCAGTCCGGGCCCGGTTGTGTCGGCCCCGGGCGGGCGGGCGGCGTTCGCCGGCTGCGGCTGGAGCGGTCCGGCCGCCCCCTGTGCTGCCCCGGGCCGGGGACTCCGGTCCCGTCAGCTCCTTCTCCGGGGAGCTGAGCCCAGAGCAGAGCCGGGAGCGCTGACAGCGCAGCGGGGAATGCGGGCAGGGCTGGAGAGGAGCGCAGGGCCGGCAGGAAGCGACTGGGGTGGCACGGAGGGAGGAAACGCCAAGGGCCTGAGCTCACCCTGAGCTCACCGGCAGCCTCGGGCCATGGCCCGGCTCAGCCTCACGAGCCCCGTGCGTGTTTGTTGCTCTGCTGCCCAATTTCCACTTAGGTCATCCGGACCAGCCTTTGCTCCCCACACACGGTGTTTATTGCCGTTGTTCCCTTTGTCCCTGTTCTGATGACAATAAGCCTGTGGTGTGTCCACCTCTTCTTTCCCACTGCTTTACACTGAGGGCAGAGCTCAGAGGGACAGCTCTGAGCTCTGGGACGGGAACAGGGAATGGCTGGAGGGTCAGGGTGGGTATCAGGAAAGGTTCTTCCCCCAGAGGGTGCTGGCMCTGCCCRGGCTCCCCAGGGAATGGGCACAGCCCCGGGGCTGCCAGAGCTCCAGGAGTGCTTGGACAGGGATGCCCAGGGTGGGATTGTTGGGGGGTCTGTGCAGGGCTGGGAGCTGCCCTGGATCCCTGGRGTCTCTCCCCTGAGGATRTTCCATGGCCCTGTGGGGTCTCTCCCCTGRGGATRTTCCRTGGCYCTGTGGGGTCTCTCCCCTGAGGATATTCCATGGCCCTGTGGGGTCTCTCCCCTGAGGATATTCCATGGCYCTGTGGGGTCTYTCCCCTGAGGATRTTCCATGGCCCTGTGGTACCTCTGCAGAGAGAGCCAACCTGGCCGGGGTGCGGCACATCGTGCTGGTGCTGTCGGGCAAGGGCGGCGTTGGGAAGAGCACCCTGTCCACCGAGCTGGCCCTGGCGCTGCGGCACGCCGGGAAGAGGGTGAGTGAGCCTTTGGGGTGCTGAGCTCTGCCTTGTCCCTTCCTGCCCTCGGCTGGGCTGGGTTCTGCCCACCCTTTCCATGTGGGTGTCCTTGGTGGGCAGTGTGGGGATTCTCTGTGAAAATGCAATTTGTGGTGGTGTGATCCGGGTCAGGTATTGCAGTTCATTTCTCTTTTGTCTATTTTATTAAATCACCCAGTATTTATTGCTGAAATTGGTGCTGGGACATGAATTGGATGCTTTGTGGTGTCACCCTCGCTCCCTCTGTGGGGTGAAGTGGGTGAGCTCAAGGACACTTAAAATGGGGATAAAAAGGAAATGTGTGGGCAGGAGACAGACTGAATTCCCTGAGGACCTTTTTAAAGGCTCTGTGCAGCCTGTGCCACTTGGGTTCTGGCATAAAGCACTCGGAAACACCCAGGGGATGCTCCTTGGGGAGAAGGAGGGATTTAAATTTAGGAAATTTGAAGCATTTGTGTTCCAAACGTGGCTGTTGTGGAAGCGRGGCGGCCGGGGGCTCTGAGCCCGCCCTGAAGGGCTGTGCCTGTCCCCAGGTGGGCATCCTGGACGTGGACCTGTGTGGCCCCAGCATCCCACGCATGCTGCGGGTGCAGGACAGTGCTGTGCACCAGTGTGACAGTGGCTGGGTGCCCGTGTTCGTGGGCCAGGACAAGGCCATCGCCCTCATGTCCATCGGCTTCCTGCTGGAGCGGCCCGACGACGCCGTGGTCTGGAGGGGACCCAAGAAAAACGGTAACACCGGGGCCTGCTGCTGGGGGAGCCTCCTGTGAGCCCTCCTGGAGAGGGTGTTCCTTGGGGGAGCCAAGCTCCTGTTCCACAAGGATGGGTTGAAGTCACTCAGATGGGGACAGGTGGTGCTGACAGCCTTGTCCCCTCTCCCTGTCCCAAGCCACCTGCTGAAGCCCGTTGTGGTTTGGGGTTTTTTCATCTGCCCCTTTTATTTCCGTAGCTTTGATCAAACAGTTTGTCACCGACGTGGCCTGGGGGGAGCTGGACTTCCTCATCGTGGACACACCACCAGGCACGTCTGACGAGCACATCTCCACCGTGGAGGCCTTGAGGCCCCACCAGCTGCTCGGGGCAGTCCTGGTCACAACCCCTCAGGTGGGACACGGGGCTGCAATTCCTGGCAGGGGGAAATGCACCCCAGGTTTGCACAGGGCTGTCTGTGGATGCTTGTTCCACACGTGTGCTCTGGAGGCACAGTCAGGGTGGCCAGAGGGGTCCCCAGCTGCTGCTGTTCCCCCAGGCTGTGTCCGTGGGGGATGTGAGGCGGGAGCTGACGTTCTGCAGGAAGGCAGGGCTGCACATCCTCGGCATCGTGGAGAACATGAGCGGCTTCGTGTGCCCCCACTGCTCTGTGAGCTCTCCTGACCTTCCTGTGCAGCCTTGGGGCTGCTCTGGGCCCTTCCTTGGGGTGGTGGGGTGGAGAATTGGGAAATGGCACGAGGGTGCTGCTGTGAGGCAGCTTTGGGCTCTGCTGTGCTGAGGAGAGGGGCAGGGCACAGGGAGTGCCTGGGGCTGCAGGGTGGAGGGGGGCTGGCCCTGCTCAGGGCTGGCAGCTCCTGCCCTGTCACACAGGGCTCTGGCCTTCCTGACTCACTCCTCTTCCTCCTTCAGGAATGCACAAACATCTTCTCCAAAGGGGGAGGCGAGGAGCTGGCCAAGCACGCCGGGGTGCCCTTCCTGGGTGAGTGGCTCTGCAGCACAGCTCTGCTCATGGTGCTCTGGGAGGGCTGAGCACAGAGAAGGAGCATCCCTGGGGCAGCTGGGTTGGGCTGGGAGCTGAGCTGAGGTTTGTGCTTTGAGCTGAGCTGAGGTTTGTGCTTTGAGCTGAGCTGAGGTTTGTGCTTTGCTTCTCTGCCATCCAAACTCCTCACAGTGGGTCTCTGGCCCTGCTGGAGCAGAGGTGGTGGTGCCAGCAGCCTGCTCTGACTGCTGACATCATGGTGACAGTGTAAACAGGCCTGGAGCTCCATGAGAGCCATGCTGGAATGTCTGGAGCCTTCCTGAGAAATGGGGGCTGAGGGCTGGAGCCTGTCCCTGGGCAGGGCTGGGATCAGGTGGGAGAGCCCCTCTCCTGAAGCACCGGGGTGGGGTGGGCTCTTGGAGCCAGAGGAAGTGGTTGCAGGTGAGAATGGTCTCCTGGAGAGCCCAGGGAGGGCAGTGGTGGCTCTTCTCCCCGCTGGAGCTGACTGTGGCAGTGTGTGTTTTATCCCTGCCTGCAGGGAATGAGCTCTCACTCTCCCTCCCTGTCCCACAGGCTGCGTCCCCCTGGACCCCCAGCTCAGCCAGAGCTTGGAAGAAGGCAGAGACTTCATCCAAGAGTTTCCCAAGAGCTCTGCCTTCCCCGCCCTGACTCACATTGCCCAGCAGATCTTGGATACATCGCAGAGGAGCTCCTGAGGAGGCTGTGGAGCTGGACTGGTGCCAGACTGGCAGCCCCAGCAGTGGGGAGAGGATGCAGGAGCTGTTCAACTCAAACTGGGGTGTGAGGGGGGAGCACAGATTCCTGYTGCTGCTGCAGTCCCAGGGGGAAGAAGCCACATCCCCTCAGACTCAGAGAGACTCTGGAGCTGCAGTGTCCAGTGCTGTTCTTCCCTGAGCATTCCCACATGGCTCTGATCACCTGGATCGTGGCTCCRTGTGCTGCTGCCTTCTCCTGCTGCCCCTGCCTGATGGATCACACAGGGCTTGCCTCAGTGCCAGGCTCGTGCTGGGTGCTCCCATGCAGAGCCAGGTCCTGAGCTCGGAATTCTCAGCTCCCTGGTTCCTGATGGGCCATGAGGGCACAGCACAGCCTGGCTGGGCTGAGCAAACCCCTCCAGGAGCTGTCTGGGAGCTGCATCCCATCGTGCTGGGAAGGAGCCCTCGGGCCTGCTGGGCTTCTGTGACTCAGGAATATTTTTCAAGGTTCCAGGCAGTAAAAGCTTTTCTTAAAATGCAGGTCTGCAGAGTTCTGTTTTTCCATGGCTTCAGGCCTTGCTGTGTCTCTGAGTCTTGGCCTTTGACATACATCAAGGTGGTTCCTGGTTTCCTTGCTGGAATTCAGCTAAATCTCCTATAACAGCACCAGGATCCAGCCTGTCCCTTGCCTTGCTGTGAGCCAGCCCTGGCAGCTTTTCATGGAGCTGTTCCCCCAGCCTGGGGCTCCTCTGTGTCCCCAGGTGGTTCCTGCTTCTTTCACTTCCCAGTGYCCTGTTCCCTGCCCCTCTTCCCATGGGCTGCTGCTCCCATGGGAGYTGCTCTCCTCTTGCAGGCTTGAGTTCAGCTGGGGAAGCAGTGAAGGTGGTGGCCTTGYGGCTCATCTCCCTCCCTCCTGGACTCCTGCCTGCCTCCCTCTCTGCCTTTGGGTCTCCCCCTCCCTGRGGCTTTGGGAAGAGAGGGAAATCCTGGATTTCCACTGAGGAGTCGATTCCAGCAGGCAGGAGCAGGAGCAGCACCCAGCCCTGCTCCCGCTGCACAAGGACCCACACCCGAGCAGCTTTCCCCTCATGCAATTTTCCAGGAAAATTTTGTCTGACCTTTGGACACTTATCTGGGGTTTGGAGAGCTGGGCAGTAGCTGCAATCTGTCAGGGCWGTTGGCTTCTGTGGGATAGCTGGGCATTTCTTGCTCCCTCCCTGGGAACAAGCACCCCCCAAGGCTTGCAGGCAATGCTGGGAGCCCCCTGGGAACCTGAATCCCTTACCCTGAGGGGCTCTGGGGAGAAATCCTGGCCGTGGGCAGCACGAGCTTTGGAAAAAACATAACTTACAAGGTGGGTTGCAATAGCTCCAAAGGTTTATTTGTCTGCTGCCATTTATCAGGTGAGCAACGAGTGGCTTTCTGTGCCCTGCCTACACCTGCTGCTGCAAGGAATCATTGCAGCAAGTCCTCTGCCCCTTCCCTAAGCTCGGGGGGGCTTTTATTCCTGCTCCATGGCAGGAAAACGCTTTGTTTTGTCTCATAAAAGTCCTGGCCTGGGCAGGGCTGCCCYTTGCTGTGGCTGCAGGGCTGGGGGTGCAGCATTCCCCCGCCCAGAGATTCTCCTGCTGGGAGCAACCATGCTCAGCCCTGGGGGCTGCTRTTTAAATATGAAAGGACTGAAATACTCAGTTTGAAGCCCAGGGGGGCTGGTGCCCATCGAGCACCTTCTGGGTGAGGTGCTGCTGGTGGCGGTGGCAGATCTGTGCCCTGGCTGGGGTGGCACAGGGCCGGGGTGAGGTCCCTGGGAGGGCCAGCCCAGCTCAGCAGTGAGCAAAGCTCTCCTGGGCAGCGTCCCGCAGGTCCAGCCCCGCCAGGCCCGGCGGCTGCAGGCAGGTGAGGTTGTTGTAGGTGTAGATGGGGACGTGGCTGTCGTCCCCCTCGGCCACCGACTGCACGAAGCGCGGCACCACGGCCGGGTGCTGCAGCGAGAAGTCCCGCAGGCCCTTCAGGGAGCAGTTGCAGTGCCAGTTGTTGCCCCCCAGCCACAGCCGCTCCAGGGCGAAGGGAGGGCACAGGAATGACACCGAGAAGGTCTCCAGGGAGTTGTTCCTCAGGCTGAGGTACCGCAGGTTGGCCAGGGGGGAGATGACGCTGTTGTCCAGTGTCTCCAGCTGGTTGTGGGAGAGGTCGAGCCAGAAGAGTCTCTGGAGAGGGCTGAAGGTGTCCTGGGAGATCTCCAGGAGCTGGTTGGAGGAGAGGAAGAGGTACTCCAGGTTGCTCAGCCCCGTGAAGAGCCGGGGCGAGAGGTGGCTCAGCCTGTTGTGCTTCAGGTCGAGCTCCAGGAGCTCGTGCAGTTCRCTGAAGCTCTGGTCCTCGATCAGGGAGATGCTGTTGTGCTGCAGGAAGAGGCGCCGCAGGCTGGACAGCCCGGAGAAGGTGTTGGCCCTGATCCTGCCCACGCAGCTGTGCTCCAGGTGGAGGCTGTGCAGCTTGGTGACCCCCTTGAAGACAAAGTCGGGCAGCGCCTTGATGCAGTTGGCGGACAAGTGCATGACGGCCACGTTGTGCAGCCCCAGGAAGGCGCCGGCCCTGATGTCCTGCAGCTGGTTGTTGTTGAGGCTCAGCACCTCCAGCTGGCCCAGCCCCTCGAAGGTCCTTTCGGCCAGGCCCCGGATCCGGTTGTGGCCCAGCTGCAGCTCCTCCAGGAACTGCAGGTCCTTGAAGGTCCTGGGCCTCAGGCCGGCGATGGAGTTGGTGGAGAGGCGCAGCACGTGCAGGCTCAGCAGCCCCAGGAAGGTGTCCTCGTAGAGCTGGACCAGGCGGTTGTGGGACAGGTCCAGCCACCGCAGCGACTTCATGCCCATGAAGGCGCGGGGGGCGATGGCGTTGATCTGGTTGTGGTTCAGGTACAGCTTCTGCAGCTTCTGCAGCTTGACAAAGATGTTGATCTTGATGCCCTTGAGCGCGTTCCCGCTCAGGTCCAGCTCCTTGAGCTCGGTGAGGCTGCCAAAGAGCTGGTGCTGGAGGTAGGGCAGCTTGTTGCCAGCCAGGATCAGCTCCCTCAGGTTGGGCAGGTCGTGGAACACCTTGTCGGGCAGCACCACCAGCGAGTTCCAGCCCAGGTTCAGGTACCAGAGGTTGGAGAGSCCTGCAAAGAGCCCTTCCTCCACCTTGCTGAAGTGGTTGTTGTTGAGGCTGAGGGACGCGAGGTTCTGCGTGTGCAGGAAGGTGTGCGGGGCCAGGTGCCTGAGGCGGTTGCGCTCCAGGTGCAGGTGGTAGAGGCTGCGCAGCCCGTGGAAGGCGTGCTGCTCCACGGAGCCCAGCTGGCTGCTCTGCAGGTCCAGGAAGTCCAGGGATGACAAATTCCTGAAGGCGGCGGCCGGCAGCACCGTGAAGTTGTTGCCGTCCAGCCACAGCGCTTTGGCGTTGTGGGGCACGTCCTCGGGCAGGCGGCTCAGGTTGCGGCCGCTGCAGAACACGTTCAGCTCCTCGCTGTAATCGTCCAGGCTGCAGGCGCAGGGGCTGGGGCAGCGCGGGCCCTCCCCGTCCCCCCCGTCCTTCGGGGGGTCCCCGCCGGGGGGCTGCGAGGCCGCGGCCAGCAGCAGGGCCAGGGGGAGCAGGAGGGGGATGCCTGCTGGGGACCGAGGGGACAGCGTCAGTGCTGGCTGTGGCTGCTCTAGGGGACCCCCCTTGGGACCCCCCTTTGGGACCCCCCCTTGGGACCCCCCTTGGGACCCATTGGGACCCTCCCTGGGACTCCCTTGGGACTCCCTTGGGACTCCTTGGGACCCCCCTTGGGACACCCCTTGGGACCCCCCTTGGAACCCCTTTGGGACACTCCTTGGGATCCCCTTGGGACCCCCTTGGGACACTCCTTGGGATCCCCTTGGGACACCCCTTGGGATCCCCTTGGGACACCCCTTGGGACACCCCTTGGGACCCCCTTGGGACCCCCTTGGGTCACTCCTTGGGACACTCCTTGGGACCCCTTGGGACCCCTTGGTGCCCGCACCGCCGGGACTGGGGGAGATGAAGGGGTCACTCCTGGCCCTGCAGGGATTTCCAGAGGCTGGATCCCCTGGGAAACGGTCCAAGATCACCCCCCAGTGCTGCTGTGACCCCTCGGGTGCAGGGACCCCCCGAGTTTCCTCCCCATATTGCAGCGGCAGCTCCTCCCTTTCCTGAGGAAAGGCCCCCGGACCCCTGTCCCCGTTCCTCCCCGTGACTCGCCGGGCACCGGAGGGTGCCGGTGCCGGTGCCGCGGTCCCTGTGGGTCCCATCCCCGCACTCCCATCCTCGTCTGGGCTCTGCCCCGCGGCGCCTGCAGCCCCCCAGGCAGCTCGGGGCCCCCAGAATGTCTGATTAGCAATGGAGGAGGAGCAGAGCGAAGGCTGCCCGGAGCCCGGGCAGAGCCCCAGCGTGTCTCCCCCGGCCCTGCGTGTCCCCCCAGCCCGAGGGGCAGCTCCGGCCTCACCTTTGCCTGCGCTCATGGCGGCGGGCAGGGCAGGGCAGGGCAGGGCTCCCGCTCCGCTCTCCGGCCGCTCGGACTGCGCACGGATGGATGGAGCAACCACCTTGACGCCTGTCCAGGCACCCGCCCGGCCGGCCTTAACCCCGCCGCTGCTGGAGCCCCGGGCGCCGGGACGGGCTCCTGGGGACTGCCCTGGGGCTGCTTGGGACAAGGGCACGCAGCGGGACGTCCAGGAGCCTGATGGGGTCCTGCAGGGACGGGGTTTGTGCGGGCTTTGAGCTGGAGGGAGGAATGGGGCAGCCTCAGGGGTGCCCCAGCCCCGTGCCCTGAGCTCCTGAGCAGCAGCACCGACCCTCCCTGCCCTGCCCTGCCCTGCCCTGCCGGGGATGCCCTGGGATGAGCCCTGGCAGCGGCTCCTCACTTTCCATCGGGACACAAACACCACACGCTGGGGCTTGGAGCATCCACAGGACACAGGGATTGAAGGTTTGGGGATCAGCAGGATGGGCTGAAACACCCGAGGGTTTATGGTGATGCAGGTGGGAAATGAGTTGGGAAAAGGGGAAAACTCTTCCCTGGGTGGCMCTAAACCCCTCAGCCCCTCCTGGGCGTTTTCCCATCTTCCCTCCTGTCTCTCCTGGTGGCTGGGGATGGTGCTGGCAGCTCTCCACCCTGCTCTGCCCGCTGCTCCTGTGCCAAGGGGAAACTGAGAGCAAAGGCAGGGTCCCCCTGCTGGGGTGGGGGCTCTGGGGCTCCTCTGGCAGCCCCCAGCAGTGGGATGAGGSCGGGTGATGCTCCAGGGCTGGCAGATCGCACTCTGCCCTGGCAGCCCCAGGGAGGCACTGACCCCATCCTGTGTCCCAGGTCATTTCCCCACCAGGCTCCAACCAGGCTCTGTGGAATCTTTTACCAGTTTCCAGGAAAGAAGCAGAAAGGAAAAGCCCCAGCAAGAGGAGCCCTGTGGCCAGATAGAAAAGCCATGGCTGAACCTTCCCCTGTCCCTCCTCGCTGGGGATGCGCCAGGCCGGCCCCACTCACACCCGCAGCTCCAGGAGCAGCAATCTCTGCCCTGCAGCCGCTTCTCCCAGCCCTGCTTCCCCCAGGCTGCTCTGGGAGGARCAGGGATTCTCTCCCCACCATTCCCACACCACGGGCACCCCACTTTGCCCGGGGAGCCTGGTGTTCCCCAGCTCCTCACCAGGCACTGCCATGCCCACGGAAAGAGGAGTTGGAGAGACACATCCGGGCTCCAGCCTTGCCACCCAACTTTCCCACAGGCTCTGCTTCCCCTCTTCCCTTTTGGCCCCGGTGGAATCCTCCTCCCCCTCTATTTTARTCCTGTCTTCTGGGAATTTATAGATCAGGAGGGAGAAGTGAGGGATAGGGATACATGCACCCACTAATAGGCRCTGAGCACATATTGACACAAGGTGTAATCAATCTGGAAGCTAAAAAGAGCTGAACCAGCACAGGTCAGCCAGCCAAAACCCACAAAACCTCGTTGGGAAGTTTAAACAAGCCCTGCCTGCAGCTGGGAGCAGGTTTATCCCTGCCTCCCGCAGCCCTCCCCAGGGAAATATCAAATGAGGTGCAAAGGGAAAATAAGGAGGGTAAATAAGGAAATCCCTTTGCAGGGAGGAGCTGGACCCATCTCCACCTTTAGAGCTCCTTGAGGCAGCTCCTCCAGGCCYGTCTGCACCCCTAAACCCCCCTGGCAGCCTGGGCTCCAGATGTGGCAGGGGATCAGGGGATGCTGGGCCCTGCAGCTGCACCCAGGCCCCCCATGTGCCCTGGGGCYCTGGCTGTGGGTCCTGTCCCCTCCCTGCCAGTGTGTCCCTGGCCATGGGGACCCCTGTGTGATCCCCCCACCCTGCAGCTCCAGCAATGAACTCCCAGCCCCGAGCAAAGTCTGAGCCCCTCCCCTGGTTGCCATGGAGAAGGCTGTAATGGTATTAGGGAAAGCAGCAAAATCCTTWAAAAGTAGTTTTTAAACCTATTTAAACTCTAAGGAATCATTTACCTCCCGCAGCAGCCTCTGCAGTCCCTCCCCAGGGAGCTGCCCAGCCCCTTCGGGTGGGCCATGCCACCAGCTGTCCCTGCTGTCCCCAGGCTGGGGAGGGGACAGTGCCGGGCCACATCTGCTCTGGGACCCGGCAGGGCCCCGCCGGGCAGGGTGAGTGACCAGGGACACTCTGCAGGGGCAGCAGCACCCAAGGAGCGCTGGGGAGCAGGGAGGTGACACGTGTGGCACTGCCACCGCTGAGTTTGGGAGTATTTCCAGCAAATCTTGCCAAATACTGTCCCTGTCTGGAGGAGAGCATCTCGTGTTGCCAGGGTAACCAGTGCTCCTCGTTCAGGACCAAAAACGTGCCCCATGAGAGGGGAGGGGGGACACCGTCCTGGGGACACCGGCACGGTGTGGGAGTGGCGCCGTGCCTGGTGCTCACCCACGCTCCTGCTCACGCTGGTCCTGGAGATGGGCACTGGGGAGCGGTGGCAGCTGCTGCTAAAGGTCCCCATGGGCACCTCAGAGCGCCACCAGCTGCCCTGCCAGGGCTGCAGCGCCTCGGCTGGGGGCTGGGARAGGTGCCCCGTGTCCTGGCAGCCCCAGGGGTGCTCCARGGGTGCCAGCTCTGCATCGCGCCASCAGCACCAGCCTGGCCACACTGGTTGGACTGGGAGAGGTGACTCAGGGCGGTCAGGGCCATTGCTGGGGGCAAAGATGGGGAAATTCCCAAACACTGAGGTGTGGGGAAAGGGGGGCCCWGGGAGCGGGGATTTGGGGTGCAGGGAAGGGCAGGAGAGCAGCGGCTGTCAGAGTGGAACTGGGCAGAGGGAAGGGAGGCGCCACCCTGCCCAGCCCACCCTGAGGGCAGTGCCAGGCCGGGCRGGGACAGGGCAGAGCGGAGAGGTGCTCTCCATGTGCCAGCCCAGCTCTCCAGAGCCGGGCACGGACGGAGCTGCCCGGGCCTCGGGGTGCCTGGGAGAGGGACGGGGGGAGCAGAGCTGAGGGACAGGGCGGGAACATGGCAGCGGGAGCAGAGCTGAGGGACAAGGCTGGAGCCAGGCAGGGGGAGCAGAGCTGAGGGACAGTGGGAGCCTGGCAG
>JACDOX010000173.1:1073409-1092462 GCA_014549065.1 Cardinalis cardinalis
TGCAGCTTTCCCAAAACCCTCTGACTTTATGGATTCCCACAAGGGATGCTGTGAGAGTGAAAGGGATGGGCAGCAGGTCTAGGCTGCATCCTGCTTCCAGAGCTTGGCCATGAGCAGGATGCTCTTCCCTCGGTGTGGCTCCATCAGGGCCTGACTTTCCCTATCCCAAATCAAGCAGCTGTAACAATCCCCTTGCCTTAATCTCAGTTCTGGGAAGAGCTGGCAGGCAGGAAGGTCCCCAGCTCCAGTCACTGATGGATGGAGGTGCCAACCACCCCTTGGGCCTTCAGGGCAGCTCCCTGTGCCCTGCTCCATGCACTGCAAGGTGCATCCCCGTGCTTCAGCTCCTCGTGCCCGCAGGGCTTGCCAGGATCAGCTTTTTGGCAGGGTTTGGTGTGGCATTGGCACACGGGGTGTGGGCAGGGCAGGCAGAGCCAGGCAGGGCCCTGTGCCAGGCCCTGGCTGGGCAGGGGGAGGGGGCTGAGCCCCCATCAATAATTCAGCTCCATGTTTATAGAGGGAAAGGCGTTGAATAATGGATGGTGGGTGAGGGGGGCCCATGGGAAGCCAGCCTTGCTGCCACTGCAATATTTATTGGCCTGGGTTGCCGGGTGCTGCCTYGGGGCTCCACTACAGCTGGCACAGGCTCACTGCTGAGGGCTTGGCTGGCACGGTGGGCACAGGCAGCTCTGCTTCTCTGCTCCTCTGCCCGCTGCCCTCCACAAAAATGCCCTGGGGGATGGAGCCCCTCTGCTCTGGAGCCAGGCTGGGAGAGCTGGGGRTGCTCACCTGGAGAGGAGAAGGCTCCAGGGACACCTCAGAGCCCCTGCCAGGGCCTAAAGGGGCTCCAGGAGAGCTGSAGAGGGACTGGGGACAAGGGATGGAGGGACAGGACCCAGGGAATGGCTCCCACTGCCAGAGGGCAGGCATGGATGGGATATTGGGAATGAGGAATTGTTCCCTGGCAGGGTGGGCAGGCCCTGGCACAGGGTGCCCAGAGCAGCTGGGGCTGCCCCTGGATCCCTGGCAGTGCCCAAGGCCAGGCTGGAGCATCCTGGGATGATGGAAGGAGCCCCTGGCCATGGCATGGATGTAGAATGAGATGAGCTTTGAGGTCCCTCCCAATCCAAACCAGTCTGTGCATCCTTCTCCATCTGCCACTGGCCATGCCTGCTCCTAGGCTCAGAGAGGGATGTGAATACCCAGGGACAAATCYCCATCTGTCCCTCATCACAGGGGGCACCAGGGCCATGCAGCTTCTGGAGGACCCTGCTCTGTGTCCCYGACAGGTCCCCTCTGTGGCTGTGCCCACCTGATCCCACATGCCACCCTGCTCAGTGCCCCCAGGATCTCCCCCCTCCCTGGTGCCGCCACCTCCCCCAGCCACGGCCACCCCCAGCAGGCCCACAGCCCCTGACCCCACTCCCTGCGTTACAGAGACACCTGTGGAAGATGTCGAACCCGAGAAACGGCGACACCAAGCCCCCATGTTTGCCCCGCAATGGACTGGTGAAGATCCCCACGCAAGCCAACGGCCTCGGCTCCGCCAGCATCACCAAAGGCACCCCCGCCGTGAAAAACCGCCTGTGCCAGCCTTCCTCCGTGCCTGCCATCCTCAGCCCGGCCTTAGCGCACCGCAGCGAGCTGCCCATCCCCAGCCTGGCCTCCCCGCTCTCCTTGGCCACCCTGGCCAGCGTCTCCTCCCCTCCCGGCGCTTCCTTGGTGGGACTGAACGCCAGCGAGGGCTCCGAGCAGCCGTCCCCGGAGCGGCTGCCGGGCTCGCCCTCGGAGAGGCAGCTGGCCGTGGACGAGAAGATCCTCAACCGCTTGTTCTGGTACTTTTCGGCGTGCGAGAAGTGCGTGCTGGCGCAGGTGTGCAAGGCATGGCGGAGGGTGCTCTACCAGCCCAAGTTCTGGGTGGGCTTGACGCCCGTCCTGCACACCAAAGAGCTCTACAACGTCCTGCCCGGGGGAGAGAAGGAGTTCGTCAGCCTGCAGGGCTTCGCCGTCCGCGGCTTCGACGGCTTCTGCCTCGTGGGCGTCTCTGACCTGGACATTTGTGAGTTCATTGACAACTACCCCCTCTCCAAGAAGGGGGTCAAGTCCATGAGCCTTAAGAGGTCGACCATCACAGATGCGGGGTTGGAGGTAGGTGACCCTGCTGAAGTGACCGGGCTGGCTGAGGTGTGCTGGTGGCGGGTCAGTCCTGGTGGCCTTGGGGACACGCACGTGGGCAGAGTGGTCCTGTCACAGTGAAGGAGCTGATAGGGGGCATGGCCACCCCACAGGTGCTGGCAGCACAGGGAGGCCCTGCCTGTGGTCTGGGCGGTGGGATGGGTGCAGCCCGTGCAGGGTCAGGAGGCTGCAGGGGCTGCATCCCTGCAGGCAGGCAGGGCCAGGTGAGGTGGCCGTGCTGCTGGGCGGTGATGTGACAGCGGGTGACAGCCTCTGGGGCAGGACATTCCTGCTTGGCTGGCTGCTCCCCAGCGAGGGGGTCACCCGAGCAAGGGGCTGAGGTGATAGAGMTGGGGCAGATCAGGGGGCTGGGCAAGGTCCCCAGTGAGATCCTTGCCCCGTGCCATGGCCAAACACAGCTCCAGCTGCTCTGTGGGCACATCTCAGCTGTGCTGGGAGCGGCATCAATCCCCACCCTGCCAGCAGCACCTGGCACAGTGCTGGGGCTGCAGCCAGGGGTCCCTGCCCGTCCCCTGCCATTCCCCACTGATGCTGGTGTGCCCTAAGGCAGGCRTTGAACCCATGGCAGGGAAGTCGCAGGGAGAAGACTGGGAGCAGTGGGAGGAGCCACCCAGAGGGAGCACAGGGACGCAGGAGGGCGGGTGGCAGTGCCCGGCACGTCCTGACCCCCTGCTCTCGGCAGGTGATGCTGGAGCAGATGCAGGGCGTGGTGCGGCTGGAGCTGTCGGGCTGCAACGACTTCACGGAGGCCGGGCTGTGGTCCAGCCTCAACGCCCGCATCACGGCGCTGAGCGTCAGCGACTGCATCAACGTGGCCGACGACGCCATCGCCGCCATCTCGCAGCTCCTGCCCAACCTGACCGAGCTCAACCTGCAAGCCTACCACGTGACGGACACGGCGCTCGCCTACTTCACCGCCAAGCAGGGCTACACCACCCACACCCTGCGCCTCAACTCCTGCTGGGAGATCACCAACCACGGCGTGGTCAACATGGTGCACAGCCTGCCCAACCTGAGCGTGCTCAGCCTCTCGGGCTGCTCCAAGGTGACGGATGATGGGGTGGAGCTGGTGGCCGAGAACCTGCGGAAGCTGCGCAGCCTCGACCTGTCCTGGTGCCCCCGCATCACCGACATGGCCCTGGAGTACATCGCCTGCGACCTGCACAAGCTGGAGGAGCTGGTGCTCGACAGGTAAAGGGCTGTGCTGAGCCATGCTGCGCCGTGCCAAGCCGTGCCAYGCCATGCCATGCTAAGCTATGCCAAGCCATGCCAAATCATGCCATACCGTGCTGAGCCATGCCATGCCATGCACGCCATGCCATGCCATGTTGAGCTGCGCTGGGCCGTGTCGCCCCATGACAAACCATGCCGTGCCAAGCCGTGCCATGCTGAGCCGCGCTGGAAGCAGAGGGTGCAGCATGGGGGCCATGGTTTGGGGACACCCACGGGTGACCAGCTGGCCCTGACACCCCGTGTCCCGGCAGGTGCGTGCGGATCACCGACACCGGCCTCAGCTACCTGTCCACCATGTCATCCCTGCGGAGCCTCTACCTGCGCTGGTGCTGCCAGGTAGGTGTGGAACACGGCTGCGCCCGTCCCGGCTCGGCACGGCAGAGAGGGCATGGTGGCACCTCCCTGGGCATGGGCCATGAGCTCGGGGCGGGCTCCCGGGGCTGCCTGAAGACCCCAAGACTTGGTGCCAGGAAGCAGAGAGCTCCTGTGAGCTCAGCAGGACTCAGCCCTGGCACCCTGACCCTGCAYCCTCAGACCCGGTACCTGCTGCAGGCTCCCTGCCCTGGCTCCCTGCTCCCTGTCGCACAGCCCAGACCCAGTACCCTGGCCCTGCACCCAAAACCCTGCCCCAGCATCCTGCTGCAACATCCCACATCCTGCTCAGGCTCCCCTCCCTGCAGCCTGTCCCATCACAGTTCCCYGCCCTGGCACCCAGAGCCAGCACACTGCCCCAGCATCCTGCACCCTGCTTCGGGTTCCCAGCCCTGGCACCAGTTCCCGACCCCAGCTGGGCAATGCTGAGCCCTGGCGCTGTGGTTGTCCCCACTGTCCCCCCCTCATCCCCATCCCATCTTCTTTTCCAGGTGCAGGATTTTGGCCTGAAACATCTCCTGGGCATGGGCAGCCTGCGCCTGCTCTCGCTGGCTGGTGAGACCCTGACCCTCAAACAGGGACCAGAGACCCCATAGGGCTGGGGAGCACCGGGCATGGGGGCAGAGAGAGCCCTGGGGACAGCCTGGGGGCAGCCTGGGGACAGCCAGCATTGCCCCAGGCCGGCAGGCACCTGCACCCAGCCCAGCCTGTCGCTAAAGATGCACAGCTGGGCTCTTGGAGTACAGTGGTTTTTGGGGTGGTGGTGTTTTGGGAGCCATGGTTTTGCCATTCAAGTGTTCTGGGGTGTTGTTTTGGAGGAGCTGTTCTAGGGGGCACTCATTTTGGGGTTTTTTGTTTGTTTTTTTTTTCTTTGGAATACAGGTGCTTTGAGATGTTGGGATTTTAGGCTGACCTTGGGGTGCAGGTGTTTTGGAGCACTATTCCTTAGCATGCTGGTTTTCTGGGTTCTGGTGGGGTTTTTTTGRGTGCTAATTCTGATGGTCTTGGTATTTTGGGGTGCTGGTGCTTTAAGGTACCAGTTTTTTTGTGCAGTTTTGAGCGCTGGATTTTTTGGATGCTGACATTTTGGGTGATTTTTTGGTAGTGTTGGGGTTTTTGGGGTACTCTTTTTTTTAGCACGCTGGTTTTTGAGGTTCGGTCTTTTGGTTTTGGTAAGTTTTAAGGTGCTGGGATTTTGAGGTCCTGACCCTTTGGTGCTGTTTGGGAGGGTTGTAGTGTTCTGGGATGCTGGTGCCTTTGAGACGCTATTTTTGGGGATGCTATTTTAGGGGAGGCGCTGATGATCTGGGCTGACAGAGCCCCCTGTCCCCTTACAGGCTGCCCCTTGCTGACCACCACGGGGCTGTCGGGGCTGGTGCAGCTGCAGGAGCTGGAGGAGCTGGAACTCACCAACTGCCCCGGGGCCACCCCGGAGCTCTTCAAGTACTTCTCCCAGCACCTCCCGTGCTGCATGGTGATCGAGTAGCGCCGGAGCCGGCCCGCCCCGCGCCCTCCCCGGCCGCCATCGCCCACCCCATCTCCCTCCGGCTGCGGGGGGATTCGAGAGACGCCCCCGATTCCAACCGAGCCCGGACATCCCCCGCATGGACGCCCCCGAGGGACGCGGGGCTCCGGGGGGAGATGGGGGCAGGAGCCCCCCCCGTACCATGTAAATTCCCCCCACGCCGCCGCCATCGCCCGCGCTCCTCCCGGTGTCCCGCCAACCCCTTCCGGACAGACGAACGGACATCACGGAAGCCCAAAGTGGGAAGGCGACGCTGTGTGACCCCCCCCGGCCGCATCCTGCTCCCCCCGCCCCGGTGCCAGCGGGCCCCGCCACCGAGGATGCTCCTGGCACCAGAGGATGCTCCCAGGGATGGGCCAGAGGAGGATGCTGATTTTGGGGTGGCGGCGGAGGCCGGATGGGTCCCCTCAGCCCCCGGAGCGGGTCACCGAGCTCACCCCCCCTCCCCGCGCTGCGTGTCCCCTCCAGCCCCCAGCCCCGCCTTTGGGGCCCTCTCTCCCGGTGAATAGGATGTCCCTCTCCGCCCGCCCGCCGCCCTCGCATGCTCGCTTGCTTCAGTCTCGTGCTACGGCAGGTTCCGGGGTACCCGGGGGGACGGTGACAAGTGACAGCCCCACTGAGCCCCTCCACGCGGCTTCGCCCCGGCCGGATCGCGCCCCGGGCTGCCCTGGCGACATCCCCCGCGCCCGGGGACCCCCTGCACCCCGCGGGGCCGGGGGGCGATGCCGCCGCCGGGGAGCGACCCATCCGTCTGGGATGGGACATCCCGGGGCGCCAGGGCCGGGGCTGAGCCACCGCGGCGACACCGGCAGCGCAGAGAGACCGCGGGAGGTGGCACCTCGGACACGCTGCCACCGCCACCGCTCTTCCAGCTGAAAAGCCATCGCCCCCGTGCCAGCGGCAAGCGGGGCACCGGGGGACCCCCGCCCTGAGCCGAGATGGGACCGAGCCGGGGCGGGGCTGGGGGGCCCGGGGGAGCCAGCGCGGGAGGGGCTCGGTGCCCCCCGGGCAGTGCCCGCCCCGTGCCACAACCATGGGAGGAGAGTGGGCACGGACACGGGCACGGGCACGGGATGGGCACGGACACGGACACGGACACGGACACGGACACGGACACGGACACGGACACGGACACGGACACGGACACGCTTTCGGTTTGTTTTGCCTTTGTACCGGCCGGGAAGGAACTGCTGCACCAACCGCCGCCTCCGCTCCCTGCTTTGTCCGAAACGCCCCTTTCTCACCCCAAAATGGCACCAAGTGGCCCTGGAAGGGCTCTGGGGAGTCCCTGGGGCTGCGGGACCGGGTGGCACTGCCGGGGCCCGGAGCACCGCGGCACGGGCTGGAGGGCTGCCCGCACCCCCAGAGCCTGCAGCGCCCCTGGGCGCGGGGCCGGGCAGCACAGCGGCGCGCGGAGGGTGCCCCCAGCCCCCCAGGCGACAGCAGCAGTTTTGGGGTGCCACAGCCCGCACAAGTCCTTGGTGCCAGGTTGCACAGACAGCCCCGGCACGGCCCCCATACCCTCTGCACCCCTCCAGTGCACCTGAACACCACCAATGCACCCCATGTCCTCCCGACACCCCCATTTCCCACCGCAGCCTGACCCACAAGGCTCCCACAGAGCCCCGACCCCCATTTATCCCCCTGCACCCACATYCCTGTGCACCCCCAATCCTCTGACCCCCACATCTCCCGGCACGCCCCAATGCACACCCCCCTGGCAGTGTGCCCCAAGCCCCCCAGTGCACCCACACACCCCTGTGCACCCCGGGAACGCTCCAGCTCACCCCTACACCCCAACGCACCCCATATCCCCTCGGCACCCCCATTTCCCACCGCAGCCTGACCCACAAGGCTCCCACAGAGCCCCGACCCCCATTTATCCCCCTGCACCCCCAGTCCCCAGCACAGCTCCCTATCCCTCCAGCACCCCAATTCATCCCAGCGCATCCCACTGCCAGTGCACCCCACATCCCTCCCTATCCCTCCAGCACCCCAATTCATCCCAGCGCACCCCACTCCCAGTGCACCCCACATCCCTCCCTATCCCTCCAGCACCCCAATTCATCCCAGCGCACCCCACAGTGCACCCCACATCCCTCCCTATCCCTCCAGCCCCCCACTTCATCCCAGCGCACCCTACTGCCAGTGCACCCCACATCGCTCCCTATCCCTCCAGCCCCCCCTTCATCCCAGCGCACCCCACTCCCAGCGCACCCCACATCCCTCCCATCCCTCCAGCACCCCAATTCATTCCAGCGCACCCCACAGTGCACCCCACATCCCTCTCTATCCCTCCAGCCCCCCACTTCATCCCAGCGCACCCTACTGCCAGTGCACCCCACATCGCTCCCTATCCCTCCAGCCCCCCCTTCATCCCAGCGCACTCCACTGCCAGTGCACCCCAGATCCCTCCGGTACCCCCGCCAAGGCGCCCTGGACACCCCAATCCCCCTTCATCCCCTCGCACCCCTATTCGCACTGCACCCCACGTCCCCCAGGCAGCCCCGGCCCCCGCATCGCCCCRGACCCCAAAGGCTCAGCGCCCGCCATGGCCCCGCGCCCCCGACGCGCCCTACACCGAGGGGGGCGGGGCCTGGGTGGGCGGGGCTTCACACGGGGCGGGGCCACGAGATACAGTGAGATGGGCGGGGCCTGATGGATATCTGGGYCGGGAAGGGGCGTGGCCTGATGAAGAGGGCGGTCCCAGTACTGAAAATAGGCGTGGTCTAGCGGAGGGGCGTGGTCTACGGGCAGGGGCGGACTAACGCTGGGGAGGCGTGGTCTTGCCGCAGATGGGCGGGGCTGAACGGGAAGATGGGCGGAGGGGCGTGGTCAGTCGGCAGGGGGCGGTACCGAGCAGCGGGAGGGGGCGTGGCCTGACTCCAGGGGCCGCGTCCCGCCATCGGAAGGGGCGTGGTCTGTCGGGAGGGGGCAGGTCCTAGTGGCGGAAGGGGGCGTGGTCTGGCGGGAGTTCGGCGGCGGCGGGGCCTGCTCGGCCCGAGCTGCCGGCGCGGGAACCGGCACCGGGGCCTCGCTCGGAGGGGTCCGGCACCGAGTGGCAGCGGCAGCGGACTCTGTGAGGCGGGAGGGAGTTGTGAAGGCGCCCCGCGGGCTCTGAGGGGTGGGAAGGGACCCTGAGGACGGTATAGGGTGGGGGGGCCTCTGAGGGAGCCCTGAGTGGGCTCTGAGGGGCCGGAGGAGGCCCTGAAGGGGCTCCGGGTCAGGAGCGAGCCCTGCAGCAAGGGAAGTGTGGGGTCTGAGGGGTCCGAGGGGCTGTGGGTCAGCGGGAGGGGGGTGTGGACTATGAGAGGGCTGTAGGTCAGGAGAGGACCCTGAGGGGGTGGGAATGTGGGATATGACGGGCTGGGGATGGCCTCAGGGGTAGGATGGGACCCTAAGGGTGCTCTGAGGGTGGGAAGGGGCCCTGAGGGAGTGGGAATGTGAGCTGTGAGGGATCAGTGGGACCTGGCAGGAGAGGGCAGTGCTGTGGCAGGAGCTCAGCCTGGCTGTGGAGGACACTGCCCGTGGGACTCTGTGATCCCTCCAGGAAGCCTGGAGTAGCTGCTGCCTCCCCCTGCTAGAGAAGGAGGGTCATCCCCTGGTTCTTGCAGGCTCTGAGGCTCCGAGTGCCCCACGCAGTGACCGTGGCCTCACTTCACCCCACCTCGTGCTGCAGACGCTGCTCATTTCAGCCACAGCGCTGTACTTGACCTGGATTATCAGCAACAGCAAAACATCTCAGGGTGTGGCTGAGGAGGGAAGAAGGAAGCCAGAGAAGGTTTTCAGGAACTCCCTGAGAGGAAGCCACAGAGGGCAGCAGGAGGAGAACCCGGAGTGGGGCTGTATCTCCCTCCCACAGGCGGCTCTGTGGCCTCTCACCTCCCCGGCCCATTGATGCAGCCACAACAGGCTGCGGTCGGAGCCACCAGGGCCCGGCAGGAGCCCAGCCTGTCCCTGGCCGGCTCTGGCTGAGGTGCAGCAGGGTGGCCGTGTGSGTGTGCAGGCAGCCTGCTGGAGAGGGGACAGCACGCCGAGGACAGCCATGGAGAAGATGGCCAGGGTCACCACTGCCCTGGGGGGCAACGCGCTGACTGGCCGCACCATGTTCTGCCACCTGGACGCCCCCGCCAACGCCATCAGCGTGTGCCGGGACGCTGCCCAGGTGGTGGTGGCCGGCCGCAACATCTTCAAGATCTACTCCATCGAGGAGGAGCAGTTTGTGGAGAAGCTGAACCTCCGCGTGGGCCGCAAGCCCTCCCTGAACTTCAGCTGCGCCGACGTGGTGTGGCACCAGATGGACGAGAACCTGCTGGCCACCGCCGCCACCAACGGCGTGGTGGTCACCTGGAACCTGGGCAAGCCGTCCCGCAACAAGCAGGACCAGCTGTTCACGGAGCACAAGCGCACTGTCAACAAGGTGTGCTTCCACCCCACCGAGGTGTACATGCTGCTCAGCGGCTCCCAGGACGGCTACATGAAGTGCTTCGACCTGCGCAAGAAGGACTCTGTCAGCACCTTCTCTGGTACAAACGTGGCTCTTGTTGGCCCCTTTCCCTGTGGGGAAGCAGAGTTTGGGAGCTTTGTCCTTTCCTTGCTTGTCCCCTCACCCTTAGGAGAGGCAGAGGTTGGGGGTTTGTCCTTCCCCTTGCCCAAGAGGAGGRTTTGCTCAGGGTGTGGTGCCCAGAGCAGGCAAAGAAGGAGCTGAGAGGCATTTTGGTGCCTTTTCTTGCCTCTCAGTACTAGCTGGGTCTGTGTGGGAGACAGAAGACAGTCACGGCCCTCCCTGCTACCTTCTCTCTGCTCTTGCAGTGGGATTTTTAGCTTTGTGGAGGTCTTACCTTGTGTCCCCTCCCAGGCCAGTCGGAGAGCGTGCGTGATGTGCAGTTCAGCATCCGGGACTATTTCACCTTCGCCGCCACCTTCGAGAACGGGAACGTGCAGCTGTGGGACATCCGCCGGCCCGACCGCTACGAGAGGATGTTCACGGCCCACAACGGGCCCGTCTTCTGCTGTGACTGGCACCCAGAGGACAGGTGGGTGTGGGGCCTGCCCCTGCAGCCACCCAGCCCTGCAGGACAAGAGAAACCCTGAAAACAGGATTGGGATTTTGTGAGGGAAAGCATGGTCTGTGATACTCTGTCCCCTTGTGTCAGGAGCTGGGATGTTGCTGGGAGGTAGGATTGATTGTTGCTTTGAGCRTTTGGGGTGGTGTAAGGGTGTTTGAGGTTGGTTTTTTGATAAATTAGGGGGTTTTGAGGCACTGGGTGTCTTATGGTTGTGTATAGCAGTGTCACAGCAGCCTCTTGCTCCAGTGCTCAGCTTGAGGGATGCACTACTTGGCTGCTCAGGGACACAGCTCACTTGTGTTCAGTCATGTTTCCCTCCTGCCTTTCCTGGGAGGTTGCTGGGAAGGATGTGGAAGGAGCTGCTACAGTGTGCAGGACCCTCCTCACTCCCTGCCAGGCAGTGCTGCCACTGCTCCTGATCTTAGAGAGACACTGAAATATGTTCAGTATGGCCTTTTCCTCTCTGCTGTGCCTGGCCAGTGGAAAGCAGAGCCAGAGGCAGCTGGTCTGACTGGGATGGGCTCTAGAAGCACAGAGCCATAACTGGGGGGAGGAAGAAGGGTGCTGCCTGACCTGGCTGTTGTGGAGTGGAGGTGCCAGGGGAGCTCATGGGAGGATGGGATTGCAGGCCAGCTGCCTTCCTGTGGCATGGRTGTGGTCACACCTGTGGATGTGGTCACACCTGCGCTGTGAGCAGTTCTGTGCCAYGGTGGGGACAGAGAGGTGACCACTGATCCGTCCTTGTCCCAGGGGCTGGCTGGCCACGGGCGGCCGCGACAAGATGGTGAAGGTGTGGGACATGAACACGACGCGGGCCAAGGAGATCTACTGCGTGCAGACCATCGCCTCGGTGGCGCGCGTGAAGTGGCGCCCCGAGTGCAAGCACCACATCGCCACCTGCTCCATGATGGTGGACCACAACATCTACGTGTGGGACGTGCGCCGCCCCTTCATCCCCTCCGCCATGTTCGAGGAGCACAAGGACGTCACCACGGGCATCGTGTGGCGGCACCTCCACGACCCCTATTTCCTGCTCTCGGGCTCCAAGGACAGCACCCTTTACCAGCACATCTTCAAGGACGCCAGCCAGCCCATCGAGCGGGCCAACCCCGAGGGGCTGTGCTACAGCCTCTACGGGGACCTGGCCTTCGCCGCCAAGGAGAGCCTCATCTCCTCCGACTCCAACCGCAAGCCCTACATCGGCGACCGGCGCCACCCCATCTTCTTCAAGCGCAAGCTGGACCCCACGGAGCAGTTTGAGTACATCTCGTCCTCCAGCGCCCTGAGCGTGTTCGAGACGGACGTGGAGAGCGGCAGCATGGACTGGTTCGTGCACACGGCCAAGCAGTACGCGCTGGCCGGCCGGCCCCTGGCCGAGCTCTGCGACCACAACGCCAAGGTGGCCAAGGGGCTGGAGCGCAACCAGGTCAGCTGTGGGTTAGGGTTTGGGTTTGGGTTTGGGGTGCTGCTGCAGGGGGTGCTGGCCTGGGAAGGTCTCACAGGAAGTGTGTTCCACTCAGGTGGCTCAGACGTGGACGATGCTGAGGATTATCTACTCCAGCCTCGGCKCCGTGTCATCCACGAACCTCAACCACAGCATGGGGAAGGGCAGCACTGCCTTGCCACTCATGAACAGGTACAGGGGTGGGAGCTGTAGGGAGCAGTGAGATGAGGGGGATAGCTCTGTGAGAGGGAGAGTGGGCACGGCTCCTTGTCTGGAATGGGGTTATGGAATCACATAATGGAATACTGGAATGGTTTGGGTTGGAAAGGACCTTAAACCTGATCCCATTCCACCCCCTGTCATGGGCAGGGACACCTTCCACTATCCCAGGTGGCTCCAAGCCCTGTCCAACCTGGCCTTGGACACTGCCAGTGATCCAGGGACAGCCTCAGCTTCTCTGCCCACYCTGTGCCAGGGYCTGCCCACCCTCACAGGGAACAGTTTCTACATAATAACTAACCTGCCCCAGACACAGGGAGCAAGCAGAGACAGCTCTCCCTGAGCCTCAGGCTGTGCTGGTTTGCATGTTGGCATTGTTTGAACAAAGCCATTTCCCATGTTGGTGTGGCCAGCCTGGCCTCAATCAGTGCAGCCTCACACACTGCTCCCTTCTCTCCTTCAAAGTTTGGCCTGTGGTGGGGCATGGGGCTGGGACCAGCTTTGCAGTTACTGAATTCATGAATCCCAGAATCTGTAACATTGGAAAASCCCTCTGAGATCATTCCCTCAGCAGCACTGCCAAGGCCACCACTAAACCAAGTCCCTAAGTACCTCATCTACATGATGTTGAACATCTGCAGGGCTGGAGACTCCACCACTGCCCTGGGCAGCTGTGCCAGTGCCTGACCACTCTTTCCATGAAGAAATTTTCCAAAGGTCCAATCTAAACCTCCTCTGGCACATTTTGAGGCCATTTCCTCTTCTCCTGTCCCTGTTCCGTGGGAGCACAGCCCGWCTCCCGTAGTTCCTCCCTCCTGTCAGGAGTTGTACAGAGCCAGAAGGTCCCCCCTGAGCCTCCTTTTCTCCATGGTGAGCCTCCCCCCAGCTCTCTCAGCCCCTCCTGGTGCTCCAGCCCTTTCCCCAGCTCTGTTCCCTTCCCTGGACACCCTCCAGCCCCTCAATGTCTTTCTGGTCATGAGGGCCCCTAAAGTGACCCCAGGATCTGAGGTGAGGCCTCAGCAGTGCCCAGGGCAGTGATGGTGACCAAGGCCTGGGGGTGGAGGAGGTGTCTCATGGCTGGAGCTGGAGCTACTGCTGTGCAGAGGTTTTCTTCTGGAGCCTTTCCAAGGGAGAGCACAGCCCAGCTCTGCCAGCAGCACGCTGGCATTGTGGAGAGCCCGTTGTGGGCTGATGAAGCAGGAAAACTTGTTTTTCCCCTTCTCAATGACATAAACGTGTGGGGCGAGGACTCCAAATGAGCTGCCAGACCTTGCAGGACCGGGTTCCCACAGTGAGTGACAGATCCTCAAATAACACCAAAGGAAATAAGCAGTGTCCTTGACCAAGCTCTGCCTCCAGCTGGGTGGCTGTGCCTGTCTGAGACACGGCAGGCAGCAGCCTGGGGAGCTGGGCTCTGCTCCAGCCCCAGCCCTTCCCCTCTCCAGCTCGGTGAAGGCCAAGCATGGTGATGCATAACTAACAGCCAGGCAGCTCCTCTTCACCTGCCTCTGAGGGGAAGGAGATGGAGCCAAGAGCGTGCTCAGCTCTGGAATTCTTCAGGRAGACCTTTGCAGTGCATGTGCAGTGCCACCAGGCTTGGAGGAAGGGCTGTGATCACGGCCACAATGTGTCTTTATTTGTAAGTCACGCAGTGGAGACTGGTGGCTTCTGCCCACAAAGGRATATCTCTGTATCTCATGTTTCTCCATTCAAATTGCAACTGGACACCTGTATCCAGGCTGTTTGCTGGCTGAAATGGAAACTTTATACTCCTCTGACTGTTAAATTTGGCTTTTTTCCCCAGCTTTAACCTGAAAGATATCCCTGCTGGGCTGGGCAGTGAGTCCAGGCTGGAGCGCAGCAAAGGAGAGAGCCGCACAGAAAACATCCTCATGGACTCCTCCTCCACCCTGATCAACAACGAGGGTAACGCTCCTGGCTGGGCACAGTCCAGTCCCACAGCTCTTCCCTCCTCAGCCAGAGACAGGGCATAAACTGGGGCATTCATCCTGTGAATTGGGGTGGCTGGATGTGCTGCAGCCCCAGGGTGAAGGGCACCGAGCCCCAGGGCACTGCAGAAGGTTAGCTTTCCCCCATGACCTGGGGTGACAGTGACAGTGACAGTTTGGGGAACTGAGCTGTATGGCTCAGGCACAGCCTGGCATGCCAGGCAGGACACTGGGAGGTGGATCCAGTGGTGTGATGAGCTGATTTCTCTTTCCCTGGGCACGCAGACAATGAGGAGACGGAGGGCAGCGATGTCCCTGCGGATTATCTGCTGGGCGATGTGGAGGCAGACGAGGATGACCTGTACATGATGGACCACGAGAACCCACATGGTGAGCACACAGGGGAGGTGTTGTCTGTCCCAGCTGTACAGCAATGCTGTGATGGCCCCARCGAGGGGAGGGAATGATGAGGAGGACTCCATGGATATCAGAAGGCTAATTAATTACTTTATTATGCTGTATTATTCTATACATCTAAAGCTGAATCTGCCAAGCACTCAACCCTGCACACACTGCACTGAATTTTGTGACTGTCACCCAACAGTCCCAACACACACACACTCTGGGCCCTGATAGGCCAAGGAAACAAAACACCATGTGTGATGGTGTTCACAGGGRTCTTAGGATGAGGGAAGAGRTRAGGATCTGACTCCATGTTTCAGAAGGCTTGATTTATTRTTTTATTATATATATTACATTAAAACTATATTAAAAGAATAGAAGAAAGGATTTTATCAGAAGGCTAGCTAAGAATAGAAAAAAAAAGAATKATAACAAAGGCTTGTGGCTCGGGCTSTCTGTCCAAGCCAGCTGGGCTGTGATTGGCCATCAATTAGAAACAACCACATGAGACCAATCACAGATCCACCTGTTGCATTCCACAGCAGGTGGAATACAGAAAATCATTGTTTACATATTGTTCTTGAGGCCTCTCAGCTTCTCAAGAGGAAAAATCTTAAAAAAAAGATTTTTCATAAAAGATGTCTGTGACARCCATGACTTTGGGTAAACAGTCTCCATATTGCATTCCACTTTGGCACAAAGACAGGCACAGCAAATGATAACAATTGTTCTTGGGAAGAACTGTGCCTTGCTTTTCTCTGTGAAGAGAAATGCGGGGCTACACAGCTGGGTTTTCTGCTGCTCATCCCTGCAGCTGAAGAGCAGGAATACAGCCTTCCCCAGGAAGCCTTCCCCCTGCGCCACGAGATCGTGGACAACCCGTCAGCCTTGGACCACCTGCAGGACAAGGCCGACTCCCCTCACGTCAGCGGCAACGAGGCCGAGACGGTGTCGCTGACGCCCGTGGAGTCCTTCTCGCTGATCTCCATCTCCCACTCCCTCTACGAGAACCGCCTGCCCTCCGACTTCTTCAACCCCATCGTGCGGGACACGCTGCTGTTCTACGCCGAGCAGGGCGACGTGCAGACGGCGGTGTCTGTGCTCATCGTGCTGGGAGAGCGCATCCGCAAGGAGATCGATGAGCAGACCCAGGTACGGCCCCTGGGGGCAGGGCCACGCCTCGCGGGGAGCGCAGCCCCATGGGATGGGGTCCTGCCTGGGGTTGGGGCGTGTGCCTTCTCCTCCAGCCCCGGGCAGGGCAGCTCTAAGGCAGGGTGAGCAGCACCAGGGTTCTGGTTCCTGCCCCACCAGGACCTGGCAGGGAGCTGAGGTGGGCTGTTGTCCTCCACCATACCTCCTCGGTGATTGCTCATGGGCACCTCCTCACAGCACTGACTCCTACTTCACAGTACAACCAACAAACTCCAACTCTCTTCTGGACCAGCTAACCCACTCTTTTATAGCACTCTTCCTTACTAGTCACAGCTGTGGCCTATCAAGGGCAGGCCTGTTCCTAATCTTTGGTGATTAGTACAGCTGCAACTCCTCAGGGCTGAGATTACCTTCTGCACTATCTCTATTTTCTCACATTCTATCCCTCCACAATTCCCCCTTTTCTTTTAATTACAAAGGTGGGCTCTGCAGGGCCAGCATGGGGATGTCCCCTTGCCCTGTTGATGCAGGGAAGGATGCTCTGGGGTACCTGTTGCCAATTCCCTGACTTAGGGGACTCGGGCTGGGCCCTCCCAGGGGCTCCCCTGTTGGGGGAGACCCTCCTGGAGCAGTCTTGTGTCAGGAAAGAGAGACCCACTGGATTTTTTTGGTCTTCAGGTTCTTTATAGTTACCTTATCTAGAGTTTTGCATGCTGTCCACACCAGGCTTAGCAGACTGGAAAAGCACTGCAAAAACGGCCAGCAATCTCTTGTTACAAGGTCTTTTAAAGCTAAACTATCCAATTAAGAACTGACCCCTGGATTATTCTCCCTTTTAACCCAATAACTGATCCCAAAGAGCCCCCAATGGGACTTTTCCACCCAATTACAAAATGCCACCCAAACCCATGAAGAAGGAGGAAGAAGCAGCATGAAGAATTAACCCAGGATGACACCCTGTGCCCTCCATCTTGCTTCCATCCACAACACACTAAAAATCCCAAAACCTAAATTTCTCACCCAGTGACACACCTACACTGCTCTCTACAATCTATTGCACACTTTGGTGGATTCCAGTCTATCTTGAAGTCTGGGAAACTTTCTCCATGGATGAGGGTCAGAGTCAGAGCTCCCCTGGGGGTCAGGGCACCCCAGAGCAGACAGGGAAACATTCCTGGTGCCCTGGGTTTCCACAGTTCCTCAGTGTTGCAGAGCCGTTCTCCCACTGCAGGGATCAGAGGATCACAGAATGCTTTAGGTTGGAAAAGGCCTCTGAGATCATCGAGCCCAACCATTCCCCCAGCACTGCCAAGGCCACCACTGACCCATGTCCCCAGGTGCCACCTCAACACAGCTTCTAGATATCCCCAAGGGATGGTGACTCCACCACTGCAATGGGCAGCCTGTGCCAGTGCTTGACCACCCTTTCCATGAAGAAATTCTCCCTCATATCCAAACTAAACCTCCCCTGGCACAGCTTGAGGCCATTTCCTCTTGTCCTGTCCCCGTTCCCTGGGAGCAGAGCCCGACCCCCACCTGGCTGCACCCTCCTGTCAGGGACTTGTACAGTGAGAAGGCCCMCCTGAGCCTCCTTTTCTCCAGGCTGAGCTCCCAGGGGAATCTTGCCTTTGGGATGCAGGGCTGGGGTCCTGAGGGGGTTTCAGGGTGGSTGTGGAGGCTCAGCTGTCTGTGGCTGTCCCCAGGAGCACTGGTACACGTCCTACATCGACCTGCTGCAGCGCTTCCAGCTCTGGAACATCTCCAACGAGGTGATCAAGCTGAGCACCTGCCGTGCCATCAACTGCCTCAACCAGGCTTCCACCACCCTGCACGTCAACTGCAGCAACTGCAAGCGGCCCATGAGCAACAGGGGCTGGATCTGCGACAGGTGAGGGGCCCAGAGGGGCTTCTGGGGRATGGCGTGGGTGCCCCTGTTCCCTCCTATTGCCCCCCGAGGACTTGGCCTGCCCACACCCACCCGAATGTCGCCGTGCAGGTGTCGGCAGTGTGCCAGCATGTGTGCCGTGTGTCACCACGTGGTGAAGGGGCTCTTCGTCTGGTGCCAGGGCTGCAGCCACGGCGGCCACCTGCAGCACATCATGAAGTGGCTGGAGACCAGCTCCCACTGCCCCGCCGGCTGCGGCCACCTCTGCGAGTACACCTGAGACCCCCGGAGCACACCTGAGACCCCCGGAGCACACCTGAGCCCCGAGCCCGCTGGGTGGGGCAGGGGGGCAGCAGGGCCCTGCCCGGTACCCCTGGCATTGCCCTCTCTGTATTTATTTGTGTAAATAAGGGCTGCGGGGGCACCCCCTGCCCGGCCGTTTTTTACTGGATTAAAACAAACCAGCAGTTGATTCGAGCCCTGACTCCTGTCTTTGCTTCGCCTGGATGCAGTGACCCCTGGGATGGGTCCTGTCCCTGCGGTGTCCCCGGTGTCCCCATGCTGTTGTCCCCTTGTGCCGGGGGGCCACGTTGAGCCGTGAGCTGGGGCTCGCTTTCCGCTGCCCCTTTAAGTGATGGCCCTTACCGGGATCCGTAGCGAGGCGTCCGACCAATGACCGCGYCCACTGTATGTTCGCGATGCATGCCGGGAATTGTAGTTCCCGGTGTCTCCGGTGCCGGTCCCCATGGCGGCGGCGGCGCCGCTGCTGCCGCTGCTGCTGCTGCCGCTGGGCTGGGTCCGGCCCGGCGCCTGCACCGACCCTGCGGGCGGCGGCTGGTAAGGACAGGGGCTGCCCCGAGAGCGGTCCCTGTGCCGGTCCTGGTGCCGGTGCCGAGCGGAGTCTCCCGTTACAGGCTGGCGGGCACGGTGCCGGAGGAACCACGCTGCACCGTGGAGCGAGCCGATGCCTCCCTCACCTACTCCCTCTTCCTGCAGCGGTACGGGGGAGCCGGCACGGTCCCGGGGCCGAGACAGGGGTTCGAGGGGCAGTTCTGGTGCACCGGGCGGGCTAACGGGGAGCGGCGGGGGGAACTGGGGGGGCAGAGCCGGGAGTCCCGGGGGAGAACCTGGAGGAAGGTGGTCGGGACGGACCTCGGTGCCCCGGGGGTGGTTTGGTGCCAGTCCCGATGTCCCGGGGTGGGTTGGGGCCGGTCCCGTTGTCCCGGGGTGGGTCCGTGCCGGTCCCGTTGTCCCGGGGTGGGTCGGGGCTGGTCCCGTTGTCCCGGGATGGGTCCGTGCCGGTCCCCGTGCTCCGCCCGTGCGGGACCCCGCTGGATGCCGCCCCCAGGTTCGCCTTCTCCCGGCCGGTGATCCTCGGTGGGGTCACGGACAACTCGGTGAGTGCCGCGGGGGGACAGGGGTGGGACGCTCCTCCCGGCGCCCCGGGAGCGGCGGCAGCATCCCGGCTCCCCGCGCTCCATCCCCAGGCCTTCCGAGCCCTCTGCACCCGGGAGAAGCTGCTGGCGGCCTTCGGGCCCTTCCCGGTGCGCCTCAGCACGGCCAACACCTACTCGTACCGCAAAGGTGAGCGCGGGGCCGTGCCCGCC
>JACDOX010000173.1:1107329-1122341 GCA_014549065.1 Cardinalis cardinalis
GCATCCCGGTACGGCTGTGGGCATCCCGGTACGGGAATCTGCATCCCGGTATGGGAACCTGCATCCCAATATGGGAACCTCCATCCCGGTATGGGAATCTGCATCCCAGTATGGGGATCTGCATCCCAGTACTGGTACCTACATCCCGATTTGGTAACTGCCTCCTGGCGTGATACCCGCTTCCCAGTGTGGTATCTACATCCCAGTACTAGCACTCACATCCCAGTACTGGTACCCACATCCTGGCCCAGTTCCTGCCTCCCAGAGCAGCTCTGTGCATCCTGCTGTGGGTGCCTGCATCCTGCTCCCCGTGCCCCAGCACTGACGGGACCTGGCTCTGGGTGTGATCCCTGGGTCCCAGCGCTGACACTCACATCCTGGTGTGGGACCTGGGTCCCAGCACTGACACTCACATCCTGCTGTGATCCCTGGGTCCTGCTGTGATCCCTGGGTCCCAGCACAGATCTGCATCCTGGAATGGGAACCTGTATTCCATTGCCACTACTGCATCCCAATACAGGTACGTGTATCCCTGTACTTACATCCTGGTACATGGCCTTGCAGCTGCCCCCTGTGTGAGGAATCCATATCCTGGTACAGTACCAGCATCCCAGGATGGACACCAGCATGCCAGGATGGACACCAGCGTCCCAGGATGGACACCAGCATCCCAGAATGGACATCAGCATCTCAGGATGGAGACCAGCATCCCAGAATGGACACCAGTGTCCCAGAATGGACACCAGTGTCCCAGGATGGATACCAGCATCCCAGGATGGACACCAGCATCCCAGAATGGACACCAGCGTCCCAGGATGGACACCAGCATGCCAGCACCAGGTACCTGCTGAATCTGGCAAGGGTGACTGCAGACATTCCCTCCATCCTGTCCCTGACCCACAGGCCAGCACAGCCCGGGTACATCCCCCATGGCACAGGGGCCACGGAGTCTCCAGTGCTGTCCCCTGCCCCAGCACAGTGCCCATGGACAGCCTGGCACTGGCTCCCTGGAGCTGGCACCGCTATGGGATGTGCCCAGTGTCACCCAGGCCAGGCTCCCCTGGATCCCCAGCAGGGCAGGGATGTCCCCAGGACCCATCCCCGGTGCTGTTCTCACTTCCAGAGCTGTGGCTCAGCCCCGCTGAGGTGCCCAGGGAGCTCTGGGCTGCCCAGCCCTGCCAGGCTCCTTCCCTGGGGACGGTGTGGCCAGGGCTGGGGTCCCACGGCCCTGCCAGGCGTGTGCCCTGCCCCACACYCGTGTCTGTCCCAGCACAGCGCCCGTGCCCCGCACGCCAGAGCTATGAATACCCAGCAGGGCACGTGGGCCGCGGCTCCCGGGGGATCCAGCCTGGTTTGGAGTCACCAGGGAGCACCGCGTGTCCCGTCCGCCCGGCACCGCCGCCTCTGCCCGCACGGCAGTGCCGCTGCGTCCCTCCCTCCGTGTCCCCTGGCTGGCCCTGTGGGAAGGGTCTCCTCTCCCACCGCACAAGGATCCCCCTCATGTGGGAGCAGTCCGATCCCAYCCAGTGCAGAGGCTCTGGAAAATCCTTTTCTCCGGCTGCGCCCACATTCCCTGTGCCCAGCGCCCGTGGCTGAGGCAGGGACAGAAATAGCTGAGGGAAAAGCTGCCATGGGAAAACAGGAGCAGGGAGGGGAGGTGGCACAGCCCTGAGAGCTGCAGGGGGAAAGTGACTGCAGGGAAATGGGGAACCCCAAACTGGGATGGGCACAGAGATCACAGCTCCCAGGGCAGCCAAAGCTCCTGCTTCCCATGGATCCCGGGCAGAGAACCACGGGATCCATCACCTCCTCCCCTGTCTCGGCACCCTGCCTGGCACTTGTATGAGGTGTCCCCAAGCACCACGGAGTCCTGGCCAGCCCCAAGCCCTGTCCCACCACACCAGGCCCTGAATCCTGTAAGTGCCCTCGGACGGGGCAGCCCAGGCTCTCGGGKTGGCCCTGCTCCCCCTGCAGGGACAAGGGTCCTGCTCCCCAGGCGACACAGGACACGGTCTGCAAGCGCAAGGTGTGTAAAAATTTATTCTGCTGTAGAGAACAAACTGAAACATTACAGCTCCAGCAGATGTGGAGCAGGGAGACACCAACACCAGGCACGGGCCCGGCTGGCAGAGCCACGCACGGTGGGCACAGAGGAGGACATTGAGCACGAGGGATTGGCCCTGGCAGTGCCAGGGGCCAGCAGGGAGTGCGTGCCCGACTGGCAGAGCTGCTCCAGCACAGGCAGGGACACAGAGCTGGCCAGCGCTGGGGACAGCAGGATGGGGACACCACCCTGGGGCTGTCCCTGGGAGAGACACAAGTGCTGCCCAGCGATTCCTCCATCCCCTCGCTGGCTCCAGGCCACCATAAAACATTTAAATAGACAAAACACAGAAAAAGCAGCTCTGGGTGCTACCTCGGATCTGCCCCTGCAGCTGCCTGGAGACCGACCATGAGTGTGCTGGGGAAGGCCAGGCTGGTGACACGGGCAGGCTGGTGACATGGCCAGGCTGGTGACATGGGCAGGCTGGTGACATGGCCAGACTGGTGACACTGCCAAGCTGGTGACACTGCCAGGCTGACAGCATAGCCAGACTGGTGACACGGCCAGGCTGGTGACACTGCCAGGCTGGTGACACGGCCAGGCTGGTGACATGGCCAGGCTGATGGCACAACCAGGCTGGTGACATGGCCAGGCTGGTGACATGGCCAGGCTGGTGACACGGCCAGGCTGGTGGCACAGCCAGGCTGGTGACAATGCCAGGCTGGTGACAATGCCAGGCTGGTGACACGGGCAGGCTGGTGGCACAGCCAGGCTGGTGACGGCCAGGGCAGATCCAGGCTCCCCAGGGAGGACAGGAACCCAGGGATGGTGCTGGCCTGGCTCTTTGGGACTTGCAGACAGGGACACTGAGGGGCCTCGGCCCCAGGGGGTGCTGAGCTCAGTGCCAGCAAATGAAACCAGCTCACGTGTGGGCAGGGGACAGGGGACAGGGCAGGAAGGAGCTTCCAGTGGTGCCAGGAGATGCAATGCCCAAAGCCTCACGCTCTGGACAGGGCCCCACAGAGGGGACAGCAGGTCACAGGGCCTAGGGCACAGCGTGGCACCAGCTCAGTGATGGCACTGSCAGGGACAGACCGGGCACACAGTGGGCATCCAACGCCCTCCCAGTCCTTACCAGGGCTCCCAGAGCCCTGCAAACACTGCTGGCCATGAATCTGGTGGCCAGGGTGGGGAGRGGATGAGCCAAATGGGAGGCAGGAAAGGAGAGTGGATGGACCTGGAGCCTGGCACGCTGCAGGACTCACAAGATTTTTGAGTAGAAACAACAGAAAGGAGCTCAGGACAAACCCTGGTTGTCACTGCCCCCCCTCAGGCCAGGACAGCAGCCCCCGTGGCCCAGCAGGAGGGGCCAGGCCTGACCCCTCACACTGGGCTGGGGGTGTCAGTGCCTGGCCCTCCCTCCCTGGCTCCCTTTGCCGGGGCTGGCTGAGGGAAACCGGGACAGGAGCTGGAGCTGTGCCTCAGGGAGCTGCAGCCATGAGCTCATCTGACAGCTCAGCTGCTGCTGGAGCTCCCCGGGGCCCCGGGAGCGTTGTGCCCTCCAGAATTSAGGGCACCAGCACAGCCCTCTGGGGAGGGGATGTGCCCAGTCCAACAGACACTGCAACACTCGTGTTTGAGCTTAAAAACAAGCATTAAAAAAACTGAACAGAATAAAAGATGAGGGTGATCCTCCAGCTGCTGGTGAGGCACAGCTCTCCTGGCAGAGCTGCCTGCCCTGTGCCCACGGGGGCCGGGAGGCCACAGGCTGAGGCTGCCCAGTGCCAGGGCTGCATCCTGCTGCTGCTGGAGGTCTGGCTTCACTGGTCCTGCAATCCAGGCTGGGGGCAAAGGAGGATTTCCTACCGGGCCCAGCTTGAGGCGGGGCCCCTCTGGGCGCCGCTGGGGACGGGGAGCTGGTGCCAGGGACGGAGCGGGGCGCGGCTCTCACTTGTTCTTGGCCAGCAGGCGGTACAGGGTGAAGCCCACCAGCGCCGTCACCGCTGCCCCCAGCGCCACCCGCAGCCAGAAGGACGCGACTCCCAGCTCCACGGCGTTCAGGTGGCTGCAAGCAAACACAGGAGAGGCCGGTGAGTGCGGCTGTCCCGGTGCTCCCACCCCACACGGGGAGGCTGGGAGCGCCAGGGGGTGAGCCCAGCACAGGGGGGAAGAGCCCGGTGAGAATCTGAGAGATTGCCCATCCCTGCAAGCAGAGCTCTCATCACCATCCAGCCAAGGGGGGGCTGTGGGACGGATGTGGCTGTCCCCTCCCCTGCCCTGGAAACAGCTCTCCAACACCTCAATCATTAGACAGGTATCTGCCTTTCTAGGTCAGGCTGCCTTTGCAACTCCCCGTGCACGGAGAGCCGGGATGCCACCACRGGGACACTGGTGACAGGGACCAAAGGGCAGCGAGGGACAGGCCTGGTGCTGCCCCAGTGTACACATTCCCTCCCCTAACACGTGCTGTCCTGCACTAACAGCTCCTCTCCACTCTCTCCCTCCATCCATAATTCATTCCCCACTACATCGGGGGAGCACAGCCAATCCCCGGCCCTCCATTACGCTGTTATTTATTTATACCACATACCCTAAGATATATTAAGAATATTTAAATTTTAATACTGCAGAGGGGAGAGAAGAAAAAAAAAAAAGCGTCAGCTCTAAAAATAATGTTGTTTATTGAAAAGAAGCTGGAGGGAAAACTACTCACTAGTAATCCCATCCTGCCTTCCAACGCTCCCACACGCTCTCCCCGCCGGGGCTCAGCCCCTGGAGCTGTGCTGGCCCTTCCCAGCCCTGGAGCAGAGTGATTCCACTCACAGGGAGCCTCCTCCCTCCCCAGAGCCCCCCTCACCTCCTGTGACCAGCCTGGTGCTGTCCTACCCCGTTCCAGCCCCTCTGGGGTGCAGTTCCTCCCAGAGAGGCTGTGTGACAGAGGTCTTGCTTCACTGACCTCTTTTTCAGCCTGATCCATCTCAACGGGAGAAAATAGCTGCCACTCCCCCCGTGGGCCTTGGCAAACTAAGCTGGCTACTCCTCTTCAGCATTTTTTATCTTAGGCTTCAAAAATAAACACTCCTGTGGCAGGATCTATCTACTAAATCTGCCAGAGACATACACACAGGCAGAAGAAAACCTCCCCCCTCTGCAATTAGAGGAAGAAGTGGCTTTTCTTGCTCAATTATTTGTATAAGCAGATCACAGAATCACAGAATCCTGGAATGGTTTGATTGCAAAGAAACCTTAAAGCTCATCTCGTTCTACCCCTGCCATGGCAGGGACACCTTCCACCATCCCAGGCTGCTCCMAGCCCYGYCCAGCCTGGCCTTGGGCACTGCCAGGGATSCAGGGGCAGCCCCAGCTGCTCTGRGCACCCTGTGCCAGGGCCTGCCCACCCTCCCAAGGGAACAATTCCTTCCCAGTATCCCCTCTAATCCCGTCCTCCTTCAGCTTAAGGCCATCCCCCCTTGTCCTGTCTCTGCATGCCCTAGATGACACCAAAAGCTGCAGRGAAACCAAAGCACAAGCAATGTGGCAGAGGCAGGGCTGGGCCACAACCCCCTCCCCAGGCTGTGCTCCCAGCAGAGCCCCCCCATGGGAAGGATACTAACGGGAAGGTGGCAGCAGTGGCCAGTTTGGTGTAGACAGCGGTGCTGGGTGCTCCCTGGCTGTGGCAGGAGAAGGGGAAGGGTGGAGGGAGGCAGTGCTTGTAGCAGAACTCAGCTGGGAAGAGCCCTGGCTGCTGGCCGGCTTCTGGCAGGTCTGTCTTGGAGGCCACGAAGACACAGGGGATCTGGCTGTCCACGTAGTGCTGCTGCAGAGACAGAAACCCCAGCGAGGGGTTCAGGACCAGCCCCGGGAGAGGCGGGGCTGCCACGAAGGCTGATGTCCCCTGTGTCCCTGGTGACCTCTAACAGGACCCCTGGGTTGCCCAGGACCCCTGTGAAGTCCCCCAGGGTCCCTGCCACACCTTATAGACGCTGGCACAGTAGCTGAAGGATTTGGGGTCACTCAGGCTGTAGATGAAGCAGGCGACGTCGCAGGCTGTGTCCGACGGCTTGGAGAAGGTGCTGTCAGCACTGACCTCGTACAGCTGCAGCACAGGGGACAGGAATGTGGCACTGCAGCTTCCCAGGGCTCAGCTGCTCCTCACACCAGCACAAGGACAGTGCCAGCACAGCCACAGGCACAGCCACAGCCCAGCCCCATGTGCCAGGGTACRGGACACAGCCCAGCCTGCTAAGAGCCAGGCACAGCACAATTCCCTGCCCTCCCACACTTACTATGAGGTAYTTCTCCTGGCCATTGACCTGCACTGTGTTGATGGTGTAGAGGGATGGCTTTCCTGGCTTCTCCCTCTGGGCCTGTCACAAGGAAAACACCACCTCAGGTTGTGGAGACCCAAGCAGTGCAGGGTGAGGGACTGTTTCACACTGCCCTGAGCCCCTCATGACCTGACAGCCCCCTGAAAGGCAGCCAGGGCCTGTCATGAGATGTGGGGCTGCTCCTAATAGGCAGGGCAAGTCAGCACTGCTGTGGTCAGAGCAGGGAAAGGCACAGCCCCTCGGGACAAGCAGAAGGAGCAGATCCACTGCTTTAGCCACGATAAGGACACCAAAGCCACCAGCACAGAGGGGGTGTGGAGCATGGGCAGGGAGGGCAYCACCAGAGGGGCCTGGCAGGGGCAGGGAGGTGCCACCATGGGACAGATSGCTCCAGGACCCCCAGCTGTGCCTCCTGCTCCATCCTGGGAGCGTGGCCAGGCAGGGAGCAGCCACTCACCGCCAGGCTCCTGCCGAGGAAGGCCTGCAGGAAGGCGGACTTGCCTGCGCCCCGCGCTCCCAGCACCTTGCACAGGAACACGTTCCTCTGGGTCTGCCCCTTCTCCAGGTCAATCCTCTTCTCCCGGGTCACTGGCAGCAGAGAGGGTGGTGAGAGCCAGGAGGGACCCGAGCTGTGACAGAAGGGGAGGGCATGGCTGTACCTGTGAGGGCTTGGGTCTGGGAGTCCTGCTCCGAGAGGATGGGGTAGCCCAGGTAGCCCAGGCACTCCAGGCAGTGCCGCACGTCCACGTAAGCCACGAGCCTGGAGAGACAGAGCACAGCAGGAGGGTCAGCAAGGGCTGGGTGATGTGACCAAGGGTCAGGGAGAGGGACTGAGCTTACGTCCACTGGCAGAGGAATCCATGCAGGGAAAGCAGGCCTTTATCAGTGGTGCATACCGTGTTGTAGAGCTCGGGGCCCCAGGGCACGCAGGGGAACACGCTGAAGAAGTTCTGCAGCTCTGTGTGCGACAGGGCTCCRTCCTGGTCCTGCCAAAACACAGGGAGTCACCAGGGGAGGCAGGRCCCAGCCCGTGCCCACAGGGGGCCCTGCCACACGGGCCACCTCCCTGCTGTGCACGGTCACAGCGATCTGTCAACAGCAGGAATCGATCGGCCAGAGCCGGGCGAGCTCAGAGCCTGTGCCTCAGGGACTGCCAGCACTGCACAACAGCAAACAGGATTGCAGCTGCAACCAGGCAGGACTGTCCATGCCCACCCCACAGCCCTGAGCTGCTGTTGCTGGCACTCCTGGAGCCAGCTGTCCCACAGCAGCCAGCATCAGGCCAGCCTGGCCTTCCACAGGCCAGCTCAGCACTTGGGCTGCTGTGCCTGAAGGGCACCTGCTGGCACCTGGGCACCCAGGGACGTGCATCCATTCAGTACTGCCATTCCCCACGGCTACAGTGCTGATCTGGACACACAGGGATGTGTGTCCACTCTGTGCTGCCATTCCTGAGCCACTCCCCGTTGTCACAGAGCTGCCATTCCCCAGATGCACATCAACATCTGAATAGCCAGTCCGAGCAGGTGCATGCTGATCCAATACATCCCTTTCTCCCACTCTCCAAGAGCCTGAGTTTGGCACAAATGTGTTGCTTTCTCTCTCTCTCTCCAGCCTGGCAGCTCTCCACCAGGCTGGCAGATGCTGGTGTTTGGTCCATGGCTGCTGGCCAGCAGCTGTGCCCACTTCCCTGCCTGCCTCCCTGTCCAACTCCCTGCCTCCCTGCCCAAATCCCTGCCTCCCTGCCTGCTGCAGCCAGGCACTACAAGGACCATGCCAGCTTGATGCCAACTCAGACCCAGTCCCTCCAAGTCCAAACTGTCCTTTGGTGAGGAGCAGTGACCAAACCCCACATCCCTGACAGGCCATCAGGCTACCTACAGCTTGCTGTGGCCCCTTCCTGCGCCCAAAGCCTCCGAAGGGGGAATGCTGCGGCAGAGCAAAGCCCTTCCCTGGTGCTCCCTGGCACAGAGGGGGGCTGGGGGAGCAGCTGTGCCCAGGTGTGCAGGCTCAGCAGAGCATCCCCTGCCCTGCAGCCCCCGCCCTACTGCCCACCTTGTCGTGCTTCTCGAAGAGCCTCTGCAGGAACTGGTATCCCAAGTGGTTGAGCTCTGTGGAGCAGCCGGGGGGCACACGGATCCTGTTGGGAAAACCATGGAATTATTTAGGTTGGAAAAGCCCTCTCTGACTGAGTCCAACTGTTCCAACACTGTCAAGGCTACCACTGACCCATGTCCCACATCTACTACATTGACCCATGTGCCACATCTACATGGCTTTAAATCTCTTCACTGATGGGGGGACTCCACCACTGTGCCAGTGCCTGATAACCCTTTCAGCAGAGAAAKTTTTCCTACTACCCAACCTAAAACCTCCCTTTTATCTTTCGTATCTTATTCTGCAGTTCAGACACCCAAAAGAACCTCCTCAAGCCCTGAATGAAGGGCAGTGTGTGAGCACATCTCACCCAGGGGAAACAGCTCCCCACTCCCTCCCTGCTCAAGGTCAGCTGTTGCCTCCAGGCCTGGCTATTCCTTGACACAGCCCCTTTATTTTGGGGAGAATCCCCTGAGGATGCACAGTGGCCTTTCCCTGGCACATCCCAGGCAGCCCAGGAGATGCTGTGCCCTCGCTTTGCCTCATGCCCAGGGTTTCAGCAGGGCACAGCAGTGCCCCGGGTGCCATCCACCAGCGTGTCCCTGTCACCTCCCTGCAGCCTGCTCTCTGGGAAGAGGAGGAGGCAGCTCCCAAGCCAAACCCTTCCATTGCTGCCAGTTCCCCATCTCCAGAGTGGCAGGGAGCAGAGAGGAGACAGCAGCCGCACAGTGCGCCGCGAGGGCTGTGCTGACAGCTCACTGCTCCCGACAGAGCCGCTCTGCCTCGCGCAGCCAGGCACACAGCAGCCTCCAAGAACCCCTTGCTGATGTCAAGGCAAGTCTGGATTTCATTCCCCACCTTCCTGTCTGCCTAAATCAGCAGCTCTGGGCGTGCTGTGCTTGTCCCTGGGCCCACACGTCAGYTCCTGCCCCAGGGGAAGGTGAGCACTGCAAACCTGACCCAACCTAAGGGCCCAGAGCAGCTCCTGGGCTGCAGGAAGGATGCAGCCAGGGCGCTGGGGATGCTGAGCCATGCACCAGGGGGATGTGGCCCCTGCCCTGCCCTGCCCACTCACTGTGGGTACAGGTAGTCATCTGTCAGCTCCAGCTCGTCGTCGTAGCCGAAGCGGCGCAGGATGGTCCAGGTGGTCTCGTGCCGGCCCCTCTGGATGAAGAGGGTGTTGAGGAAGAGGAAGCCTGCAGGAGAGATCAGGGGGCTCAGCCACAGGGGAGTCAGCTCAGGCTCAGGGGTGCACTCCTCAGCCATGCTTTCCCTGGGAAAACAGACTGCTGGGAYAGAGAGCCACAGCAGGCTTGCTTTAACAGGAAGGACTAACTAGGCCTGCACTAGCTAGGCCAGGAGGCTCAGGCCAAGGGCAGGGCCCTGGGATGTGCTGAGGGAGGTGGATTCCCCCTGCCCTGGGGAGGAGCAGGGAGCCCTCGGGCTGATACCGTTCAAGGTGAGGCCGTTGTCCTGCACCCCGTCTGTCGTGTTCTTCCACACAACCATCTTCACATCCTCCAGGGCCTGGGGAGCCAGGGGGTTTCCAAAACAAGACTTCTGCCTCCCAAGAGAATGARGACCATTGTCAGAAAAGCACTCAGGGAACACAATCCTGTTTCACCAGGTTCCCTCTCCCTTGGCAAGGATTGGGGTTTCAGGGAGGGAAAATCCACCCAGCTCATGGATTTCTGTCTTATGCCTTGACCAAACCCCTCTTCTTCAGCATCCCAATAATTTAGKGCTCTCAGCATCTCCAGAGCCTCCTGGTCTTCCCATGGTAGAGCAAACTCAGCCCTAGTTTAGGAAGATGGAACCCCACATGCTCAGAGATGTAACCTGCAGTGCTTCAGCTGTGCCACAGGAACACCAAACAGGAACAGGRTAGCTGCCAGGAGAGGGGCAGTCTCCCTGCTGGAGAAGGAATCCCAGGCACTGGGGAACTCCTCAGCTCTGCAGCCACCCTACCTGGAAGTAGTTGAGCTCATCATCACTGAGGATCTGGTTGTTGTCCTGGTCTGAGAGGTTGAAGATGCGGGTCAGCGCTCGAGCACAGGCGGGTTTGAGCTGCAAGGACCAACCAAGGTGACAATGACAGGGCACCAGCCCTTCCTCCTGCAGCCCCACACTCAGAGGGCTCCCTTCCTGCACTTCTAGGCCAGTACCACAGCCTCCTTGGAGGTGGGAATCATGGAATCATTAAGGGTGGAAAACTGCCCCAAGATCTGAGTCCAGCTGTTCCCCCAGCACTGCCAAGGCCACCACTAGCCCATGTCCCCAAGTGCCACATCCAGAGAGCTTTTAAATCCTTCCAGGAATGCTGACTCCACCCCTACCATGAAGAAATTTTTCCTAATATCCCATCTCAAGTCAGAGAGGACAATCCATGGGGAATTTTTCTTCCAGACCCTTCCCTTCACAACCAAGACACAGTCTGGAACATGAGGGCTTCTGCCCCAACACACCCAAGTCCCTGCAGGTGTACTGAGCACAGGAGATGGGCACTGCTCCCTTGGCCTGTCTGTGCCAGCCCAAACCCTCCACCTGCACTCCAAAACCTCCAGCCCAGAGCAGTGTGAGGGAAGGAGACTCCCCCAGGAGCCCACCTGCTTCTCCTCTGGGTCGTAGAGCGGGGCAGTGGGGTGCAGCACAGCTTTCTGGGCGTAGTAGAAGAGCTCAGAGATGTTCTTGAGGTTCTTGGCAGAGCACTGGGGATTCAGAGGAAGAGACAGCCCTGATGAAAAGGGCAGGAGGAGGATRATACAATCTCCCCCAGCCAGACTAGCTGTGCCTCAAAGCCCAGAGCAACATTTGTCCACCATGAGGAAAAATCCAAAGGGGCAATCCCTTGGGTTTTGCTCTGGCTTTGCTGTGCCCATTCCACAGCCCCAGAACCAACAGGGCCTGTGTGGGAGCTCCAACTAGAGAGCCACAGAGGGCAGACACAGAAAGCTGCTCCTTGGCAAGGGGTAAAGGACAGAAAGGTCAAAGGACAGGCTCTCAACCCCTGGACTTGTGTACAGAGGGCCTTGTGCAGAGCAACAGCATCAGGGCAGCTCTCCAGGAGCACAGAGGCTCCCTGACTCCCACCAAACCAGCATTCCAACCCCTCAGGGAGGCCCTGCACACCCCCCAGCTCCCTCACCTCCACACAGGTCTCAATCTCCGAGAACTGGTTCATGATGGGCAGGATGACCTCCATGGAGCTGCCCACCTGCAGGTCAGACTTGTTTCCCACTAAAATAATGGGGATTCTAGGAAAGACACAGAGCACAAGTGAGGCCAGCCCTCTCCTGGTGCCAGCACTGTCCCAGCCATTGGTGCTCCCATGGGCAGGTCAGGGAGGCCCCAGCYCTCCTCTGCAAGGTCCAGAGCAGCTTTCCTGCCTCCCACAGCCAGGAGCATCCATCTGGAGAAACAGACTGTCTGATCCTGCTTATGCTTTCACCCAGCAACAATATGCTCGGGAGCCTTTAATCCAGCACAACAGCCTTCTGCCCAAGAGATCCACACACAAACTGAAGCTTCTGTGCTCCCAGACCCCCCTGGCAGCCTCCTCTCCCTGTCTGGCTGAGCAGAGATCAACGGGGGAGAAGGATYCCTCCTCAGTGACCCCCTGCCTCAATTTGATCTCTGGTGGAGGAAAGTGCCTGTGTGCTTCTGCTCTAAGTGCTCTGGCCACAAACCACAATCCTGGAATGGTTTTGGTTGGGAAGGACCCTGAAGTTCATCTCATCCCACCCCCTGCCATAGGCAGAGACACCTCCATTAGACCATGGCTCCCATTCAGCCTGGCCTGGATCAAACCACAAAGCTGGTTTGCTCTCAGTACCCTCAGAAGGAGGTGAGGATGGTGGGCACCCCACAGCCCCCAGAATGCCCCAATTCTGCAGCCCCAGATCACAGCCCACACAGTACCTGGATCCCTTTTCAAGTCCCCCGTTCACCATGGGAATCCACTTTGTGCGAATCTGGAAGGTGAGCAGAGGGAAAGGGCTGTGAGCACAGCCTGGGGAGGGAGAGCAGCTYCCAGGCAGGCAGAACAGGGCCCTGCAGCCATCTGCTCCCCAGAATTCCCTCACACCAGCAGGCAGAGCAGCCCCAGGGATACTGGATGCCAGCACCAGGATGCTACAAGCCTGTTGTCCTGCTGGGAGGGAGCAACCTTGGGGGGGGATCAGCTTCTGCTTGCAGGAATCGCTGACCCAAAATCCCACAGAGCCAGGGACCATCAGTATGTGCCCACACCACAGGGCAGCATGGAAACCCCAGCACTGGGAACCCCAGCACTGGGAACCCCCTCTGGTCCTGCTGCTGGAACAGGGCCATGGTGGGGACCCATTACCTTGTCAATGGTGGCCTCCTTGGTGACATCGTACACCATGCAGACCACGTTGGCCTGTAAGAGAAGCAGCAGAGGGTGGTGACGGGGTCCCTGACACACTTGTGGAAGCAGGGAATGCCAGGGCAGCAGGGAATGCCATGGAAGCAGGGAATGCCATGGGAGCAGGGAATGCCATGGGAGCAGGGAATGCCAGGGCAGCAGGGAATGCCATGGGAGCAGGGAATCCATGGGAGCAGGGAAGGCCAGGGCAGCAGGGAATGCCATGGGAGCAGGGAATGCCAGGGCAGCAGGGAATGCCATGGGAGCAGGGAAGGCCAGGGCAGCAGAGAACACCAGGGAAGCAGGGAAGGCCATGGAAGCAGGGAATGCCGCCTGAGGTGCCAGGGAAGCGCTCGGCCGAGCGCACGTGAGCACGGACACGTACACAGCCCCCTGCGCCCTCAGCACGAGCCCTCGAGCTCCTGGGAGCAGCTCCTCTGCCTCAGGAGCTGCTGGGAGCAGTTCCTGTGCCTCAGGAGCTGCTGGGAGCAGTTCCTGTGCCCCAGGAGCTGCTGCTCCCACGCCTGCTGGCCCAGATCCCCCTCCCACAGCAGCCGTGTCCCGGCCCTCCTCCCCTCCTGACCCCTGCAGACACGGCCAGCACTGAGGCTTTATCGGAAGCAGACAGGAGGGATCACTGGTCCTTTCAGCTGAGAGTTTAATGCTAATCCGAGGACACACAAGGGTTTAGGCAGGATTTCCTGGAGCCATTTAAAGCTTCTGTGTACTCCTGCTGTCTGGGTGGAGGGAGCAGGACCCCCGTGCCCACCTCCTCGACCGTTAGCCACCAGGGTTGGGAGATTAAACAGCTTTGCTCACGTGAGAGAGATGGTTTTATTATCCATAATTGAAAGGTCCTCAGGTCTGCAGAGCCAAGGTTAATCCCAGGGCAAAGAGCAGCTGGGTCCAACCCAGCCAGACAACTTAATTATTCCTCTATRGCTGCTCTGAGGGCTCCCTCATCCCTCCCTGCCCAGTGCTCGCCAGGAGCTCCAGCTCCCAAATTAACCCCTCTGTGCCACYGCTTCATCAGGCAGCCACRGGGATCTAATGCAGGGAGCAGGGRKCTTGCCCAAACCCAGCAACTGCTTCTCCCTCTTCTGAGTCCATGGGGGATATCCCGAGGCTGAGAGCAGTGTCTGCTCCTGCCCCCTGCTCCTCCTCCTCCCCCGCTGCTCACCTTCTGGAGGCTCCCCGGAGGCCTTGGACAAGCCACACACAGCAGCTTACAAGACAGAGCAGGATTAAACAAGCCTCTAAACAAACCAGGAGCATTAATCCATGGATAACCAACTGCCTGTGCCTCTCTGGGTGGCTAACAGRGAGGGGAGGGAGCAGCCATGTGTCCCCAGGGGACCACAGCCTCCTGTCCCCATCCCGGCCAGCCCTGCTCACCTTGGCGATCTCCTCCTGCAGCTCCTCCTCCGTCTGCTCCGACTCTGGAAGGGGAATGAAGCCATCACCACCTGCCCAGGCAGGGCCACCCTGTCCCAATCCCCTCAGGCAGGCAGGGAAGAGAAGCCAGGCAGGACAGGGCCCTACCTGAGTAGTCCACTATGTGTGTGGGGACCTTCTCAGGGGTGACATCGGCCGGGATGGTGATCTCCTCCGCCCGGGGGGGCACCTGCAAAGGCAGCACACCCCGTCCAGCCAAGCAGCACAGGTGACAAGGGACTTCAGRGCCTTGGCCACTGCCAGGGCAGGATGAGCTCTGGATCACAGGTCACTCTTGGCCCACCAAGCTGCAGCAGCCCTCTGCACTCCAGCCCTGGCACAGGCAGTGTCCTCCAGGTGGAACTTCTACCTGCCTCCCTCACACCAAGCTCCTGATCCCGGTGGAGATAAGCCCTGGGCACTCCCTGGGCTGCTCTGGGAGCAGTGCTGAGCTGATTGTGTGGGCTGGGTTGGGAGCAGGGCTGGTCCCCCCAAACCCCTGAGCTGATGCTGCCCTGCACAACACCACAGAGGGCACACATGGGCAGCAGGAGAAACCACCTGAAGCTCAGGAAAAATGTGCCTGGACAGACTGATCCCATTTCCCTACCCCAACTGTGCTGGGACAGCAAGCTGTCAAGGGGCACAGCTGGCTGGATGCTGCTGCTCACAGTGGCCTGGCTCACACCACCAAACTCATCTCCAGCGGGGACATTGGGGACAGA
>JACDOX010000173.1:1122828-1144466 GCA_014549065.1 Cardinalis cardinalis
TCTCTTCCCTGCTCCCACCAGTGACGGCGGGTCCACCTGGGCACCCCGCTGGCCCTCGCCCTCCCCTGCAGGAGAACCCTCTCCCCCGGGATCCCGTGCCCCCCTCACCCTCCCCGAGCAGGAGGATCCGCACGTCCCGCTTCATGGCGGCGCCGCCGCCTCCCCGGCCTCCCCCCCCCCGCTTCCGGCCTCAGCACCGAGCGGCGGCGCAGAGCGGCGCGGGCAGCGCAGCGCCCCCTGGCGGCGCCAGCACACCCAGACCTCCAGCCTTGGTCTTTGGATGGTTTATTAACGAAAACATAACGTTCAACGGCAACAAACGGCGACCGGGGCCGTGAAACACATTCCAGGGCCGGGCGGGCCCGCGGGCGGGCCAGCCGCTGCGGCCGTGGGAGCGGCGGTTCGGGCCTGGTTGCGGCCGGAGCCGGGGCCTGTCCTGCTGGAGAAGCGTCGCTGGTGCGGGGCCGGCCCGGCTCAGGCGCCCGGCAGCTCCCACACGAGCACGGCGCTGTGCGAGGCCGTGAGGAGGCGGCGGCCGGAGGGCGCGAAGCGGCAGAGGTGCACSGTGTCGTCATGGCCGGCGTAGTCCTGAGGGGCCCCGGCGGGACAGGGCTGCAGCCGCAGCAGCCGGTCTGGGGAGAGCAGCGGCTCAGGGCTGCGCCAGGAGCCTCCCCCTGGCTCCGATCTCCCTCCAGACCCTTCCCTGTCACTCACAGACCTTCTCATTTCTAGTCCTTGCCAGAAGCACCATTCCCCCTCAGCCTCAGACCCTGTCCCTGTCCTTTCCCAGCCAGAAGCCCTGTTCCAGTCACCCCCAACCCCTGTCCCTGTCCTTTCCCAGCCAGAAGCMCCGATCTCAGCCACTCCCCAGGCTCTCTCCCCACTGTTGAGTCGCTGAGCTGACACAGGACAGACGGACCCAGACTGCTCCAGGAGCGAGGTGTCCTTGCCAGGAGCAGGGTCCTGCCTGTCCCCATGCTGTGGGAAGGTCACTGCTGCCTCACAGGCTGCAGAGATGGACACAGCCCAGAACCCTGGGAAGTCATTCCAGTGACAAACCCTGCCCGTGGCCAAGCAGGATTGACCTCATGCATCTCATTTCTGAACCAGGAGCCTCCTGGAGGTTTCTCCTCTCCCTGGACTGTAGCTCCCAGGTTTGAGGACATGTCTCTCGTTTGGAGGAATGAGGACACTCATTTCCCCTGTGGCAGAAGAAGGAGGGGSCCAGGCACCCCCAGCACTCACCACCGAAGCCAAGAGCCATGAAAGGTGCAGCTGGGGACAGGCTGAGGGCCGTGGCAAAGGCTGGCAGGGAGATCTTCCTGAGCACCTGCAGCCCAGCAAGAGAAACACGGGCAGCTCAAAGGGGGAAGGCAGCAGCCACAGCTGTGCAGCCACAGCCCTAAGGAGGGTGATGGGGAGGCTGGGAGTGCACAGCTCCTAAAGCTGCCCCAGGCATCAGGAGACAATGGAGAGAGTGTTGATGCTCTGGAAGCAGCCACCTTCCCCTCCCTGGGGTCAGGGGCTGGCTGCCTGCCTGGATGCAGCCTGAGGTAGGGGCAGGGCTCTGCTGCTCACTTGGGCATTTCCAAGATGAAAATCTGTTCCCTGAGCAGCTGCCTGAGCCCACCCCACCCCTGTTACTAACACACAGGGCAGCTCTGCCAGCCACCCCTGTCCCCACTGCCTGTGGCAGGGGACAGGTACCTGTTTCTTCCTCAGGCTGTAGAACAAAGCTTCCTTCTGCAGCCCAAAGCCCACGTAGACCAGGACACCATGTTCCCAAGGGCAGAACGCAGCCAGGCTGGGAGGGAGGCTGTCCAGACCCTGGTGAGGGAAACCAAAGGCAACAAAACTGAGGCTGGATTCTCTTATTTGGATCAATGAGAGATAAAAGCAGAGCACAGAGGGACCCCAGGGCTGTGAGTGTTTGAGCAGTGGGACATGAGTATGGTGGAGACTGCTTCCTCTCTCTTGCATTCCCATCTCTGGCTCAGGGAAAGCAAGGAACAACCACATCCTGCCATGGAAACCTGAAGCAAATCGTTTAGTGTTGTAGGAGCAGGTCCCATGAGGCTCCAACAGGTTGAATTCCCACTGAGGTATTACTGCTGCATGGGCTTGAAGCTGGRATTTGGTTAGGGATCAGATTAACACAAGAAAACGGGGCCCAGGAGGCAGATCTTGAGCAGGGAATGCAAGATCAAACCTTCATGCTGTAGGGAGAGCTGCAGTGAGCTTCTTTCCAGAGCAAATCCATCTTTTTGGAAATGAACAGAATTACTAACAGAACCCAGGTGCTGTATGGACCCAGGCTGAGGCACTGCCTCTTGCCCCCYAAAAACACCCAGCTCCCCTCTGTCTGCCAGTGTCACCTGCACCAGGGACCATCTCCATCCTCTCCAGCACRGATCCTCCTGCTGTTCTAGCAGGTGTCCTGCTGCCCAAACCCTGCCCCTGGGCTGGAGCCAGAGGCTTCTGCCAAGCAGCAGGGACACACAGGGCTGAGTACTTGGCTTTGAAGCCATCACCACGCTCCTGGCTCAGAGCACTCACACTCCTCGGGAGTGTCAGAATTAGCAGCACGCTCATAATTAGCTCTCCCTCCTGCACACCGTGCTCACTGCTGCCTGGGCTCTGCTTTTTTGGCACAGGGCTCTCAGCTCTTTGCAGGTGCAGTTTAGAGCTCCTCATGCTTAAAGTCGGTGCTGCAGGGCAGTCTGGCCCTGCTACACTTTATTTCCACACCCAAGAAGGTGCATTGGCAAGACACTCTGTGAGCTGGACTAACAGAGATGCCTTCCCTAAGCATACACTGACTCTCTCAGAGCCCTGTGCCTCCCTCCTCCATCTCTGCTGGTGTCCAGCCTSACACCAGGAGCAGGCAGGGCCCGGCAGGTGCCACACTCACCTCGGGGCCAGCAGGGGCTGGGAAGCTGAGCCAGTCGAGCAGCTCACACTTGTCCTGGAGCCAGTCGGAGCCCCAGACGCTGACGCGGCGGTCGGAGCTGGCTGCCAGCCACAGCTCCCCTCCTTCCACCCCGAGCTCGTGGTACTGGGGGCAGAAACACAGCCCTGTCCTTGTGAGCTCCCCTCCTTCTCACGGTACTGGGGGTAGAAACACAGCCCTGTCCTTGTGAGCTCCCCTCCTTCTCATGGTACTGGGGGCAGAAACACAGCCCTGTCCTTGTGAGCTCCCCTCCTTCTCATGGTACTGGGGGCAGAAACACAGCCCTGTCCTTGTGAGCTCCCCTCCTTCTCATGGTACTGGGAGCAGAAACACAGCYCTGTCCTTGTGAGCTYCCCTCCTTCCACCCCGAGCTCACGGTACTGGGAGCAGAAACACAGCCCTGAATTTCTGGGGGCACAGAGGCTTTGAAGGAGTGGGACAGTAAAGAGTGGGACAGGAACTCATGGGAACACGGGGATTGTGTTTAGGGGATGAAAGCCAGGATTAACCTCTGTTTGTGGCTGCTCCATCCCTGGAAGTGTTCAAAGCCAGGCTGGACAGGGCTCGGAGCAACCTGGTCTAGTGAGAGGGGTCCCTGCCCATGGCAGGGTGTTGCCACATTTCTCTTCACAGAGAAAAGCAAGGCACAATTCTTCCCAAGGATTTCTGAGATTCACATTCTCTGAACCTCAGAGAAAGGGAAAACACAATTCTTATCACTTGCTGTGCCTGTGTTGTGCCAAAGTAGAATGCAATATGGAGATTGTTTATCCGAAGTGAGGATGGTTTGTTCCCTTGGCCTATYAGGGCCAAGAGTGTGTGTGTGTCAGGACTGTTGGGTGACAGTCATGAGATTCAGTGCAGTGTGAGCAGGTGTGTGCAGAGTGCTTGGCAGATTCAGTTTAGATTAAATGTATATAGTGTAGTAGAATAAAGTAATTAATTAGCCTTCTGATATCAATGGAGATGCATCATTCTCTCCCCTTTGTCGGAGTCATCTTTGATTTACAATACTGGGGGCTGGAAATGGATGATTTTTAAGGTCCTTTCCAACCCAAATCCTCGTCTGAACAACACAGTTCTCTTCCTTGGGACACCCTCTGGATCTGCACATCTCCTAGGGGAGTTATTTCCAATACCATGTGTCCCCTAACAACGTCCTTCACCTCAAATCAAGGAGGATTTCCCYAGTCTCAGATTACCAGGAAACACAGCCTTGCAGCGCAGATGATCTTAAAGCCTGAGAGCTTAGGGAAAACTATTCCCATTTCTGCTGTGCAAAGGGAAAAATCTCTCCATGAAGAGCAGGACAAAGGAGGTACTCAAACCATCCCACTGCTGCACAGCCAAGTCTTTCCAGCTTCACAGAAGAATGGTACAGGCTGGCAAAGACCCTTTTTGGGGGGMAGAGGGGCTGCAGGCTGACAGCCTGGGATATTCCTGAACGGTGCTGCTCTCCAAGAACCTGTGGCACAGGTTCATGTCACACCCATGTGCAAGGTGTCAAAAAATGCCACCAAAGGTCCCCCTGCAGGCACAGCCTCGCTCAGGCTGTACCTACAACACATGGAGATTTATTCCACTGAATATATCCCTGGAAAAATGGATCAGAAGTTGCTGGAAGGGATGAAGGAAGATTTCCAAAGAGGAAAAGCAAGGGACACCAAAGCAAACTTGCTGACCAGAGGTGTGCAGTGACAGATGGGGACAGGAGTCACTCCTGAGGTCTCACCTGCTTCCTGGTGCACTGGAGAACAGTGATGGGGGAGCCTTTGTGGTCAGCCAGGACATGGATGGTCATTCCAGTGCGAGGGCTGCTGACAGCCACTATCCCATCCTTGCCCCCTGATAGGATCATTTCCCCTGGTGGCAGAGGACAGGAAAGAATGGGACACTTCTTGTAGGAGGGAAAAAAGGTCAGGGGAGAGAGGTCCAAGGCTATGGGATATCAGTGTCCTGAAACACTGTRAAAGGCTGGGAACATCCCAGTCAAGGGCTGGGTGTGATGAGATGTCTCAGAGACACYAGTACACCTCAACACTGAAGAAGAGCCACAGTAGATCACAAAACAGAGGTGTTTGTTGTACCCAAAGCCCTTGGCTATCCCAGAGCTAATGCACCTCCTGTGTCCCACCCACCATGTGCCCAGCTGGCAGAGTCACCAGAGCTCACTGAGACAAGTTCTGTGGCTCTCCCTGGCCCTGGGGTTTTGGGCAGGTGRCCAGGACACAGAGCAGCTGGAGGCCAGGGCAAACCCAGGCAGCACCAAGCCATGTTCCCCAAGGTCCCATGTCCCCAGTGTCACCTCAGGCAGCCTCACCATCAGTGGAGTAGGTGACTGCTGTCAGTGCAGCAGCGTGGGGGTGCATTTTCAGCTCCATCTCTGTCCTGGAAACACTGAACACACGGACAGTGCCATCACTGTACCCTGCCACCACGTGCTGGCTCTCGCCGGGATGAGGCCACACCCCAACGGGACGAGGCTTCCAGGCCAGGCACTGGCAGCTCTGCAAAGAAATTGGCAGAGACCTGGTGACACAGGGGACACTTCCCTGTGCCAGGAGGAAGGGACTGATGTGAACCCTTACCTGGTTGAGCACCTGGAACTGCACCACCAGCTCGGTGCTGCCCAAAGCCCAGATCCTCACGCTGCCGTCCTCGCCGCACGTGGCACAGTGACTCTCGTCAGGACTAAAGCACACCTCAGTCACCTGCTCCAGGGAAAAGGCAGACAGCAAGGCTCTATGGGTGCCACAGCCCAGAGCACATCAGCTGCCCTGCCCCTTCATCCCCAGGATTGTGCTCATGGGACACACCAGATGAGAGGGAACATAAAGGAAGGTGCARAGCTTTGCTTTTGGGCTAACAGGACAAGAGGAAATGCCCTCAACTTGCACCAGGGAAGATTTAGATTGARTATTAGGAAGAATTTCTTCACAGAAATGATTGTAAAAGCACTGGCACAGGCTGCTCAGGGCAGGGGTGGAGACACCATACCCAAGAGTATTCAAAAGTATTCACCATACCCAACAGTGTTCAAAAAATGTGTGGATGTGGCACTTGGGGACATGGTTTAATGGTGAATGTCGTGGTGGTGCCGGGTTGGTGCTTGGACTTGATGCTATTAAAGGTCTTTTCCAATCTTATCAATCATGGCAAAGAGTAAACCCAGCCCCMAAGGCAGGACCAAGCACTGTGCACAGTAAACCTAACCCCAAAGGCAAGACCAAGTAAGGTCCTCTGCAAGTTGTCATTAAATACCTTCCCTCCTGCCATTTGAATCTTTTTTTTTCTGTAGCAAAAAGAAACCCTGAAGCAACAGCAAAACTCAAAGCAGGCCCAGCCCCTCTGACCTTGTTCTTGTGGCCGCTGATGAGTCGGATGCTGGTGCTCTCCACCCAGTTGATGTACCACAGGGTCCCTGCCGTGGTGCCCACAATCCCCATTTCCAGGCAGTCGTCAAAGGCTGCGCTCACAATGGTCCCATCCAGGGTGATCTCGTGCTCCAGCAGGACTGAGCCAGACCTGCAGGAAGGCAGGGTGGGAGAAGGACTGGCTCAGATGTTGGAACAGCCACTCTGCCGGCGTTAAATCCAACTCTCTAATGAGCCAGTTCAATGAGGGGCTCCTGTCCATGGGAACAGTCACTGGGAGAGCTGGGGTTGTGCATCCTGGGAGCCCTCAGAGCACCTTCCAGTGCCTAAAGGGGCTCCAGGAGAGCTAGAGAAGGACTTTGGACAAGAGCCTGGAGTGACTGGGGACAAGGGAGAGGGGCTTCCCACTGCCAGAGGGCACGGATGGATGGGATATAGGGAAGGAATTCCTTCTGTGAGAGTGGGCAGGCCCTGGCACAGGGTGCCCAGAGCAGCTGTGGCTGCCCCTGGATCCCTGGCAGTGCCCAAGGCCAGRCTGGRCAGGGCTTGGAACAACCTTGGATAGTGRAAGGTGTCCCTGCCCACGGGGAGGAGGGATGGGATGCTCTTGAAGGTTCCTTCCCACCCAAATCATTCCATGATTCTGTGATTTGTACTTCAACTATCTTTTTACAGGAAAGAAAAAAAMCAGGGCATGCAATAGCATGAGAGAAGAAACAAAGGCAATGTATTTTCCCTAATTGTCCTAAAGGAATTCCTACGGACCACAGACACAAACTTCAGGCACGATAAACACYCACTTCCACTATTAAGAGGGTTCAGCTACCTGTGGCAAAAATTCAGTCAAAAGATCCAGACAGAAAGAATCAGCAGTCACGGGATGGAGAGAAAAAGCTAAGGATGAAGAGCAGCAGGAGCAGCGTGGTTGCACGTGGTGTCTGTCTGCAAAAAGCCACCTCTCAGACAGGTCCTGGGGGCTGCCAGGTGAGAGGCCACGAGCTCCTACCTGGCATTGGGCCCTTTCAGCCTCAGCTCCTGCACGGTGCCCACGGACCACAGGCGGATGCGCTTGGTGTTGCTGCCGCTGAGCAGGCGCTGGTGCCGGCACAGCAGCACCCCTGGGGAGGAGGAAGGGCACCTGTCAGTGTGCAGGGCTCCCTGCTGGCTGTGCTGGGGGTAAGATCTGTGTGTCTGCTATCTGACAGCTGTCAGAGCTGGGGCAGTTCTCCTCTGTTCATGGGCAGTTTTTTCTTTCTCTCTCCCACAGCCAACCCTCCCTCCAGCAGATCTCTGCTGTCCATGGCCACTGAGTGTCCCTGCAGGGCTGATCCAATTCCACCATCCCATGGGGAGATGCTCTGCCCAGGGGAGGAGCCAAGCATTCCTGCCTGGATCCAATCTGAGCCTGGCCCAGCCCAGCAGCCTTTGCCCCCTGCATTGCCAGAGGAGCAGCTTTCTGCTGCCCTGCATTGSCAGAGGGAGCCCAGGCCCATCTGCAGCAGCCCTGGAGCTGCAGAGGAAAACTCCCCCCTTGTGCAGGATCCCTGCTGCAGCAGAGCCACAGCTGGCACTGCAGGAGGGCTGAGCCCCCATGGGATGGGGCTGGGACACCTCCTGACACACAGGGGACAGGGCCTGTTCTGACTCTGGCAGTGGTATGTTTTCTGTTTTTTTTTGTACTATGGCATTGGTATTTTTTAATTTTTCCTAATAATGAGCTGTTATTCCTATTCCCATATCTTTTCCTGAGAGCCCCTTAATTAAAACATTATGATAATTCAAAGGGAGGGGGTTTACATTTTCCATTTCAAGGAAGGCTCCTGCCTGACTTTTCAAACCAAGACGTGGGAATTGGAAAAATAGAAACTTCCACRGACACTGAAGGGTTTGACTTGCAGCCTTGGGAGAAGCTTGGATTGATGTAAAAATACAATACACARACATTAAGTAGAAAATTCAGAAACTTATGTTTCTATAGTTGTAAGTAAGAATAYGCCTTAAGCAAGTAAGAAGCTGTATGGGTAAGATGGTGAAGGGTTTATAGTGTAGCAATGTAATAGTATGGAGTAGGTTGGGAGTTTAGAAGTTGTAAGAGAAGCATCTGCATGCATGTGAGACAGAAGCCCATTGGACAAAATAYCTGCAGYGCAGTAGAAGTAAAGTAAAGRTGATAGGTTAGAAAAGCAAAATAAACCCTGTGGCAACTGTCCATTGGGTTAGAAAGTTCTATATTGTCTTGTAACAGAACTTGTGACTACTTGGTGCTATGGCTGACTGTGTGCTCCTCTAAAATCTCATGGCCTCTGAGACTGATGTTTGTATGAGCTATGAATTGTTCCAAGCCTGACAATGGTCCCATCCCTTTATTACAAGTGGTGACAATGATACCCTGTCATCATTCCAAGGGTGCTCCTGGCAGCCACTCGGGCAGCAAAGTGGGAAAGTTCTACAGCCCAGCACTGTTTTACAGACTAGAGGGCTGTGGGTGCTTTGGCACAGGCTGCCCAGAGCAGTGGAGGAGCCACCATCCCTGCAAGATTCAAACAGATTGTGGATGTGGTGCTCAGGGCTTTATGCTGGACCTGGCAGTGCTGGGTTAGTGGTTGGACCTGATGATCTTAGAGATCTTTTCCAACATTAATGATTCTATGAAGCCCCCAGGAGACCCAGGTCACAGATCCATTGCCACCCCACACATCTTGCATCCAACACAGCAAACTGGTTTCCAAGCACAGCTGAAATGGGAAGTCTGTGAGCTCAGGGCTCCTTCCCAGCACATTCCCCTTGCAGCCCCGGCACCGCACCCACCGATCTCGCCCTCATCAGCCTCCCACGTCATGAAGCAGGAATTGGTCTCTGTGTCCCACACACAGATCTGCCCTGAGTTGGTCCCACTGTAAAGGAGAGCCTCAGCACCATAACAGAGRGATGTCAGCTCCACCAGCCCCAGCACGTCCGGGACAGGGGCACGATGAACCTGCCAGAGCACAAAAACCAGCAGTGTCACAGGCAATGAACATGCTTAGATGCATCAGGAGAAAAAAAAAATCATCCTCCCCTCAATTCCTGCAGTTAATGCCTCAAATACAACCAAAAGCTGTTTGTGCACAGTCAATATCACCTCACTGAGAGAAATCATCAGCTCTCACAGAGCCCTCACCAGGAGCTTGRAAAATAAGTCAGAGATGCTGAAAATAAATCTTAGAAGGTAAAAGRAAGGTTTACCTTGAGTCTGACAGCAGCTTCCTGCTGCTCCAACACCCAGAATGTCACAGCTCCCCTCCCCACACAGGCYAGGTCTTGGTGAGAGAAAGGGCTAAAAGCCACATCGTGGAGAGGCTCTGAGATACAAGTGGACAGCAYGAGCTCATAGGTGTGGGTGCTCCACAGAGCCATGGTCTGGTCACTGTAGTCCCCTAAGGAGAAAGGGAAAGTCAGCAGGAAGAACTCTGCTGCCTCAGGATGCTGACAAGCAYCCACACAGCACACTCACATCAACTGTGCCACCCATCATCCAGCTGTTGGGAGACAGCTGTCCCAAACACCATTCCAGGCATGGACACACCTCCTCCTGTGCTCAGCACAAGCTGCACAACACGACAGATGCTTGCCCAAGTTAAGGACAGACAGAACTGACCCAGCACTTCACCCTGGAGATTGTAGCAAAGCTGTCCTGGCAGTGGAGTCACCTGGAGCAGCCAGGGCTGGGACTGAGCAGGCAGAGCAATGTCAGAGCAGCTTCCCCATCCTTGGGAGTCTCTGCACACCTTGGGAATGCCCCACACAAACTCTCACTGGGCACTCAGGACTAACCCTGTCTTGACAAAGAACAGGATGTCACCTTTGCCAAGGTCCCAGCTGAGGTGGGAGCAGAAGGCATTGGCCTCAGTGATGGCAGAACTCCCAAGCTTCCAGAGAGCTCAGGAGGACAGTGCTCTCCTGTTGCCTTTCCCAGGCTCCACAAGCTCTGTGGAGCTTTTCCCTCCCCTGCAGCCCAGACCAGAGCAGGAGGAGGAGAGCTCCTCTCCCACACTGCTCCCTGAAGAGCACAAAGCTCCCTTTCTCTCCAGCAAAGCCTGCTTTCCTTTCCAAAGGCAGCCTCACCAGCCTGGAGGGAGTGTATTGCCTGCTCCACAGGTCCCCTCTCATGCAAAACAAGAGCTTCCTAATTGCATGCTGTCCTTTAAATGTCCCCTGCCTGCACAAAACAGACAGCTTGAGCATCCATCCTGTGCTGGCATGGCTGCCTGGCAGGAGGCTCACAGTTGGGAGCCTGGCTACTTCTGTCCAAGTCCATCTAGGCAGCAATAACAAGTCCAGAAGAAGGCTTTTCCCTCTGCACACTATAAATAGTAACCACAAACCATTTGCAGGGGGTCTAAGAAGCACCAGTGAGTCAGGAGAAGAAASCTGTAACTGCTGCATTCCCTGCTGTCCCAAGGATGCCACAGAACAGCTTCCTGCCCACGAGCCTGCTGCACATCTGGCAGGTGTGTGGTGCTCACAGCACCCTCCTGCCATGAGCTGTCTGCTCTGGGGTGCACCCCTGCASCCCCAGCTGCTGTGACAGGAGTGCTCACCTATGGTGACAAGGAATCTGTCATCCCAGGAGAATGCCATGGCTTGCACTTGTGTCTCGTGGTGGAACAGCTCTGCTGTGCAGGCCCCATCCTGGGTGCTCCAGATGCAGATCTGACAGTGGGAGTCCCCATCCTTCTGCCCTGAGGCAGAGGCAAGAACCTAACACAACAATGTGCAAGTAATTAGAGAATGTGTAATTAGAGAATGCTCGTTAGCCTTAACGGTTTTTTCAGTTATCCCACATTAAAGGGATGTGGCTGGCAAATGGAGAATTCAGTGAGAAACAACCATTCAGCTGATGGCAGGAGGGAAAGGCAGCATCACCCAGAGCAAGAGAACAGCTTTTACAGAATCACTGAGGTTGGGAAAGATCTCCAAGAYCATCMAGTCCAAGCTGTGACTGATCCCCACTTTGTCACCCAGCCCAGGGCACGGAGTGTCACATGCAGCTCCTCCTTGGACACCTCCAGGGATGGGGACTTCACCCCTCCAATGCCTGACCACCCTTTCCATGGAGAAATTCTTCCTGATGTCCAGCCTGAACCACCCCTGACACAACTTGAGGCCATTCCCTCTCATCCTGTCCCTGTTCCCTGGAGCAGAGCCTGACCCCTGCCAGCTGCCCCCTCCTGTCAGGAGTTGTGCAGAGCCACAAGGTGCCCCCTGAGCCTCCTTTKCTSCAGGCTGAGCCCCTTTCCCACCTGCTCCTCATCAGAATTGTGCTCCAGCCCCTTCCCCAGCTCTGTTCCCTCCTCTGGACATTCTCCAGCCCACACTGAGCCAGCACAACAGAGAGCTGACTCCAAAACAATCTCCACAGCCTCCAGGCAGAAAGAGGAACAGACAAATGGGATTTTAGGCTGTGGGACTGCAAAGCGACCGGGACAAGGCCTGGCCTGGGGCAGAGCAGCCCCTCCCACCTGGGCGTGGTGGCTGAGGGCCAGAGTGGAGATCTCCTCGGCGTGGCCCAGCCAGTGGCTCTGCGAGCCCGAGTGCAGGTCTTCAACCACGATGACGCAGCCACAGGAGTAGGCGAAGAAGCCTGGCAGAGGAGGGGGAGGAGAGGGGATGTTTTCGTGGAAAGGCTGCACATACAGCCCCCACCACAACCCACGTGGAAAATTCTATGATTCATTAATACGTAAAAGCTGACTCTTTGATGCAGCTCAGCAGCAGCAGGTTGGGAGCGGGGTGAAATCTCACTTTCCCTAACCTGAGTGAAGCAGAGCTGCTGGCCACCATTCCAGCTGGAGAAAGGAGGCAGGATGGGCTTTGTGAGCTCCCCTCCTGCTCTGTCCACTCAACAGCTGGAGCCTGAGTCTGTCCCACCAACTAAAGCTTGCCAACAGCAAAGAGCTACTGGATTTTACCAATACAAAGAAGCTCTGTGTTCAAGCAAAGATCCCAATCCAACAGTMAGATCATAACCTCACTCAGTACACAGCTCTAGAATCACAGAATAGAATCACACATGGCTTGGGTTGGAAGGGACCTTAAAGCTCATCTTGTTCCACCCCCTGCCATGGGCAGGGACACCTTCCACTATCCCAGGCTGCTCCAAGTCCTGTCCTGGCACTGGGCACTGCCAGGGATCCAGGGGCAGCCACAGCTTCTCTGGCAACACATTCCAGCACTGCAGAGCATTCCCAGTGTACCTGTATCTGGGTTCCACACCATATTCCCTCTGCCATTCCCATTGTAGCCGATCACTGCTTTCAGCTTCAGCACCTCACTGCCCGCTGGAGGAGACAGGAAACTCTGCAAGAAAAACAGACACTGGCTTAAAATAATCTCTGGAAGAATGGTCTGGTCAGATGCATCAACACCCACACAGGAAAAAGTGAGTGTCCTCAAACACATCCCACACGGATCCATGCCAACACTCACACAATTCCATAACGGAAGAGACAAATAACATTCCATAACAAAAGAGACACTGCCCCAGCACAGCCAGGCACAGATGCTTTCAGATAGGGCACAAAACAGGCTGGCAGCAAATGCCCAGCCGAGGAGCAGCTGCTAATCCTGCTGGGAAAGAGTTCCACGGGTTTGGCTGACTTGGGATGCAGATATTTCAACAGGAAGAGAACTGGGAGAAAAATGCTGCCAGGTGGAGGGACAGAGGAGAGGGCTGGGGGTGAAATCTAGATGTAGCTGTTCTCCCAGCACTAGCAGCAGAGCTTAGGGAAGGGCTGAGTTAAGTTTCTGTTTTATCCCTGCTGTGTTTGTTAACAGAGCAGGAGCTGTGCTGTGTCTCTCCTCACCACGCTCCATGGATTTGCCTTCCCCAGCCTGCTCTGCCAATGCAGCTGCTCGCAAATATGGGAGCACAATGAATCACTCCATTGCTCACTCGTCTTTCACTCTCAATAGCACATGCCATTTCCACTCCTTTTGAATAAAAATGTATGCAGATTTGGGCAACACAAAAAGAGTTGAGCACAACTCACTTTTTACTAGTCTGGGAAGAGTTACATGTAGAGGAGAACAGGGAATTAAATTAGGATTTCTGTGCTGAACATCAGCCCAGGGGTATAGTTCCCAAATTGCTTTCCAACAGAGACCAAATGGAAACAATTTGGAAAATGCACCTACCCCAGCCCCAAGATGCCTGTTCTCCACCTGGTAACCAGCACAGCTCTCACCTGGGGGAGCASTGACGCCTTGAAGCGAGGGGTGAAATGCCGGTAGGAATCTGGGCGGATGCAGCATTTGRGAGTTCTGGTTCCCTTCCTGGGCTCTGCCACACAAAGGAGGAAATGGTACCTATGGGATGCTGCTCCTGGGAAAGGTTTGGGAGCAGCACCCAGGCTGTGGCTTGCTTATATTCAGGTGCTGTGCACGTGTGAACACACAYGAGGCAAAAAGCAAACTGCAGTTTCACATGTGTGACATATGTACACATGCATATACATATATCCATACACATTTACATATGTGTGACACATRTACATATGCCAAGTGGGAAGGGAYCCACAAGGATCGTGAGTCCAAGCCCTGGCCCTGCACAGACMCCCCAACAGTCCCACCCTGCACCTCAGAGCATCGTCCAAGTGTTCCTGGAGCTCTGGCAGCCATGCCCACTCCCTGGRGAGATTGAACAATCAATGCCCAGCACCCTCTGGGGGAAGAATCTTTTCCTGATATCCAGCCTGRCCCTCCCTGACACAGCTCCAGCCATTCCCTGGAGTTCTCAGTTCCTTTCCCACTTGTAGCAATGTATCTGAACAACTCAGACTACAGTGTGCACCAGCCATTTCACTTGTAACTGTTCTTACCAGAATTTTCTCAAAGCTCTCTAAAATTMAAAGTTACTAAGACATAAACTGTACTAAAATAAGAAAGAAGAAGCTAAAAAACCCAATTCTAAGACCACAAGAAAGAGATAACAAAGAACTGTAAACCACCTAAAATATAACCAATCACATATTCTGAAAAGTACATACAAAACACACAGACAAACAAAAACACCAATAAAAAATACGTAATCAGTAGAGTTGGAATATATAAATAAGTACTTAATGTAAACAACAAACAGCTTCTACTTAATCATATTAATTAGTTATCCAAGAATCCTAAATTTCCTACACCACACTGCAAACAGCCAAAGGAGACCCACACCTCGTGCTCTGGGATCCCTGTGAAACCACGAGCCCCACAGCTCCAGCACTGCAACAGGAGCACTGGGGGCAGTTTTATCCTGAGGCTTTCCAGCAAGTCCTGCAGGGGCTGAGCACTGGCAGCTGCCTGCTCCTGGCAGGCTGCCACACACCACTGCAGCTCCCAGGCTGTGCAGCTATTAATAGAGCCATTGGGAGCTTTAATTGCAGCTGGATTTAATGGGACGTGCCACTCAGAGATGATACTGGCTCCAGGCTGAAGGCAGGCTTCTGGTGTGCCCAGAASCAGCAGCAGGGAAAGGGCCAGAAAAACGAGCAGTTTTAGGGATCAGTGTGAGCCTCCCTCAATACTGGGTGCCCTTGGAAGGTCATGGCCAAGGGAAAACTCCTAAGGGACACATTGCAGCCTTTCACCTCACAGCTCAGAGCACGTGTCTGGGTCTCTCTGCCTAATAATAATAATAATAATAATAATAATAATAATAATAATAATAATAATAATAATAATAATAATAATAATAATAATAATAATAATAATAATTCTTTGGTTTTGGGGGATAGACCAAGCTGCCATGCAGGCCTGCAGCTCTGTACAAACTGGCAATACCCCTGGATTTACCGTTTGCTGCTTTTTCAGGAGACCTGGAGCTCTCCTGCCTCACTTTGGGCCTCACAACAGGCTCCTCATTCCCATCTGATTCCACCACAATGACTGAGGCATCTCTGTGCTCATTTGCCACCTTTCTGCTGCTGCCTGGCAGTTCTGCTTCCTCCTCCCTGTCCGACTCAGAGGAAATACCTGGGGAGAGAAATCAGTGGGAGGATGGAGCCACTCATGTCCTTCAGGACCACTTCATGTGTGCCTGACCCCTGCTCTGTGGAACAGCTCAGCTGTTAGGGTGGAGGGCAAAGCAGACAATTCCTATAGGAATGACCAACAAGGTGTTTAGCACAGTCAGAGAGGCTGTGCCAGCACCTCAGTGTGTGGAGGAGGGCAGAGGATAAAGAGGTGCTGAACCCCAGTTAAGCCCAGCTTAGGGGAAGGAATTGCAGACTGGTCTGCMAGAAGGGATCACAGGCAGGGATGGCTCCAAGGATGCTGCTGAACTAAGCAAGTTTTTCCTAAAACAAGGTTAATTTTCCCCTTTCCTGCAAGGAGTTCCTCTTACTTTGAAACCCTGCTGGGTGGACAGAGCTGATATCCAGACACGGTGGGGAGGACAGCAATGGAAGAGGCACTGTCTGCCGAGGGGTCTCAGAGCCATCCTTGGGCTTCACAGAGCTGCTGTCTGGGAAAGAAAAGGGCTTGGTGTCACTTCCTTCAGCCCATGCTCCTCTCATCCTTCTGGATGGTGACACCTCAGCTTTCCAGCTTCCACAGAAGCCACTTCTCTGTGTTTTAAGAAAGAGAGGGACAGAGAGAGGGGCAATGAGGGAGAGAGGAGACAGAGGAGATGGAGGCAGAGAAAGACAGAAGGCAAAAGCTGAAAATCTACCAGAAAGCCCAGAGTGGCTCTGCTCAGAACATCTCCACCTGGGCAGACTGAGAGGGGCTGCCAATTAATTTGAGATTGCCCTTCAAGGCTAATTAGCTGGTTTGCCCCCATTACATGACTCCCTTAGGGAAGGAACCATCCCCCCAAATCCCTCTGGGAAAGCTGCCAGCACAACTCATGGGAAGAGGCAAACTCACCTGAGCTCAGCAGCAGAGTGGACGCAGGGGAACGAGCCCTGGGAAGGGGAGGAGACTGGAGTCACACAGGGATGGGGCAGGGACAGGGGACACAGACAGGCACTGCCAGCACCATTACCTGCCTGGGGATGACTTGACTGGAGGTGGAGCTAGGAAATCCCAGAGGAAGATGGCATCCCCAATGCTGATGACGTGCTCTTGGTCTGGGGTGAAGGCGACCTGGTGCACGGGCTCTGAGTGGCCAATGAACACCTGGGAGAGAGCAGGCCTTGAATCCCCATCACCACCTGTCCTGTCAGGATGGGGTTACTCCACTCCCTGTCCTGCCCAGCCAGGGTCTACAGGCCTCAGCAGAAGGTCCAGAAGAGGATCTATCACACCTACAGTTCTCACACCTGTGGGCTGATCAACCCAGGGCCAACCTCCAACACGCTCACTCAGGGAAGGAAGCAAAAGCTGAAGAGTCCAAAGTCTTACCCTGCCTCTGAAGCCTTGGGTGAACCATTTTCCTCTCCATTTTCTCTCTCTGTCCCTAACACAGAGCTATCACCTACCTCTGTCYTTTGCACCTCTCACTGGGGTGCTCTGGCAGCCCCAGCCTGTGCCCACTGCAGGCACTGGTACAGTGTGGGATCAGGGCTGCACTTCTCTGCTGGGCAAACTGGGACTGGGGACACTGGGCCAGGTCATACAGAGCCCATTTGCTGCTCTCTTCTCTGGGGACCCAGCAATGCAGCACCACCCCCTTGGCCCCTGSGTGGGCAGTACCTGGAAGTTGATGGTGAAGCGCATCCTGTAGTCCCACACTTTGATGACCTTGTCACCAGCAGTGAGCAGGTACTGGCCATCCTTGCTCAGTGCCAAGGAGGAACAGCTCAGCTTGTGCACAGGGGACACCTGAGGACAAGAAATGGCACCAGCAGCCTTAGCTGAGCTGGTTCATATCCTTATTTACACTTCAGCAAGAGAACAGTAGTGTGACAGTGTGGAAAACAAGGACAAGCTCAGGCTCACCCTGAGCAGAAGCACACTGGGACAGCTGCAGGCTTCTCACTTGTGCTTCTTTGAAGCCTGTGAGCTCCAGGAGGAGTTTTTCTCTCATTTAACCTCCCAGAAWCACAAGAAGTGCCCAGCCCCCCCAGGAGACCTGGTGGATGAATTTCAGTGTCCTACCTCTCGCACCAGCCGTCCGGTTTTTGCATCAAGCACAAGGATTTTATTGGAAGAAGTGGATACCAGGAGCTCTCCCTGAGGCACAGGACCAAAGCAGACCTTSACTGCAGAGTCCAGGATGGTGCTGTGCAGGTCCAGGATGCTGATGTCCACCCTCAGCAGCTGTGGAACAAAGAGACACTGAACAACCACTGCAGGAGCCCCAGGATTGCTCCACAAAGCTATGGAGCCCCCTGGACCCTTCCCTTCCCACTTAATGAGGGGCTGCAGGTCCAGCCAATGCCCAGGAGAGCAGGTCAAGAGAGAGGTGAGAGCTGACAGCCTCCAAGAAACCTCCCAAATTATCTTTTCGAGCAGAGAATGAAGGCAGAAGAGAAGAAACCTTGAATTTGTTATTTCTGTCTCACAGAAGGGAAAACAGGGAGCCCACTGTCAGCCCTGATCCACCTCCCTGGCTGCTGCCTGCAGGGTTCCCAGGGGACAGCCCTGCCCCCAGGAGTGAGGGGACTCTGCTGGGTACCTCATCGAGTGAGCAGGCCTCCATCACTGTCACCACGTACTTGGAGGGCCCCACGAAGGCCAGCAGGCGACTGTCCCCACTGAGCACCAGGGTGTCCACACCACTGCCAGCATCCCGGGCCACCACATTGCCTGGGGGACACAGCAAGACAGTGAGGAGCAGCAAAGGCCACTCTGATGGTGCTGCTCTGCAGCAGCTGCAGCTTCTCCTGCAGCCTGAGAAAAAAGCAACCTGTGCTCTAGGAGATGCGACAAATTTTATTTACACACCCAGAATGTGCAGTGAAGCACCTCAAAAACAAGGTTGAGATGCACAGCTTGTTGCCTGAGTGAACATGCRGTGTTTTCAAGGAGAGCAGAACAAAGTCAAAGAAACAAAATTGATTTTAGGGCTTATTTTTTAGTGTTACAAGAGGCTGTGATGAGGAGCTCTGTGAGATCTCAGCTGCAGCCTGGGTGTCTGAACCCAGAGCACAATGAGGTCAGTGCTCAACACCACCACACTGATGTCACTCCACAGGGCAGAGAGACCCAAAGGTCTGAAAATCACAGAAATTACAGCAATTCTCTGTATTTATTCCATGACCATAATTCCACTGTTCTGTCCCTGGAACGTGACCAGGCAGCAAACACAGTTTCAGAGCAGAGGCACCACGTGAAGGTCCAGCTGCAGCACTGACACCAAACCTGGGTGATTTTGGATGAATTCTCTGATTCCTCCAACCCCTGTTCCTTCTCCTGCACCTCTCCTGGGGCAGGTTCCTCCTCTTTGTGCAGTATTACACTGTATAAAAATCAGAGTTCCCTTTCCCTGCCCAAGCTTGTGCTGTCACAACTCATTTCCAAAGTGTACATTAAATGTGACACTAATTTCTCCAAACTGCCTTGCCCCTGCCCTGCCTCCAGCTCTCCACCAGCTCCATTCACCAGCACAGAGCAGCTYTGCTGCAGGCAGGATTAGGGCAACAATCCACTTCAAACAAATTAAATTGCACATGTACAGAATGGAAAGAGTCAGAGCTTGGGCATGAATAAATCTCCATGTGACCCCAGCACACTGATGAAATCATCAGACCAGCAGGATGAGAGGGTTTGAACCAGGACAGGTAGGAAGTGTTGGCAGTCACTGGGGTTTGCTCACACAGAAGGAACAAACAGAAATCACAGAATCATTGAGGCTGGGATAGCCCTCAAAGATCATCAAGTCCACTAAAACATATCCCCAGGTGCCACATCCACATCTTTTAAATCCTTCCAGGGATGGTGACTCCACCACTGCCCTGGGCAGCTGTGCCAGTGCCTGACCCCCCTTCCCATGAAGAAATTTACCCATGATCAAATCTAACCCTCCCCTGGCACAGCTTGGGGCTGTTCCCCCTTGTCCTGTCCCTGTTCCCTGGAGCAGAGCCCGACCCCCCCGGCTGTCCCCTCCTGTCAGGAGTTGTGCAGAGCCACAAGGGCCCCCTGAGCCTCCTTTGCTCCTGGCTGAGCCCCTTCCCAGCTCCCTCAGCCCCTCCTGGTGCTCCAGCTCCTTCCCACCTTGTTCCCCTCTCTGGACAAGCTCCAGCCCCTCTTGTGAGGGGCCCAGAACTGCCCCCAGGACTGGAGGTGCCTCAGCAATGCCCAGAGCAGGGGGAAATGCCAAAGCTCAGAAGGTTCATTGGGAAATATCACTGCAAGCAGGCTGAGCTTGGGCTGGCTCTGGTGTCAGGATGTCTGTGCCAACACAGAAAAAGAAGAAAGGCAATCTCAACCCCAGAGTCTTACCCAGGACTCTCAGCACCTGGATTTTCTGTGCCACAAGTCTGTACAGAGCCAGAGTTCCCTGCAAGCAGGAGCTGAACATCAAATTGCCATCTGGAGAGAAGGTCAGCCCGGYGACCGCGGTGCGGTGCTGCCTGAAAGGGGGCAGAAAACGTGGAAAAAGGGAAAAAAAAAAGGAATCACAGACAGAGGGAACAGTGGTGATGTTGAGTGTAACATAGTGAAGAACCCAAGAGGATAAATTAACCAGGAACAGAGCAGGACCCTGCTGTGCTCACCCCTGCAGCAGCCCAGGACAAACAACACTGACTTGTCACAAAACTGAGCAGTGAGTGCAGGCTCCAGCCTGGATGGAACCTGCTTCCTCTCCCTTTGGAGCATCCTCCAAACCCCACACTGAGGCTCACAAGGCTCCCTGTCCAGCTGCTCTCTAGGACAAACTCTTTCCTACAGCTGTCCACTAGGAAGTCACAAAGAAAGCCCTCATGGGCTTGGGCGTTCACCACCCRGAGCCTTGGCACAGCAGATCTGCCCCAACCCCACTCGGCTGGGACCTGAGGCTTGTGGAGCTCCATGAGTGACACTGTGGCTGTCTCATCACCAGGACACCCAGTTAGACCCCATGGAGCTCCCACTTCACTCACTTGTGCTCCAGCAGGAGGTCAGAGGCAGCCAGGTTGAAGATCCTCACCACCCCGCTGTCAAAGCCAYAGGCCAGCATCTTCCAGAAGGGGTGGAAGGCCACAGTACAGGGAGTTTCCTCTGCAGCTGAGAAGTCATACAGCTGCAGGGAAGAGACACCACAGGCATGAACCTGGAGAGGACTAGAGCTGCAGCTGGACCCAACAACTGCTCAGCCTCACATCTCTACCATGAGCATGTCCCTGCTCCTGCCTGGATGGATCCAAAGCCCACTGAAGTCCTGGGTCTTTGGGCACTCAGATAAAGCCCTTGGGTGTTGTGGTTTGTGCTAAAAARCAATCTTCAAAAGATGGAGRAAAGGGAAATAGTTGTGTCCAACAATACCTCCTATCAGTGATATTTTTGCCTGATGTCTGGGAGGAATGATGAGGAGGACTTTATCTTATTAGAAGGTTAATAATTACTTTATTATACTATATTATTTTATATTATATTTCACTATATTACATTACATTTAACCTGAATTTGTACAAGTACTTAACTCAACTGCTTAGAATTTTGTGACTGTCTGCTGACCAACAGTCTGCACACACACTTGGCCCTGATAGGCCAAGGAAACAAACCACCATCACTGTGGGTAAACAATTCCATATTGTATTTTACTTTGGCACAACACAGGAGCAGTGAATGAGATAAGAATTGTTCTGATCATTCTTTTTTCTGCCTCTCTCAGGTTCAGAGAATGTGAATTCCACAACCTCCAAAGGGTTGTGTACTTCCAAAGGGTCTCTTGCCCACGGTAACCCTCACGCTTCAGGGAGGGCTCCTGCACTGTGAGGCTTTGATAATTGGACCAAACAGAGATCAGGGAGACTCCTAATAACCCTGAGACACCACCTCCTGTAAGAGCCTAAATGAGGGATGCAGGACTCCAGGCAGCTCTCTGAAATGCAGTTTATTCCATCCAAGAGGTYACAGCAGCCCAGGGTCATGGGTGACAGAGCCTGTGCCTACAGGTGTCAGCTCCAGCTGCAGGCAGGCCTGGAGACCCTTTGGTTTGGTTACATTGCATTATTTACTTTTCTTTGCTGAGCATCTTAATACAGTAGAACCAATCTATACCTTAACTCTTATCTCTAGCCTATCCTAACYACTRTAATTACCATATTCATGTTACTATTCTTTAATCACTAAAAGTTAGTACATTACAGTTTAAGCTAGAAGTTGTTTTTCARTTTTCCTGCAGTGRAAAATTMTRAGAMCTTTTTTCTACTTGCAACTTTGCTGMCTTGTTTGCCTGTGCTCTCTKYYTGSTWRRWAMA
>JACDOX010000173.1:1169038-1192477 GCA_014549065.1 Cardinalis cardinalis
GTTTTCAAAGCTGGGAAGAAATTTCTTTGCAGGAGGCAATACCTGGGGCTGGGGTTTTTAGCACAAGATTACCATGTGAAGCCAGAAATGGGTATAAATGAGGCAGGGTGAGAGGAAACAGCCTCAAGTTGCACCAAGGACGTCTAAGTTAAATGATAGCAAAAAATTTATTTACAGAAAGGGTGGAAAGGCATTGGATCAGGCTGCTCAGGGCAATGGTGGAGTCTCCATCCCTGGAAGTGCTCAAAGGCCCTGTGGATGTGACAGCTGGGATCTTTGCAGGAGGCAATACCTGGGGCTGGGGTTTTTAGCACAAGATTACCATGTGAAGCCAGAAATGGGTATAAATGAGGCAGGATGAGAGGAAACAGCCTCAAGTTGCACCAAGGACGTCTAAGTTAAATGATAGCAAAAAATTTCTTCACAGAAAGGGTGGAAAGGCATTGGATCAGGCTGCTCAGGGCAATGGTGGAGTCTCCATCCCTGGAAGTGTTCAAAGGCCCTGTGGATGTGACAGCTGGGATATGGGCTAGTGATGAACACAGCAGTGCTGGGTTAACAGTTGGACTCGATCTTGGAGGCCTTTTCCAGCCTTAGTCATGCCATGATTCTATGAATATCCCTTTCCTCATAATCAGAAGGGACAATGTCCCCGCATGTGTCACGAGCCTGCCAGCCTGAGGCACTGTGCATGAGTGGTGATAATGTTAAAAATAAAGCCAGTCAGCATTTCCTGCAGCCTGGCCAAATATTTGGGACTCAGGACAGACAGCCTCAGCTCAGGCTGGACTCAGAGGGGCTCCAAAGGAAGCCTTGGCCTCGGGGACACTGCCAAGCAGCTGGTTTGCCCTTTAGATTGCTGTGTTGGGAACTCACAGTGACAGCTTCCATGGAATTCTGTTCTAGCTCACAGTCCACATCTTCTACCTTTACCCTTTGTACTTCTCCTCTTAAAAACTCTCCTCCTTCCACTGTTCACCACACAGATCCACCCCTCTTGCTGGTGTCAGGGCACCTCCTGGCTTTGTCTGTTACCTGGCTCTGTGCTGGGGGAACTGGGCTTTTTCCCTTCTGCCTCAGCAGCCTCAAGGATTCTCCTCTCCTCCTCAAGCTCAGCTCGCAGGAGCTTCTTAGCCTCACGAAAGCTCCTTTCTGCCTGAATGTAACTATTCTGCATCTCATAAAACAAACCTGTGGGAGAGACAGAGCAGCATCAGCACACACCCAAAGGAAGCAAAACGCTCCCCTTGGCCCTCAGCTTGGAGCAGGGAGAAGAGGACTGGGGGCAGGAACAGTGCTTGGCTCCTCAGGAATACCCTGAGCACCAGACTGGCTTGGTTTTGTACCTGTGAGGGTCCAGGCTATGATGCTGGGTGGCTCCAAGGAGCAGGCATCCTCAAAGAAAATCTCTGCCTCTTCATAGGTTCGCAGCTTGACACACGCAATGCCACAGAGCAGGAGGCTGGGGCAGGGGCAGAGCAGTCAGCCTGGCAGCCCCAGCAGTGCTGTGGGGGATACACTCCACACCCTCCCCACCCACCAGGAGCACTCAGCACCTTTGGATGTGCTGGGGGTCCAGACAAACGGCCTGCTGGAAGCATTCCTGGGCTTTGGTGGCATCCTCATACTGGAGGCAGAAGGCTCCATAGTCCAGCCAGGCCTGGATGCTGCGCTGGTCCCGAGCTATTCTCTGCACAACAGAGACCAATCATCCCTGCAGGCAGGCTCAGCAGAGCCATGGACTGGGCAGGCAATTCTGGAATGAYCACAGCTTCCCTGGCCACCCCAGCCCAGCTGAGCAGGAATCAAGACCTTGTCTGCCACATGCAAGAGTGTCCCCTAAATGGGATTGTGCTGGAAGCCCACTTCCTCTAAGCCTTCTCCACCTAACACGTGTCCTCCAGCTCCAGCTAACACCTCCTAGGGCCCAGTGTCCCCAAACCTGACCCAGCACATCCCATTTCCCCTGGCCTTGAGGCTGGAGTCCTCAGTGACCTGCCCAGGGACAATCTCACATTCCTGCAGGGAGCAGCATCTCCCTGGGAAATCCCTCCCAAATCCTACTACAGCCTGAGTATCCTGGTGATGCTCAGCTCCTTCCTCCCTCCAGCACAGTGGGGGCTGGCTGAGCTGTGAGCAGTGCCCCCACTGTGCTGCTGGGCTGTGCCAGCCCTCACAGGTGATGGCAGAGAGACYTGGGGCTCCCTCACCTGATTGTAGAAGAGAGAGGCCAGTTTGAGGTCCTTGTTGGCCTCAGCTTCACGAGCAAAGAGCAAGAGCTGCTTCCTGGTCGTGTTGGGTGGAGGGGCAGGAGAAACATCTTCCCCAGACAGGAGCTGGTAGGGAAGGAGACACTGTTAGCCCTGGGGAAGGGAAGAGTGGTTTGTGTGATCCCAGCATGGCAGCAGGTCCCACACCAGCACTGCACACAGCACAGACCAGTATGGCTGGGGCTGCCACTGGRAAGGGCAAGCTGCTCTCTGCTGGGACACATTCCCACCATTCCCAGGTACCTCTGCCACACAGGCACAGGGCAATACCAATTTTTACAAGGACATGGAGGGACAGGACAAGGGGAAGGGRAAGGACTTCCCAGTGCCAGAGGGCAGGGTTGGATATTGGAAAGGAATTCTTCTCTGTGAGGGTGGGCAGGCCCTGGCACAGGGTGCCCAGAGCAGCTGGGGCTGCCCCAGGATCCCTGGCAGTGTCCAGGGCCAGGGTGAATGGGGCTTGGAGCAACCTGGGACAGCAGGAGTTGTCCCTGCCCATGGCAGGGGGTGGAATGAGATGAGCTTTAAGGTCCCTTCCAACCCAAACCTGTCTGTGATCCTATGATTATTCACAGCATTCCCTAGATCAAAGTGATGACAAACTTCAGTGGGACCACTCACTGGTGACCCCAGCTCCTGCTCTGCCCAGCCACCCTCACCATGTGCCAGCTACAGCAGCTTCACCAGTGCCATCTCACACCTACCCCAGGATTTTGAGCATAGGATACAAAGGATCCTTGCCTCGAGTGTGGCTCATGGTCTGAATGTGACAACCCCAGCAGATGAAAGCATGAGCCTGCTTCTGCCTTGAAGGCAACAGTCCTTCCCCTGCCTTGGASCCAGAGTGAAGCCATGGCCTGAGTGACCCCCATTTCCCCCACCTTGTTCAGGGCCATGTGCATGTGGTCCACGAGGTACACATAGAGCTCACTGAGGAATGCCTGCAGCTGCTCCTTGGTCTCAAACGCTGTGGTCTTCAGGTATTTCTCCCTCACAATCTTCACCACAGAATACTGTGGAGACAAGGGACATTGCACAAGGCAGGTTCCCTCCGGTGCCCCCCACCAGCTCTGTAATCACACACAGACAGAGCCTGAAGCTCCAACTTAGTCCTGAGAAACAAATCCAGTCCAGCACTGATAAAAGCAAAAAAAAAGCAAGGAAGGGGGATTTCCTTTCCCACCTCCCTGACAGCCTTTAGGGACAGCATGTGGATGGCTCATCCCCTCAGGACAGAGAGGGGGGCTCCAGGAAGAGTGTGGAACCTCCTTTCCCTGCTGGGGCAGACTGGGAATGTGAGAGCAGCCAGCTTTGCCTTTCTCCGCTTATGAGCATGGGGCAAATGGATGTGAGTAGTTCCCATTGACAGGAAGTGTTCTCTTGGTGTGGGACCAAAGCAGCTTGGTGCCTGCTCCATTAGAGGGGAATCCTGTCCCTCAGTGCTCACTGCAACAGCTCCAGGTGGCAGGAAGGGATTCTGGAGCACCACATCATCCTGAGTTACCACCATGGAGCAGCAGTTCCTCACTGAGAAAGTGTCTGGACAAAACAAGCAGGAAAGCAAAAAGCACAAAGGAGTCTTCACCTTAAGCTGTTCCTTAAAAGCAAAATATTTCCCAGAGGTATTGAGCTCGTAGTTGAGCTGACGTTTCTGTTCCTCCATGGTTTCGTGGTCCATCACTCCCTGGTCAAGCAGCTGCTTCCCAAAAAGCTCATGGTACTCCCTCAAGATGGCAACAGCAACACTGGTGACACGTTTGTGATAATCTTCCACCACCTAGGAAAGAAATAAATAAATTTCACAAGCCACTTATGCAATCAACCTTGATATGTATTTGATTTGCCACAGCCCACGCCTCCCATTAACTCCACCTGACTCAGGTCTCAATTAGTCTGTCACACATCCTTTCCTGTCCATGCCTGAGGGCTGAGAAAATATCTGCAGGTAAACATAAAAGAGCTCCTCCCTGCTAGGATTTTCCATCACAACCCAGTATTCCAGTCACTGCTATCTCTCCTATAGCAATRTAATTGGCTGTGAGTAAAACAGATCTCATTTACTGGGAGCCTTGAAACCCAYGGCCAGCCCTCTTCAGCAGAACCTGTAATCTCCATAATCTTGGTCCTCAAAAATTCTTGGTGATCTGAGAAAGGTCAGGGCTGATTCTGTTCATATTTGTCTGAGTCTGATGAAGCACAGGGGCTGCTCTGAGACAAGGAACTGTTGGGACTGCCCAGGATATAAATGTAAGGTGCTGGTAGCCTCTTTTCCCAGCATCYCATTTCCTTCCAAACATCCCCCCATGGGTGCCTTCCCTCCCTTTGCTCCATCTCTTCATGGCTTCCCTTTGAATGGGATGTGAACATGAGTGATGGATGAGTTCCCAAGGCACACTGCTGGGAAGATAACCCATACAGAAGTTTCCTTTTCTGTGTATTTCATAGAATATGTTGAATTGGAAGGGATCCACAAGGATCAAGTCCAGCTCCTGGCCCTGCASAGACCCCCCAACAATCCCACCCTGAGAGCGTTGTCCAAACGCTCCTGGAGCTCTGGCAGCCTCGGGSCTTTGCCCATTCCCTGGGGAGCCTGGGCAGTGCCCAGCCACTCTTTTCCTAAAATCCATTAAAACCTCCCCTGACACAGCTCCAGCTGTTCCCTTGGGTCCTGTCACTGCTCACAGACAGCAGAGATTGAAGCTGCAGACCCCAATGAGCTCCACCCTCAGTCTTTCTTCTCCAGACTGAACATTCCAAGGGACCTCACACTTCTCATATTTCCCTATTCCCTTCTAGACTCTTCACCACCTTTGTGGCTCTGCACCCCTGATCTCTTCAAACCTCATCCCCATGTTGCTGTGGGCTGAGAATGAAGGCTCTGAGGGCAGGGTGGGGTGGCAGGATGGTGGGAAGGYTCACACGTACCTTCTTGGCTCCTTCTGTCTGCGGGGCCAGCGCAGGGCGGGGAGGAATCAGCTCCTTGACCCTGTCAGTGAGARCAGAGGAGAATCAGCAGAGCCACTGCCAGGGATGTTGGCTTGTGTAGTGTGAGGGCTCCACCCTGCCATCGTGTCCATGGGACACCTCCAGGCACCTGGGAGGAAACCTGAAATCTCAGACCAAGWGTGAACAGGTCCCTACAACTGATGGTTGTGCCAGGGTTAACATATATTGCCAACCCAAACTGCTCTCCTGGAGCAGCAGAGCTGTATCTTGGAGCTCCTGGCTCTGCAGAACAGGTGTAAGGAAGGAACCAGCCTGAGGAAAGCTCTGTAGAATTGGGTCACTAAACAGCCCAGAGCACCTGATCCATCAGTTCCAACACTGCCCAGTTTGGTCACACATTGACTCCCAGACACCAACCTCAGACCCCCAGACACCACCCAGCCCTGCCTGGGCCTCTGGAGARTTACAATTAGGATATTTTTAATTAAGATTTTATTAAGGTGAGGGTGGCTGAGCACTGGAACAGGATTCTCTGTGGAGTCTCCTTCCCTGGATATACCCAAAAAGCATCTGGACACAGAGTAATGTGCTCTGGGGAGCCCCAGTTGAAGATGAACGTTGGTCTAGGTGACCTTCAGCGGTCACTTGCARACTGAATAATTTGGGGATTCTGGAATTAAAATCCCTGGTGCCAAACCAGCCTTAATTAATTTAATTTTTTTTTTGCTATTTCCTGCTTGCTGGACTCCAGAACACCTTCAGTCCTCAGAACATGATCCATCCCACCAAGCCAAGGTGCCAGAGGCCTTGTTCAAGGAGGAGTGACACTGAATCCACACAYACTGCAGAAGAGTAGAAATGTATAAAATAGGGCAGGAAAAGGTCTGTTCTAAGAGGGGTTCACCTTCCTCAGCCTGTTCCTCCTGAAAAACAGCAGGGAGCAGTGAGGACAACACATATACCTTCAATGGATGACATTCCTGTTTGAGAGATATAAACCTGCACCTCTTATACCTTATTCATCTGCTGCATTTTCTTTTTTTTTATTCCATAAATTAGATGTTTTATGCCTTTCTAACCCATAACAAAGCAGGGCTGCCACTGGACAGGAACTGAAGTCTCAAAGCAGCAGAGATGAAAGAGCAGCTCTGCAGCAGAACAACATGAAAACTAACATAAAAGCTGAGGAATGGGTAAAACATTGTGAGAAAACTTCTGGAAAGCTAAAAATGAGAGAATGCTCTGGTGAAGCAACAGCAGCACTACCCAGGGCAGTCCACGCTGGTGGCCAGGACTGACCAAGCCACTGAGCATCACATGCAAGAGGCAAGCACATGGGGATTAGAGGGAAACAAAGCCCAGACAGGAACACAGACACTGCTGTGCTGCTCTGGTGTCTCTTGTTTTGAGAGGAATGGCAGGGAGATGCCAGCTGGGATGAACAAGTGTTTTCCCAACACACCAGATGCCACGTCTAAAGCAGTCTGGCCAAATCCTCCCCCTGATTCCTGTGGGCTTTGTCTCAGGCCCTCTTCATGGAGTATTCCAAGGGGGGTTTGCTGTGCAAGCCTCTCTCCAGCCTGCAGAGAGGAGCTGTCAGCCCCACAGCCCATCCTCACGCACCGCTGGACCAGCTCCTCCCGCAGCCGCTTTGGGACCAAGGGCCTGTCCAGCTTTATCTCCATCACCAGGAACGTTCCTGCCTCGCTGTATTGCTGTGGAGAGAAACATTGCTCCCTGTGTCGTGCTGTCTGCAGCCAGTGCTGGCACAGTGAAATACTGAGCACACAGCCACACATCTCCCAACTGCAGAGATCCAGCTTGTTTTATAACCCGCCCTCAGAATGAGTTACAGCAAAATCCAGCTTGAGAAACCAGGCTAGGGAAAAGGAGAGAGCCCAGATAATCAATCTGCCTGCAGAATGAATSTGCATTCCAGAGGAAGAAGCCAAAATATGAAGGGATAATTTAAATAAATGCTTGACAATTTACAGAGACCTTCTAGCCCAGTGTGCCAGCCTGCTCTCCAGGTGGACGTCACTGGAAGAACTCTGGGACACCATCTACGTAAAACATCCCTTGTCCAACTCACTCTTGAGGAATTTAATTGTATGAAAGGTGTGAGACACCAGCACAGTGATGCTCTACAGTCTCTTCTTCTCTTTGGAGAGACATAATTACCTGCCCTTCAAGGCTGAGATTTGTGACATTTTCAGATTCTCCAGTGCCATCTGACAACTGGATTTTGGATAGGCTGAGTAACTCTTAGGAAAAATAAAAGATGTCTCTTGTTTCAGMCTCAATAAATCTCAAATCTTTGCAAGTTCAAGCAGCACATCCTAGGACTTCAGATAAGGGAAAGCTGCAGCTTCCTTTCAAGAAGCAGCTCCRATGTCTGCTCTCTGTGACCAGTGACAGGACCTTAGAGAATGGCTGGAGCTGTGCCAGGTGTTAGGCTGGATGTCAGGGAAAGATTCTTCCCCCAGAGGGTGGTTGGGCACTGCCACGACCCCAAGGCTACCAGAGCTCCAGGAGTGCTTGGACAACACTGTCAGGCACAGGGTGGGATTGTTGGGGTGTCTGTCCTGCACGGGCAGGAGTTGGACTCATGATCCTTGTGGATCCCTTCATGTTGAGAAGATTCTATGGGTCTAGGATAATGAGTATCTCTCATCCATCCCTGGCTCCTGTGTGTCCCAGCTTCCTGTGACACAGAACCAGAGCAGCCATGGTGCCATGTGCCTGCCCAGACCTTACCGTGGCATTGGAATCTTCCTTCTGAGATTTATTGGGAGCAGCTTTGCTGGAAGGAGAGGTCCCCAGCCTTTCCTTGCCCAGACTGAGCTGTGACCTGCGATCCCGGAAAATACTGTACTGAACTCTGGTCTGAAAAATAGACACAATCAAGGGACAAAGMAGGCTTCCTCACCCATTTGCCTTAACCTCTCTCATCACAAAACACACTGCCAGGGTCTTAAATGCCTTAAGAAGTTTTGTAACCTCATTCTCTTCTCCTTGAGTTCAGCTGCAGGTGCTCCAGCCCAGGTCTGATCCTGTGTAGCTGTGAAGCCTCAGGTCAGACTGTGACTCAGTGGGGGTCTCTCCATGTTCCCTCAAAGAGCTGTGTTCTCACTGAGGACTAGCCCTTGGTCCTTGCCTGAGATATGTCCTGAAACTGCTGGAACCCAGATCCGTGATCCTGAATTCCTGGTGGGATCCTAGACCTGCCCCACAGCTATGGACGTGCCTGGTGATGAGGGCTGCTGGATGAATCTGGCTTCTCTCACCAGGCCTGCTCCACRCATTTTTGGGGGTCCCCACCTGCCTGACAGCATCCCTTGGCTCCCAGCTCATTTTCTGGTGTGGAGCAGCTTCCCTGACACACATCAGGGAATTGCAAAGAATAGGTTTGTCAGACTTTGTGTTTACACAGTCTTTGACCACCCAGACAGGCTGTTCCCTCCCACACATCCTGGTTACAGGAATTGGGCTAGCAAGAGTTATGGGGTTCCTGGGAAGAGGATGGAGCAGCTGTAGGGAAACTCCTTAGACCAAGAGGCAACCCAAAGCACCTGGAGAGTAAGCAGGACTTCACCTGTGACAGATAAATGGCACAGGACAAGCTGCACCATGCAGCCAAGGAGTCATTATTCATGGCAGGGAAGCAGAGCCCAGCAGACACACTCGTGCCCAGCCCAGCTCTGCAGCAGCCAGTGGGAGCAGGGAGGCAGGAGAAGGGCTGGAATTCACCCAGCCCCTGCACCTGGACCACAGCCCCACAGGGAACATGGGGGGTAAAACCAAGCTGTACATCTGCCCTCCTGAAACAAGCTCAGGTCTGTTCCAGGAGGGAGAGACTGTGGGAAAATGGAGATGTAACTGTCACTCTTAGTAACAGAGAGGGAAAAACGAAAAGACAAATAAACCTCGGTGAGCTAGAGCTGAAAGAGCTCCAGTGACAGCTTTTTTGGTGGTTGCTGGGGGTAACGCAATCCTTTTAAAGCCACTGTTTGCTCTTCCCAGCAACACCCTTCCCTTGCCCATGTTCCAGCCTGGGGAGAGTGGATCATGCTGGCATAGGAGGGAGTGGAGTGAGATTCAAAGCCTCTCTCAGCCCCCAGACCTGCTCACTCCCCCCCAGAAATCCCCTGGCTTGGAAAAACCTGCACCTAAAAGCTTGTATCATTAATGTACTCCATCACCAGAGGGGCACTCAAGGGTCAGATCCAGCTCCAGCTCCAGCTAGCACACTGTCCACCCTGCCTGCTCCCAAACACCCCGCTGCCTTCACTGCCTGCTCCCAAACACCCTCTGTCCACCCTGCCTGCTCCCAAACACCCCCCTGCCTTCACTGCCTGCTCCCAAACACCCTCTGTCCATCCTGCCTGCTCCCAAACACCCCTGTTCACCCTGCCTGCTCCCAAACACCCCCCTGCCCTGCCTGCTCCCAAACACCCTCTGTCCACTGTCCCTGCTCCCAAACACCCTCTGTCCACCCTGCCTGCTCCCAAACACCCTCTGTTCACTGTGTCTGCTCCCAAACACCCTCTGTCCATCCTGCCTGCTCCCAAACACCCTCTGTCCACCCTGCCTGCCCCCAAACACCCCCCTGCCTTCACTGCCTGCTCCCAAACACTCCCTGTATTCTCTGCCTGCTCCCAAACACCCCCTGCCACTGTCCCTGCTCCCAAACACCCTCTGCCACTGTCCCTGCTCCCAAGCCCCCAGTGCAGAGCTGGAGCAGAGCCTGCTGCTCTCACCTTCTCAAACACCTCGCTGTCCTCGTAGTTAAAGACACGGAAGGCCCCTCGGATCTGCGTCACCCCAGGGCACAGCAAATGCATCATGTTGACATATGCCACACCATGGAAGGCAATCGGCTTGTCCTCATCTTTCTGGAAACACAGAGCAAGGGACTGAGATCCTGAACAGGCTGTTATTCTCCTTAAGGGAACAAGGTCACCAATCTCATTAAGAGAAGGCCACACAGCAAACTGATGCACCTGATGAGCCCATGGTTCTGTCACTGGCACGCAGCCGAGACAACCTGGATGAATACACTGGAGTCATTCCATATGTAGAATATTAATTTTATCCCAATCCCCATGGGGCAGCCTTTCTCTCTTAATTCCTGTACTCTGCTGTTCCTCAGGGTTGAGATACAGCTGCTGCTCTTGTTGAGATACAGCTGGAAGGTTATCAGCTGTGTGGTTAGAAATCCAGATGACCCTACCAGAGTTGTGCATCTCAGGTTGGACAGACACCAAGTGGCTTAGGAGGTGTGGGAGGCCTGGCTAGAAGGATCATCAGAGCTGCAAAAYCCTGGCACTGTGAGTGCTGACAGGGATTTACACCAACTTAAATAGCTTTGCCCTGGGACAGATTAGGAGCTCTCACACAATCATCTGCCAGGAGCAGAATCATTCTCTAAGGGGCTGTTTCTCTGTTAAACCACCCTGGTTTAGATGGATAACTTACCTACAGCCTGAGAAAGAATGCAAGAACTTCCTCAAGCTGCTTCAAAACCCTACTGGCCACAGATCAGCTCAGTGAATTACTTTCAATTCTCTTCAGAGCCAGGCTGGACAAGCCTCTGAGCCACCTGGTCTAGTGGAARATGTCCCTGCCTGTGGCAGGGGGCTGGAAGAAGGTGGAGTCTGGGGTCCCTTCCAACCCAAACTATTCTGTGATTTGAAAAGTCACCCTGTCCCCTTTCCAGTGAGCTACCACAGACCATCAGTGAGAGCTATAAGGAAAAAATATGACTCTGTAATTATTTAACAGCCCTATAAAGCTGATTTTTCACAAAGCCTCCTGCTCTCTGGCAGCTTCAAGGCCGATTTTGGTATCACAAAGGCCTCAAGAGGAAAATGCCTGCTAATGCAATGCTACTSCACAAGCCAGATCCCTCTTTTACCTTGTCAGGTTTGTTGGTTTTCCCCTTGCCACCTGAGGACATCCTGCAGAGCTCCACGGGCCAGTGGTGGCGCTCGGCAATGCGCGTCTGCAGGCTGGGCACAAAGGATGCACTGAGGAGATGCAGAAACCCACCTGGAGAGCCCCACCACCCTCCTCTGTGCCCCAGCAGCTCTCCTTGGGTTTGCTTCACCCTATTCCCCCAGCAAACACCCTCAGGCCGTGGGAACAATGTGATTTGGGGCAGGCTGGGTACATTTTCTGCTCTACCCACTGCTGTGTGCATTTATGGCACAGCCAGCTTTGAAACAACASTGAGAGCAACACATTGGGCTTTCTCTCTCTCCCAGTTACTTCAGAAATAAGTAAGAAGGAATGTGATTAACTTTGGTATAAAACCTGAATTGTACAGAGCAAGTGGATCCTGAGCTTGCAKTCAAAGTGGCTGGTGACTCTGACACCAGCAGGCAGGTGGATGGATGTGTAGGGAAAAKAATTTAAAAATCAAATGAGGTAGAAGTGAGTATTTCCACACAAGGAGTAATTTGGCTGTGAAATGCACAGCCATGATGCAGCTGAGGCCAGAAAATAGCAGGATTCAAAGATAAATGGAACACTCATCCTGATCGTGAGCGTATCTGGAGCTGCTAAAGGCAACACTTATCCAATAAAAAAGCAAATGAAGAGTGCCCACATGGAGTGAAGGTTTGAATGTATTCAGGATTCAGTAAAAACTTAATTAGCAGCTCAGAGRAGAGCTGTGGATACCACACTAGTCCAGATCTGCTCACCATAACCGCTGCCCCTTCCTTCAAGCTATGCAAGGACCAGCCCCCAGCCCCAGCTGCTGGCAGCAGGAGAGAGCATTTGTGGCCTGGAGATAGCAGCTCCAGACAATTCATCTTTTTCCAGCAMAGCAGAACAAAGCTGCTGCCAGCAGTTCAAGGCACTTCAAGAGCTGTGCCCTTGCTCAGGTGAATGCTTGTGGCCAAGAGACAGTCACAGCAGCCATGGCAGGTGAGGCAGAGCCACAGTTTGACCCCTAAGTGGTCCAAGAGCAGCTGCATGTTGCAGCTCCTTGCCTCAGGTCATTCTGAGCATGTTCTGGGCTGGGTTGCTCAGGTCCCTTACATGGCCACGGCATCAGCATCCAGGAAACAGCGCGTTTCCATGTCCCACACGACCCTCCTYGAGCTCTCGGCCTGGGTCCTGAATTCCTTGTCCTGTGAGAAACAGCGTGCAGTCAAACCAGGACAGCAAACTCCACAGCCTGCATCATCCTCAAAAGTGTCCCCAGGAGAGAATGTGAGTCAGACAGAGGTGTCCAAGTGCCCAAAGGCAGGCCAGCCCTGCAGAGAGGCTGACAGCCTTTCCTGCAGACAGCATCAGCGTTAAGTGCCTGGCTCACTGGAGATAACCCAGCTCAGTGTGGGTGTTTCCTGGGACCAGACCTGCCACATTCTCCCTTGGGATGTCTCCAGCAGTGAGTCAGCATGTCTGCTGCCCCAGGAGARCTACCTCTCTGCTGGACACTGCACAGTGACCACCCACCTCCCTCTCATACCATCCTGGTTCTCTTCTAAACTTGCCAGTCCTTCCTCACCTCGCTTTTGTTGAGCTCTCCRTCCTCATCCTCATAAGGCCCACCAACAATGAAGGAGTCAGGGATGTTCAGAGCATCAGGGGCCAGGATGGGGCCAAGGGGCCAGTTTTTGGGCCGGGGAAATGGTTCTTTTTCACCATCAGCCTTCAGGATGCCATTCTTGAAGAGCAATGGCAATTCTTTCTGGAGAGACAGGAGAAAAAAAGGATTTGCATTTCTAACAGGAGCAGGAGCAAGAGCCAGCTGCTCCAAGCTGGGATAACAAAGCAAAGCAACAGTACAGGGGGCCTGGCTTGGAAAATGCACTCCACCGGACGCATACAAAGAATGGAATAAAAATAAAGAGCCACGTGGAAAAAACCCTGCCAGTTTGAATCCAAATCTTTCCAAACAGACCTTTGTTTGTGTTAAAGAAACACATCACGCCACAGAGACTCTGAGACCTCCCAACAAAGGCTGCTGGTGCACAAGCACGGAAGCTGTGCACCCCACGTGCCTGGACACTTGTTCTTTGGGGTGGGAGAACAACCCAAACCCAGCCAAACCCCCTGTCACTGTGCCTGGGCCATTCTCACCTCACCAGCTGCTGGCATTTGCAAGCAAGCCATGTAGTTTTGCTGGGCGTCAGCAGTAAAGGCTTCGGGGACAGAATAAGCTGCCTCCAGTGTGATGCTCAGGAGGTTCCCACTTGAGAACTGGGTGGCAGAGAGCAGGAGCTCTTTGGTGCTCACTATCACTTCAAGGGCAGCCTGTGAGACAAAGATAAAATCGAGCCAGTAAACAATTATAGCTTGCCTGCTCTTAGGGAGAAGCAAGCAGAAACCCAAGGCCAGAACATAAAATGTTATCTTGTGCTCATCTTCGGTGTAAAAGAAAACAGCCCAGCACAGGAAAGGAATCTCAGGACCAATTTGGCTCAATTGTGGTGTTTGTTTGTTTAAATCACAGCCTGGCTGAGGTATGGCACATGCCCCAAGGGTCTCATAAAATGAGCTGTGGAGAAAGAGGCAGGGTCTCATGAAAGGAGCCACAGAGAAAGAACATCAAGGGTGGAAAATGATGCTTTTCCCCTGGTGATTAAGAGAGCCACAGCTTTGCCTCTGCCCTATCTCCATGCTCTGTGTGCAGCCTTTAATTACCTGTCCCAGCCCTGGATGGACGGTGTGTGAGGGAAAACCAGCTGGTCAGCATTTCTTACCTGTCCTCCCTAATGAGTGCCCCCCCACCTTGCTCACTGTGAACTCCTCTTAAACACAGAGCTGTTAATGGGATATCCACCCCTCCAGTTTGCTCCTGGTGCTCACTGCAGGCAGGCTCAGCAGCAAAATTGGACACATTTTCTCAGCCTCATACTTCATTCCCTATTTTAGTCACCGGGTACTTTGCAACCTGCTGAATGAATAAGGACCTTGCAGGAAAGGCAGTCAGAGTTTGTACAATAATGGACTCAGACATTTCATCTGCAGAAAGGAAGGCTAATAAAGCTGGGCAGGTGACACTGCCACTGCCTTTTGGGGGGTTTTCAGCACTGTGCTTTCCATCTTTGTTATTTTTTGCAGAGCAATTGAGTAGCTGCACACATTAACATTTCCCAGCACGACCTCACCTATCAGAGGGAAGCAGGGACAGACGTCAGAGGGAGCGGGAAAGGCCTCCAAGCCTGTAACATATAGGGCTGTACCACATCCGTGATGAGCCAGGCAGCTGAGTCATGTTCTCCCTCCCATTAAAAAGCAGCAGAGAGCTGAATGAGGGAAGGAACAGTTCCAAATTCCACATACCGTGGCCTCAGGGCAAAGCTTCGCTGATGKGGAGGCAGGCACTGCATACAAAGGAGCAAAGACCTTCAGTGAACGCACTCCTGGGAAGAAACAGGAATGAGAACAGCCTGAAGTGAGACCCTCTGCAAAGAATCACAGTCATGGACTGATCTGGGTTGGAAGGGACCTTAAAGATCACCTTGTTCCAGCCCCCTGCCATGGGCAGGAACACCCTACATAAGGCAAAATCATGGTTCTGAATTTTGATTTCATTCGAAATTAATTCTGAATGCTGAGTTACTCTCTCTCCCCTTGGGTCAGATTTTGCAGAGCTATGAAGGTTACTTTGTCCAAAGGAGATAAATTGTAGTCAGGGGTCCATAAGCAGAGATCAGAAAGTGCCAGGGAGCAAGGAGAGGTCATGGAGGCTGTAAAACTCAATGCTGTACCTTGCAGCAGAGGTAGAAGGTCCACCACAGCTTGGGCAAGAGGAGCGATTTTCTCTGGTTTTTTCTTGTCCTTTGATGCCACTTCTAGCAGTGTCACTAGGGAGATAAAAAGAGAGGAGCTGGCAGAATTCCTTGGACCAGCAGGTCAGGCACCAGGGAGGGTCTGTGCGAGCTCTGGCACAAGCTCCTCTTCACCTCCCAAGGCTGACAAGCACAGCAAAGCCAAAGGAGCACGGGCCAACATGAAAGGGGATTCTTCCAGCTGGCAGAGATGGACAAGAAGTGCTAGAGCCTCCCACCACTGCTGCTGAAGTGCTATTCCTGAACCAGTGACTCCTGCAGCCACAGCACCCAGCTCCAAGGTGGGAGATCTGGCAGCAGCTACTTACAGAGCACTGGTTTCTGCACAAGGACATCCAAGGAGTTGGGCCCATCGGGGCTGTACTCAAAGCTGGTGCTGAAGTCGTACTCTGCTGTCCCATCTGGCAGCACATGAGTCTTGGAGGAGTCTCCCAGGACTGCTCCGTTGTACTCCACACGCACCAACGTATAAAGCAAGCTGCTTTTGAGAGTTTTCTGTCAAAAAAAAGAGCTCAGAGAGCAGCTGGCTCTGCAGCAGCATCCCAGGATCAGAGTTCCTCTGGCAGCAGCTCAGGTCAGTGACCAGCACAGGGCTCACTTGTGGGAGCCTGTTCCACCACAGGAATGAGGAAGAGGAGCAGAGCTTGGCCACACTGAGACCTCACCATTCCCTGTCTTTGGGAGGGAAATTTCCTGTTTCACCATGCTATGATGCCCCAAAGATTATCAGGAGCTGTGGCAAGGGAGATAGAGAGGTTCAGGCTTCACCTCAGGAAAGACACATCTAAAACAAATCCCAAAATACTCCACTGATATTTTTGTACTTCCAGGAAGCTTGAGACCTTTGCTGTCTCCTAAGAAAGCAGCTCCTGAGCTACAGGGATGAGCTCACAGGACACCTGTGGATGTCGTGTGGTGCAAAATGTCCCAAYGTGGACMAGAGAAAACAGCCTCGAGCTGTGCCAGGGGAGGTTTAGGTTGGATATTAAGGCAAATTTATTCACTGTAAGGGTGGTCAGGCACTGGCACAGRTTCCTCAGGGAAGTGGGGGAGCTCCCATCCCTACAAGCATTCAAAAGACATGTGCATGTGGCACTTGGGAACATGATTTAGTGGTGTCCTTGGCAGTGCTGGGTTAAAGGTTGGACTTGATGGTCTCAGAAGCCTTTTCCAACCTACAAGATTCTTGGAAATCAAAGGAAGGGCTCCAACAAGCTCTTAGGGAGCTCTGCAATTTGTTGTTACACCACTTGCTTTAATCAGAGATGAGGAGATTCAGATTTTACTTTGAATTTCAAATGTCTAAACAGAGGGGCTTAAACAGGGCTGGAGAGGGACAGTGARGGCACAGCACATGGCAGTGGGGACCCACAGGGGCAGCACTGGGCACCCCTACAGCACAGGAAGGGCTGGGCAGCAGGTACCAAAAGGCTCCCTGCAGCAGAAACACAGTTTAGCTCTCAATCCACAGAGAAGTGGCTGAACACAAGGGCCATTGTACCCAAACCCAGCTTTTCCATAGTGCTGAGCCACAGGGATGCCTAACCTGCCCTCAGCTCCTCTCTCCCTGTCACTGGGGTAATTAGTTCCATGCTGGTTCTTACACAAAAAGAGATCTCTTTCACTTGGTTTTAATTTTCAGCCCTTCTCACTGTCTCCTTGAGCATACATCCTATGAATGGCTAAACAGAAGAATCCAATTAACCTTTCCCTGTACCATTAATTATCCAAGACTCCTCTCTCATCCTTCTCTACATTGCCTCTAATTAAGCAGATTCCACACTTATAGCTAGAAGTGGATTCCACATTCTTACAGCCGGGTTTTTTTCATCCTGTTGCTGTGATTATTGCCCTTTTGTAACCCCCCCTCCCTTCTGTACAGCCCTTTCTCACGGTGGAGCAATCAGAAGCACAAAGCAACATTCCAGATGCAATCAATCCAGCAGTCTTTTCTTCCCAGCATTGTTTATCCTCCTCTCACCTCACACCTCACCTAAGCTGCTGTTTGCTGAATCCATCAGTGTAAGAGGTACTTCAATACTACAATGTGAAAGCCTCAAGCAGGTGCTTTTGGWTTGCTTTTTCTGTCTGCTGCTGGAGCAGAAGCAGGAATTTGCATTTTTTCTGCTTGCAGCAGGAGCTGAGCTTCTCCTCCACATTCTCTCCCAAATGCCAGTTCCTCTGGAAGACTTTAAGGACAGCTGGGTGCATCACATGGAAATCACAGCAGTGGTGGTTTGATTGGCATCAGCTCATAGCCTTGAACTGGATCCACTGCCTTTTTAAAACCAGAGCCACCCTATTGCTTTCAATATGATTTAAACAGCTGGAGCTGGGATGAAAATCTGGCTTTACACCCAAGGTGAGGTCCTTTCACAGGCTTTTGTCTCACTGATCACATTTTTGCTGTGTTCTGCTTAAAAAACCTGCCATTTCCATACAGTTAGAGGAGGCAGAGAGGTTCATTTCACCCCATTATCTCTGGACTGCTACTAGGGAAGTGTGTTCCCCAATTCATGTGCCTCACAAGATTTTTCCTCTGTGTGAACTCCTCAGCAGGGAGGAGGAAGCCACAGTGTGGCATTGCTGAACCTCTGATACTCCCACCACTCCTTCCTTTAGCCCTATCACCCCCTGCCTGCTCTCACAGGGGATCCCTGTGCACACAGAATTGCTCTGGCCTTGTTTATTAAATGAGTAGAGATATTTTCAGAACTTTACCAGGTCCTGTGCACTCACGACTGAGATCTGTACTGGTATTGGCTGTGACATACTGGGAAGAGCTGTAGCAGCAGGCTCCTTCCYACCAGTCAGCCCCGCAGGGACCTGCTCGGCTCTGCAGGAGAAAGAATGAGGAAAGAAACATGAAACTGCTCCATTCCTCTCCCAGATACCTCTGCAGGACACAGCAGTGCGGGCTGCAAGCGCTATTCAGGGCTTGGCTGTCAAAACACCATTGAATGCACAGGGCTTTGGCAGTGACGAATCTCTCACGAGGTGCAGGGGGAGGACTGGGAAAAATGTAATGTGAAAATTATCCATCTCTGTAAGCTTCACCCAGCTGCTGCTCCCAGGAAAGGTTTGTTGTGCCAGGCTGCTCTCGGCTCCCAGTACATCCCTGGCTCTCTTTTACTCCCTTTTTAAGTTAATAGTGATCCCATAGGCCAAAGGCTGGTGGCCACCAGCTGTCCCCTCACGGCTCCCACATGCCGTGGAGACCTGGCTCCTTCCGCTCCTCAGGTTTGTGAAACCCTCAGGATACCCTCAGGGCTCCTCAGGGACCCCACGGCGCCCCCACCTCACACCCCCAGGGCCTGGCAGCCCCCTCAGGGCACCATTGATGGGCTGGGGGCTCCTCTCACCCTGGTGTGACCTGCAGCCCCTCACCACGGGCCTGGCGGTTCTCCTGCCCCAGAACGGTCCTGCAGCCCCTCAGCCCCGGGCCTGGCGGTTCTCCCGCCCCAGAACGGTCCTGCAGCCCCTCACCAACCCGGGGGTCTGCAGCAGCCCCTCAGCCCCGGGCCTGGCGGTTCCCTGCCGCAGAACAGTCCTGCAGCCCCGAACCGACGGTCCCGCGGGTCCTCCTGACCTGGGATGCACCTACAGCCCCTGAGCCCCGGGCCTAGGCGCTCTGCTGACTCGAGGGCTCCTCACCCACGGGCCTGGAAGCTCTCCTGCCCCAGAATGGTCCTGCAGCCCCTCACCCACAGCTCTGGAGGCCCTCCCGCCCCGGGGGGATCCTGCAGCCCCTCACCGGGAGCCCGCCGGGGCACGGTGCGGCGCCGGGGCTCGAACCTGCGGCTTGCCCGCCTCGGCGGAGGGCTCGCGTCCCGTCACCACAGCGACGCGGCGGCTCCCGCAGGCCCCCGAAACCTCGCGGGACCCCGGCCCAGCCCCGCGTGTTGGGGGCGTGCCCGTGAGGCCGCGGCCGCCGCCATGATGGGTGTGGGCAGCCCTCACCAGAGCCCGGTGGGGCCGGGTCCCCYGAGCCGTCCCGTGTGAGCAGGCGGTGCTCTCCGGCCACCATGTCCCGCTTTGCAGCCTGGTGTGCCCGGCTGCTGCCACAGCCCACTGCCGGCCTCCGCCTCGGCTGGCACAGGCCGTGGTTCCCACCCAGGCACTCCCTCACACCCCGCTGGGGGCCCTGAGGCGGGGGGACGGGCCGGGCTGGGGTGGGGTCCCTGTGGCGGGGAGATGGGTCAGTGACTTTGTGTCCTTATGGTCACAGAGGGGTCCCAGGGGTGTGGGCAGCCCCCCGAGCTCCCCGCAGGTTTGCAATGCGTGACGCTACTGGGTTTTGGGGCACCCGACTGCCACCAGCGCGGCTTTTGGGGCGGGAGCCGGACCCCCGGAGCGGGTTGGCCCGTGCCCGGGGAGGGGATGCCCAGAATAGCTCCGCTATCTGATTCCGAGGGGCCGCGGCCGTCTGCACCGCCGGCTCCCGGGGGCTGACATTTGAGCCCAGCCGCGGGACGGGACGGGACGGGGCGRGCGCCGGGACTGCCCGGGATCTCCGGGCGCTGCCGGGACAGGAGCGGGATGGCGGGCGGGAGGCGCCGTGGGGGTGGCGGGCGGCGCGGGGGACCCCGGCAGCACCCCGGGACCCCCGGACCGGCCTCCTCGCCCGCACCTCTCCCTCCTGCAGCCACCCCGGCCCAGCCAAACGCAGGCGCTGCCCCCAAAACCGGCCGCTCCAAGAAGGCCCCGGAGGAGCCAGCRGCGAGGGCTCCAGACGTGGACTCGCTGGGCTTCCAGGCCATGGACCGCAACGTGCCAGGGCTGTCCCACGTCATCCTGCAGAAGCTCAACATGAAGAGCTATGAGGATTACAAGTGAGTGAGCACCCATGGGTGCCTATTCCCCACCCCCTCCCCGGGAAGAGCATCCCGTGTGGCCTCCAGCAGCTGGAGCAGCTCCCATGGCTCATCCCACCCTCCTGGCTCAGCCCACCGGGAGCTCTGATGGGCTCCTGGGTAGACCCCTCCAGAGTGCCTGGCTCCCTGCCCCCCCCAGGCCAGGATGCTCCTGGCTGGAGCTGAAAATCTTGGCAGCCTCAGAGGATATCAGCCCCACCGTTGTGGCAGCAGCGTGGATTCTGCTCACCCTCTGACATCTGCAGGTCTGCCATGGATGGGAGGAAGAGTGGCAGCGATTTCGGCATCCGGACRTATTTTGACATGTTCCAGAAGATGGAGGACACCTTCAAGTTTTGTGTTGAGTGCAAGAAGCTCCCTGATGCCCTCCCGGACCCCAAAAGCCTCCGGCGTTGCAAGAGGTATGGTGGGGTGATGGTCTGGTGGCACAGGGATGGATCCATCCCTCATTTCCAGCCTGCTGGCTGGGGTGAAGTGAGGGGTGTCGGATCCCAGTGCCCACCTCCAGCCACTGGGCGCCCCTAGGAACAGTGACACGGCCCTGAGAAGGGGTGGCAGGGAACCAGGCTTGGTGGGCTGGATTGTGCCCCCCCTCCCCATGGCTGGGCGTTCTGCCTGTCTGCCCAGGTGCCAAAATGTGTACTACTGCGGCGTGGCGTGCCAGCGTGCCAACTGGCCGCTGCACAAGAAGTTCTGCAAGAAGCTGAAGCTGGTGGCCCTCGACCGGCTGGTGGAGTGGCTCATCTTCACAGGTGAGGCATATGTCCCCCTGGGATCCCCATCTTGAGCTGCACAGGTCCCATGGTGGGATGTAGTATCCCTTCTCCAGCCCCACTCCCACAGGACAGGTGARACCGGCAGCCTGGGCTGTGGCACCACCGCTGTACCCTTCAACCTCCTCCTGACCCCCCAGGAGACATCCCATTTCCCACGGACACCTGGACGAAACCTGCCCGGGACGTGAAGGGCTGGGAGGACTGGTTCTCCATGCAGGAGCAGCTGGAGGAGAAGCTGGGTGCCATCGTGGCCGGGCGCTACATGACCCTGCTGTGGGCCAACGCCGGGAAGCCGCGGCCGGAGGAGGCGGAGCTGCGGGAATCCATCCGGCGCCTGGTCACCGACTTCCACTCGCGGCCGCTCACCATCGGCCTGGGACTGCGGCTCTTCGGCATCGACCCCCTCACCAGGCCCCTCACCGTGCACGTGGTGGGGGCTTCCCACGTGGAGACCCTCAACACGCGGCTGACGGACTACGACGAGCTGACGCGGATGTTCCCGGGGCACCAGGGCRTGGAGATGGTGATGGTGGGGGTGGACGTGGTGGATGGACCCATCATGAGGCCACCCCTGACCACGCTGGCGCCCCGGGGAAAAGTCTATCTCAGCAGCTACAAGGGGCTCTACCAYGACTTCTGGGAAAGCCACGTGGAGACCAAGCTGGCCGCCCCTCCTGACCTGGTGGTGGGCTTTCACCCAGGTGAGTGCCTGCACCATGGAGGGGTTGGACCCTCACACCCCACTGCAGGGATAGGGACATCCACAAGGCACATGGGCTCAGGGACCACGCTGAGCACCCTGGCAGCACCTGTGGCTGGGCTGGGACATGCTCAGGGCTTTGCACCAAGGCACAACGGGCAGCTGGGGGGACCCCCTGGGACATGGCTGCCTTGTCTCCCCCCCAGGCACTCTGTCCCCTGCCTGTGTCACCCACCTGCAGGTGAAACGGATCCTTCCCTTCAAGTCTCAGTCTTGTGGCTTAGCCCAGGACACAGAGTTTGGGGTGCCCCACATGCTGATTGGGAAGCCAGACCCCACCTTGCTGAGGGCTGCCAAAGTCACTGCGTACTTGGGAGTGTCCAGCACAGAGTGRATGCAGTTGGAGCCAGCTTTCCCGGGGGCCAGGGTGGGATGGGAAAGAGGTGGAATCCTCATGGCTGTGTCCCCACAGGTTTCCATGCCTGCCCAGACCTGCTGGCGGGCTGGCTGCCCACCCTGCTGCTGCTGCGGGACTATCGCCTGCCCGTGCTCTTCACTGTGTACAGGTGAGCACAGCCCCACCCACAGCCCTGGTGAGGTGGCACAGACACCCACTCACCGTGCCTGTCCTCTCTTCTGGCAGTGAGCAGGAGCTGAAGGCCTCCCTGCAGATCCTTGTGGAGCTGGAGATGCACRTTGTGGGTTATGCCAGCAACCCCTTTGCCTCCCGGCGGCCCGAGCAGGTCTACTCGAGCCCCAACAAGCCRCCCGTCTACTGCAGCTCCCACTACATTGCCCTGCTGGGAGCAGAGGCTGTGCCGGGGGCTGAGGAGCTGGAGGATGATGATGGCTGGCAGGGAGGAGAGCCCAGTGCTGCTGCTGTGGCTGGGGGCGTTGCCCCGGGGCTGGGCTGATTCCTGCCTGCCCTGACCACCTGAGCCCCAGAGCCTCACTGCCCATCCAGGACCCTCCACATCCTGGGATCAGCGATCCAGAAATCCCTCACTGCACGCATGGAGGCCTGGGGGATGCAGCACCTCAGCGCAGGCATGGCACCCTTCCACAGCACCAAATAAATCACTATYGGCAACCAGCTGCCGTGTCTCAAGCTTTATTTCCAAAAAGGCCTTTGTTTTCCTAAAGAAAACGAGGGGCTGAGCCCACCACAGCCCCCCTCGAGCAGCCACGGCCTCTGGAGGGACAGCGAAGGGGACCCTGACTGTGGGACTGGTCGTGCACGGGGCTGTGCAGCCCCTTGGGATCCAGTGGGGAGCCCCAGCCCAGGCTTGGCTGTCACTGTCACCCTCACCGTGCCCCCACGCTGGTGCCTACCCTGCAGGGCACTGCTCCAGCCTGGCACCGGCCACCAGCCCGGCCACAGCAAATGGGAGCCAGCTGGCACCTCTCCACTGCTCGCCAGCCTCGGTGGCCCTTGGGGACACCGGGGCGGGTGGAGTCGAGGGAAGCAACTCCCGCGGCATCGCCCAACGCTGCCGGGGACCCGCGCTGGCCTGGAGTCCCCTCCTGGTGCAGCCAGCGGGTCTGGCATGGCAGTGGTGGCACCGACCCGAGGGGGCACCCACGGTGGCTCAGGGAGGCCAGCACACCCCAGGGCTGCCAGCGCCCTGACAGCGGGTCCGGGTCCCTCCCTGGGCTCTGCGCCTGTCGGCGGGGCCGGGCTGGGCGGCAGAGCTGGCACAGTCCAGCACGGAGCGGCGCTGCCGGCGTCACTCGGCGCCAGCGCGTTCCCGCAGCGCGGGCAGCGTCAGGGTCTCCGGCGCCGACTTCTTCCGCGGGCGAGTCTTGGGGGGAGCCAGGAACTCGGGGGSCTCGTCGCTGAGGGGGGTGGAGGGGGCGCTGGCCGGGGCCGAGTGCGTGGCCGTGGGCTGCCCCACCTCGCTGACCGAGATGGCCGGTGCCACCAGGCCGATGAGCTCGTTGGTGGCCTCCTGCGTCTCCTGCTCGTAGCGCCGCACCTCCTCCATCGTCATCCCTGCCGAGCACAGCCGGGCTTGGGGCCGCTCGGCACGGCCGCCTCCGGCACCCCCTCATCCCCGGCAGCCT